>OW119928.1:26607065-27106971 GCA_933210815.1 Meta bourneti
TTTGTTTCTCTCTCTCTGACTGTTTACTTCTTTCTCTGAGTGTTTTTTCTCTCTCTACAGTTTGCCTCTCTCTCTGGCTGTTTGACTCTCTCGCTGACTGTTTGCCTCTCTCCGACTGTTTGCTTCTCTTTCTGACTGTTTACTTCTCTCTGACTGTTTACTTATCTTTGACTGTTTACTTCTCTCTGACTGTTTACTTCTCTCTGACTGTTTACTTCTCTCTGACTGTTTTCTTCTTTCTCTGACTGTTTTCTTCTTTCTCTGACTGTTTACTTCTCTCTGACTTTACTTCACTCTGACTGTTTTCTTCTCTCTCTCTGACTGTTTGTCTCTTTTTCGCATACTATTTGCCTCTCTCTCGCAGACTGTTTGCTTCTATCGCAGACTGTTTGACTCTCTCTCGCTGACTGTTTGACTCTCTCGCTGACTGTTTGACTCTCTCGCTGACTGCCTCGCTCTTGCTGACCGTTTGCTCTCTCTCGCAGACAGTTTGATTATCTCCCTAACTATTTGCCTCTCTGACTGTTTTCTTTCTCAGGCTGTTTGCTTCTCTCTGACTGTTTGCTTCTTCTCTGACTGTTTGCTTCTCCTCTGACTGTTTGCTTTTCTCTCAGACTGTTTACTTCTCTCTGTGTTAGTGATTCTCTCTCTTGGCCGAATTTAAAATATAAACTTTCAGTTATTCTTACAACAAAATTATTATCTACCTTTCAACGTTTCACACACTGATGAGTTTTGAATAATAAACTGAATACAATTCAAGCAATTCATCCAAAATTCATGAGAAATAGAGGATGGGACATGATTATTGTCTATTTCAAAATTACGATAAAAAAGATGTGAAAACAAGAGAATTAGAAGTATGTCCGATTCCTTACTAAGCGATTTATCGTTACTTTATATGCTCTTTATTGTTTGAAGAACTTTGTACTCATTAATAATTATAATTATAAAGGTACCGAAAAATGTAATGCATTAACAAATCTAAAAAAGAAAACGCTAATCCAAACTGCTAGAGTTAAGATGCATATCGACTCTATCAAGAAAGAAAAACTATACTTTCAAAGTTGACTTGCATATTCAGTTGAATACACAATATGGTATCATAAAACCGTTTTTACGATGTTTATGTTGTATCATATGGACATCTCGTCATTTTACACATATTTAATAACCACCACAGTTATTTGGCTTAAGAGAATTAATATTTATTTACTTTAGGGCATGCTGATCTAGAGTGCAATCATTTTATTATTAGATATCATTTCGACTTCTGAGCTTAAATCTTAGTGTGAATCTGTCTATCTATGAATTTCTTACGAAATATGTGCTTGAAGCCTATGCACATAACAGGATGATTAAGAATGGATCTTACAGTGATTATTTTTTTCGATCTGCTAGAGAGGTTCACACGCATATTTTCACCTTGTAACCTGCAGCCTTTGTTGAATGATTTGTAACCAGTTTTGACCATTCCAAGACCTTCCTATAGAACCTTTCCAAAGGATTTTGTTCTAAGGAAAACATCAATAGTATCTTTCCAAAGGATTCTATAGTAAGGAAATTAGCAATATAATTTTTCCAAAGAATTCCATTCAAAGGAAAGAAGTGATAGAATATTTCCAAAGGATTATATTATAAAGCGTTGGTTGGATTTTTTGGCTCAAGGGCAAAGATTAGGGTAAGCTGCACCAAACAAAAGACCAAATAAAAGCAATAGATATTGAAAAGGTATAAAGGAGCTAAAAATGTGCATGAATCTAAATCGATGTCACATTAAAAATTTTAAAACAAGTAGTTGAAATAATAATTAAAATTCAAATGTTTTAGTCAATTGTTAAAAAGCAATAAATATATTACTAAAATATATTGATAAAAACATACAAATAATTGGACTTTTTTAATGTAGATGATAGGATGTTCATAGAATGAATAATAAAAAATTATAGAATTAAAAAAATTGATTCTGCGCAAAAATTTAAATAGATTTGAATGAGGATTATATTCTAAGGAAATGTGAGTTGTTTGAAATCTCGTGACTCAGGGATAACCGGTGGTCATGTAGGAATACATGTTCAAATAGAAAAAGCTTTGTTGAACTTTTCGGGTTAAATAATTTTCTGATGAATGCAGCGATTATATTACTGATGAATAAACTAAGCCTTCAAACGAAAAGCAATATGTTCTGATTACTTTATTGCAAACAAAACAGATTTTTTCCCATCTCGGAACAAATTTTTTTGAAATGAAAACGTAATCTGCATGATGGTTGTCTCAAGCTTCTCTTCCACTTGTTTACGTTGATAGACGCGTTGCTTATCCCTGATTACCATACAGCTGAATCCACATGTTTGTGCTTTCACAATCTTTCATGTACTCATTAAAGAATCACTACTTTTTATCCCACCGTCCCTGTGAGGTTCCATGGTGTAATGGTTAGCACTCTGGACTTTGAATCCAGCGATCCGAGTTCAAATCTCGGTGGAACCTGATTTCTTTTCCTCAAGTTTACATTTTTAAGATTGAATCCTTTAGTGTCGTTTTTATTTTGGGTATCAAGGATAGACAAAAAAAAGTTAAAATATTATATATCTTATTTCATAATTACACTTCGATGTTGGCTTTTTAAGATTACTGTTTATGGCATTCTCTTTCAATTATTTTATGGCTAGCTCTCTCTGAATCCAGGTTTTCTGAGCTTTTTTCGAAATGAATTATCCGAACAGTGCTCGGGGGCAGCGGTAGCCCGGTTGGAAGAAAAGCGGATTAGCAACCGGAGGGCTGCGAATTCGAAACTAGGTCCAACCAGAGTGTACGTGGAGATGGTGCATTTTAAATCTGTCGTGGTATCAAATGTCCTCACATTGCCGTGACTTGGAAGTTTGGAGAGAGGGGTGCCAGCTCAGGTGTTGACCTAGTCATCTGACCGTGGTTTAAAATTACGAGGTATTGTCCTCGGATCTGATTGATCCCGGACTTTCGTCAATAGCCCTCTGTCTTGCTCCAGTGCGACGTTAATTCAACTACCTACATGTAGAACCTGAACATATATCGACCTTTCATTCATCCCCAGTACTGTACCGATTTTAAAGATGTATTCACGTCAAAAGGTTATTCTTTTCATTACGCAACATTAAAATTTACCGTGTACCTGCCAGGACCAGTGCGACTAATAGAGGGTTAAGCAACATACTCAAACTGGTCCAACATGAAGCCACAGGCACCCTGCCTCGTAACGATTCAGAGGACTGAAGTTAATTTGAGATTTTCAGTTCCAAACTACCTACTCCTGAATCCGCAGTAGTAAGGTAGGTAGGTATTTTAATCAACTTCACACTGGAGCAACACAAAGGACTATTGGTGATGGTCCGGGATCAACACCACGTTATTTTGAACCACGGTCAGATGACGAGGCAACACCTGAGCTGGCACCACACTCTTCAAACTTCCACACCACGCCAACGTGAGGATATTTGAGGCCACGACGTATTTGACGTGCACCAGTCCCCTTTGTACACGACGATCTTTGGTTGGATTCTAACTCGCAACCCTCTGGTTGCTAATCCGTTACTCTTCCAACGGGCTACCACGGCCCTCCATAGTTGTAAGATGGCCGTGTGAAATTCTCGTGACGAAAGCAGATCCACAGCCCTGCGCGCGCGCGTCTTGACCTAAATTGAATCTTTCTAGCTCATCTCATTTACAAACCGCAATCGTTGATTCTCGATTGCATTCGAGGTTCCATGGTGTAATGGTTAGCACTCTGGACTTTGAATCCAGCGATCCGAGTTCAAATCTCGGTGGAACCTGAATGGCATTTTTTATTTGAACGACGGAATCGCTATTTTTAACGAATGATCCGAATATTTTAGCAGTAAGATATTTTTTATGTAATTCCTCAGTAAAGATGACAGCAACAAATTTAGAAAGAATCGTATGAAAGGGTGTTACATGTTTTTGAATGATTAAAATTATATTTTTTTCACTTAAACTATGTATTTTAGTAACCTATGTGGTGTTGCAAAATTCTATATTGAGACGAAAGTTAAGCTCTTTGCAAAAGTTATTGCATTGCACTTTTGTAAATTTAATATCCGATATACAATGCAAAATTATTGAAAGAATATCACTATAAACTAAGAAATTAAAAAATATTTCATATTAAAATAGAAGTGTTTTGTATAACAGCGAAAAATTTCCCTGCTTGATGAAAAAATTTAATTTCTATGTACAGAAAATAAATTAAAACTAGGAAAAAACTCTTGATTTCGCAGTTTTCCATATTTTTAATTTATATTAGGTTAAAATTAGAAATTTTTATTAAAATTAGAGAATACAGTGCTCTATGTGTATGATCAAGATAGTTTTTTTAGCTGTTAATAAAAATTGTATTACGGTCGAATTATTCTTTATGTAAATTCAATTTAGATAAAATCATCTAGAAATAGATATTTATTTAGAACACAAAAAATTTAGCTGACATTAGATTTGTAATTCCATACCTCGATCAGACTCAAATAGATATGCATTAAAATTAATTGTGCAGAACTATGCTTAATATTTAAACTATAACAAAATATAATATTTGCTGCGTTCTTCTCATTCTTGATTTGCAACCTCCTGGTACTGTATAACTTACATTACAGATGAATGAAATCGCATGCGTTTTCTGAATGTTCATGGTTATTAACGATGCACTACCGTTTATTCCTGATTTCGTTCGTGGTTCCATGGTGTAATGGTTAGCACTCTGGACTTTGAATCCAGCGATCCGAGTTCAAATCTCGGTGGAACCTGAACATGCATTTTGGTTTTAATTTTTAACAAATTAAAAGATGAACTGTACTGTTTTTTACTATTAAACTGATGACATGATATTCTGTAATCAATAAAGAAGTTTGATGTCAAAATAAAATTTTTTTTCCGAACTTTAATTTATTTCAGATTTAAAATATTAGATATGCCTATATTTTATGTCCCTATGGGGATCAATAATTTCTAAGCATGAACTATTTGAAACTCGAAAGACTAGAATTTTGCATCACGCCCGTCAATCAGTTCTACATTAGGATTCATGCCTTTTCCAACACCCTCGTGACCTTCAACAGGAGATCTTGAAATCGAGCAATCGGGCGAAATAACATGAAGCTGCGTGTACACGATCTATTTCATTAGAAGGTCGATGGGAAAGAAAGACGCTAATTTCCATTTTCAGTTTGAAAACAGGCATTTCAATTTCAACTTATACCGCTTATTAAGATCGGCATCAATTCTCTTCAGTTACAAATGTAATAAAAATGATTTAGCGAGAGATGAATGGAAGATGTCAATGGGCTAGTAAATTATATCGAAAAGTCTAAAGTATTGAAAATTCGGGATTTAAACTGTCGTTATTATATTTTTTCTCATTGTATGGGTCTTGTTAGTCCTCGTGTAGTAAAAAAATGACAGTAGAATGACAAACCAATCCCAATGCATATGGTTGTAAGTATGGAACTAGTACCCCATACAATTAAAATTATATAGGTTCCATAATCATTCTTTCGGTGCATCCTGCAAAGAAAAAAGTAGAACTAAGAAACCATCATTGAGAATTTCAGTATTGAAACTTCAAAAAATAATGTAGTTTTAAAAACGATTACGAAAAGCTTGACTTTAAACTCAAAATTGTGACATCTTTTGTTAAATTAAAACAGATTGCCACAAATATGGCAAGAGTCAATAATCAAAATAACTAAAATTAACAAATTACAAAGCAGTAACTAAAGTTACTAAATGTATGTGAAAGGGCTTCATAATCCTCAGATTTTAAGATAAAGCAAATTAGGGTCAAACAGTCAGAAACTGACCAGTTAGTGCTCATTTTCATGAAAAAACTTAGTATCTTGTAAAGATGGTGATTAAAATGAGCTATAGTATAATTTTGATTATTTGATTGTTTTTAGAATTTTTAACTCAAATTTCAGAATAGGATTAGATCAGTAATTGACCACCTCAATCCAATAATTGACAACTACTAATCCAGAAATTTATAACTATTCATTTTTTACAATAAAATTCAAACTCAAACATTTATGCAAATATTTTAGGGATCACTGGTATTTGTGGAAATATAGCTCGGATAAACATTTTTGACATATTTTATGTAAAACAGTAAAAAGAACAAATAATCGAATATTAAACAAGTAAACATAATAATGGTTATTACTAATATTTAACAAGTAAACAAGGCTGAAATAAAACAAACTGATATTTAAAAAAGTAAATAAATTTTGAAATAACATTAAATAATTCTTTGGCATTAATTGTAAGAGAAACTAAAGTCAGTTACTCAAATTCCATCCGCGTTCCCACCACACACGTTCAAAAATCTTCAAAAATCTTCATTGTCATTAGACAAAAAAAATTATCTGATCCAAACTGCAAAGCATATCTTTTTGGAATGCATTTTATATATGTTTGTAGCAAGTATCACATTTACAACACTTACTTTTATAATACATTTGTTTTCGTATTATAAAAGTACACCTTTCCTTTAGGTATTTTAATCCGTATTAAAATTGTTATGATGTGCAATGTACTTTTATTTTCCTTAGGAATCCCATGATTTACTTCCTCTCTTCTCAATAGTCCTTACAAAATGAAATGAAAACGCTTTTTGTTCATGTATTCTCATGTCATGTAAGGAATTGAAATCCTTTTTGTTCATGATTTTCATGTATGAACTCATACCATCCTTCTAAACATCTCAAAACAGTATGTCAGTACCTAAAAATTCATCTATATATGTTCCATAAACGATATGTGTTTTACTTTCTTCTTTTGATACATATTATGATTAATTAATGTATCATATAAGTATAGTTGATGTATCCATATTATGATGATAGTTAATGTAATGTCATAGAAATTCCATGCTACTTTGCCTCAACCAGCTGCTTGGAAATCATGTCATTGTTTGCTTTGCCTTTTTATATTTTAATTATATTGAAATTATGTCCATAGAGCTAATATACTTCGATTCTTAGAAATCTCATGCTGTTATGCCTCGACCATCTGTTTGGTTGCTCATGTCTCAAAAACCTTGACGTGCCTTTCTTTTCCCAACCACCTAAGCTCAATTTAGTTGCCTGCTTCTGGATTACGTTTCTGTAAAAGGCTCCGACCTCTATTGTGTTCCAGCTCAACACCTCGACATAGTTCTCTACTGCCGCGCGTTCACTGCTATCTGCACCACTAGAACCAGCTTCGTTTCCGTTCCCAGCACTCTTTTGTTTTGATAATCCTAAATCGCGGATCCCCTCTGACTATGCCACTGTTTCAGTGATGTAGTCCGGCTCCAGCGAGAAGGCAGTCGAGTCACGTGGTTTTGGACGAGTCTATTCTGTAAACAAGGTGGTAGATTGTAATGAAATTTCTGGGTTGGTTGGTTTAGGTTTTATGGCACAGGATCCAGAAATGTACAAGCTGCGTCAAACGCCAGATAAGATAATAAAATCATTGTAAATGTAAAAACATTAAAAAATTAGTGGGAAAGAGATTCGAACGCAAAGATTTTAGAGAATAAAATATTGGAGAAAGAAGTCAATAAAGTGAGATTAAAATTCAGGGTTAAAATATGTTGATCAACAACATGAAGAAAATAAATTAGGATAAAACATAATTTTAATGAATTTATGATTTAAAAATGTCGAGATCAGTAACATGTAGATATAAAATGGATGAGAATAATGATTGCGTAAATTCTGGGATTCGCTTTGTCTAATGATCAGTCTATGGAAGATTCCTCTTCTCCGTTCACCAATAAAACAATGCTTAGAGCATTGGAAACACCATAATTTAATCTACTGAAACAAAAACCAGAATTGTATTAAGAGGATTCCTTTGAGTGGTTTTATTTCTAAAAGGTAAAATGTATGTGAAGAAATCAATTGATTTAAGCTTTTAAAAACCTCTTTATTCATCGGAAAATGCCCTAGTTCAAAAATCTAATCACTTGTAAGGAATCTTTCTTTCACACACACATAGGTTACTTCCAATTAATCATTTAGGGCTAGGCTGAAGCAAAATTGCTTCCCAAATTCAAATAGATCTAGCCTTTGGAAGTTCACTAAACTAGAAGAAAAGTTGCTTAAAAATAAAACTCCTTTGTTTTGATTCAGTCATTAGAAAGCTATTGAAAACCAATTACGTTCAGGTTCTTCAGGGTGTTTCGAAAATATCCGGCTAAATTTCAAAGGGTGGTAGAGGGGCCCAAAGAAAAAGGTTTACATCGCTACTCAAATTCTGAGCTTGCCCTTGAAAATTCGAGCTTGGAATGAATGACCTCTTACGCCATAGAAACAATGTTATCGACTGACTTAAACAGCGTCCTCAATCATCTAAACACGACATTTCTACACACACATTATTTGACAAAAAATGTTTATTTTTTTATATTAAACCCTTTACAATTTGTATATTAAACTATTTATCGATAATATTGCAATATTATTTTACACAATGTTTAAAAGGTTGTTGAAAGTGTTAAGTCTAATCTCATTGTTTCAAACCATTGTTGTGCCCATCACAACAATAGTTTACTTTCAAAAATAGGATTTACAGCAATGCGTCACGAAGTAAGAATTGAAAGTTCCCCAAATAATCTTCATTACAATTTGAAATTTTAACTAAGAGCTTTGTAAAAAACTTTGTTGCGAATTTAATAATTGGATTATATTTATATAAGTATGCATCTCGCAAAGTCGTACAGAATGTTGAAGTGGATTAAGCGTAATGTGTAAGTGTTGTTTCCCTTCACAAAATTTAAAATCCCATTTGCTTATATATTTATCTATGCCATTAGCTCTATTATTAGTTGGATTTTCTGTAATAGTCATAAAGAAACATGGACATATTATGTACAAATTACAATATCTATATCTTACATTTTTAGAAATAAATTTAATTTATTATAGATATTTACAATTTATGACGTTTCAACAGTATTTTCAGACACAATTTCTGAAAATAAAGTTAGCTTACTCGACCTACCTATCTAGAATGCCATGTTTATTTAAAGCAATACTTTATGAAATTTTTGCTGCTTCCAAACACTACGTAATATAGGACTAAAAGCACTCAGAGTTATTTTTATTAAAGTTTATTCAAACAGTTTTGTACTGATGATCAAATTTCATTTCAGAGCCAAATCAGTTATACTATTTGATATTTTGTCATTTCAGGACCTGCTACACTAGACGGAGTTTGCGGGATCCTACAAACACCATGTAATAAATTCTTGTATAAAATTATACAAATTAAAAAAAATCAAAATTCTTTTATATTATATATTTATATATTAAAAAGGTATAGAATTTATTTAAGTATTTTCATATAAAATAATTAAAACTTATATTTAAGAAATAAATGTCTTCAATAGAAAATAAAATAGAAGTAATTTGTATCGAGTTCATGATAAAATTTCTACTATTAGTATAGTAGCTATTCATATTTAGCTAGCATAAAGTACTTTTTTTTGTGGAAAAAATGTTATTGGTAAATAAACAGTAAAAAATGAGGCAAGATGAAAACACATAAATTGACATAAAAATGCCCATTTTTCAAATTTTCTGAGGATAAACAAGTATTTCATAGCTAAATTCCAAGCACACAAACTGGATTTATACACAACCTGCAAGAACATGAACCGAATGCTATGGAATTTCAAGATTTCAATAAAAAATTAATCATTGCAATAACCAATATCAATAATAAAATAGCTTTCCATTTCAAACCATAATTTATTTTGTCAACGTACTCATTCAATTATTAGATGGACGAATTAATTTTCACATTCCAAATTTCCATTTTATAAATGAAAAATAGCTATGCTTGCAGATTTAAGAAATCCTACGATCAATGAATAGTTTCCCAATAAAATGTAAATAAAAATAAATTAACGCTTACTCAACGAAATAAAAATATTAAAATTGCCAATTTAAAGATTAATGTGCAAAGCAGGAATGCTTTTGTGATGCTGCAGAAAACATTTTCGTTGCGACTAGGTGTCTCTTTTTAAATGAAGATACAATGCTAAATAACTAACCAGGAGATCTAAACTAAGAACACAAATTGCCACAATTTTAATAACTTGAGTGAATAGAGTAAGCATCTTCATCCATCACATGGAGAAGCACGGTTCAAAATTGACCACATGCGATTTATAATTACAAGTAATGTTTAAAGCTAAATCCACGCTGATGATACCCGATTGTGATTGGATGATACCTGGCTTGTGATTGATACCTGTCGGTAAATGGTTCTAGAGGGAAATACATACTTGTCTGGTAATTATGATCCCAATCAACGAATACTGTTATTTAGTGTTTTCAAAGGGAGGAGGATTTTCAGTACAATTTTTGTGGTAAACTGAACTAAAAGCAAAGTTCTTATTTAGATAAAATAACTTGCATCTTGTTCTCATAGCTATTTTATTTTCATTATTGTTGAACTTAATACAGAAAGTCTTTAAAATTTTGATTTAAATAGATGATTTTATAAATAAAAATCACACAACGATTTAAATCGTGATTTGCTTCAAGCTGATTTAAATTGACATGCTCTGTCTCAAAGTATACAGGAAGCAGTTTCCCATTGCAACTTATTCATACAGAAAATCTTTGTAAAACGCTTCTCAGTAGTACCAATGAAATATTGGTAACCAAATTCCTTCAGTCAAATTCCTTCTAAAATTATAAGCCTACTAGTATGGTGCACATGAAGCGATAAGTTAATAACGCGGATAAAGTCAATTTTACGTAATAAACAGGGAAAATATACATTTAACCCTCTGAGGGGTTCACATGTATATATCCCCCCTGAAACCTACCATCTTCCCTGTAATACTTCTATAACCAGTTTTGAACTTCTTTAACAATAGAATCTTAGACTTGTTTCAACCAATTGATGGGGTTATTGAGTCCTAATGTGGTTTGTGGAGTTAAAGCAATTCTACTGTACTCGGAAATATCGCGACGCTCAGAGAGTTTAAACACATGAGGGGTTATTGGAAGCCCTGAAAATTTTCATTGGTCTACCATTGGTTAAGTCATAGGATACCCTTCTATTGCTTAAGTCGAAGGTTTCAAAATTTTCTGCTGAGTTCACGTGCGCTTAAAGTAAACACAGTCTTACTGGTGCTCATCAATAATCCAAGAAAAGATCACGCTATGTATTTATTGTTGTTTCAGAATACGTTTTATGAATATATGCTTTCATAGCGCTTATTAAAGATACACTTCTGTTTATTTCTGTTCGCCTTTGCGGTTCCATGGTGTAATGGTTAGCACTTTGGACTTTGAATCCAACAATCCGAGTTCGAATCTCGGTGGAACCTGGTGTTTTTTTTGAAATTTAAGATCTATTTTTAAGACTGGATGAAAAATAGTTATAAATATGAAATTATTTAAAAAGTTTGAGGGAGTATTTTATTTTGAACTCATTTTTACATATATACTTCCGTTTCAATTACTTATTTGTAGTCTAATTAGCCCTTTTGTGACAAAAAATGATCGTAAAGTGACACGAAATCAAAATAATTACTAATTAATTATCTTTATTGTAAAACACCCAATGCCCTTTCTTACTGTTTTTAACACATTCAGTGTCGTGAGTACAGTTTTCAATACACAATGAAACTCCTTTTCAGTCCTAATTTATATGATTTTATATATTTTTTATATGAAAAACTTATTATGTGTTAGCTATTGTGCATTTTATAGTTTAAATATTTACTCTACTAATAAATATGTTTCCAGCTCACGAAAAGTGACAAATAAAAGGATAATTTTTACCCATCAAACTATAGCTTGTACCGTTTTCGTCACACATGGTTAGAAATGATACCTATACAAAAGTGGCTAGACAGAAAACGTTTTACAGTCAAACCCCGTTATAACGAACCCGGGATATAACGATCCCTCGGTTATAACAAACTTTTCAAATGGTCCCAACCGAACTCCTGTTACTAATATATTTTAAATGCTTGTAACGATCTTCAAAATCAAGGAATTCGGATGTAGTGAACCAAAATTCCCACTTTTCAAGCTTAGTTTCAGGTCTTTCACGGGAATTTTACTCGCCTCGACAGACCACATTCCTTACCTTTTGTTCCATGAATTATATTTATTAAAAACTAATTCAGATAATAATAAAGTCGTCTTTCTAGACTTGAATATTTACACTTCAAATAAAATTTCATTGTAAATTTGTAAAATTATGATATTTTATAAATTTGCGGTATTATAATTTATTTAAAATATTTTAATTTCAACGATATTCATTTAAAGTTAGTTTAAAAAATACATAAAATGAGCACAAACTCAAACTTAGAGTAGTTCATGTGAGCTCAAATTTTACTTACGAATTCTCGAATATAGAATTTAAAATCTAGTTCTAGTCATTGCATTTATACACGCATTTTACAATACTTATTTCTATCTGTTATAAAGCAGGATTTTCTTATATTTTATATTACACTATCGTTTTAATTTCATAGTCGTGATGGAACATGAAATTAAAATAATATGCTTGATTTTTAAATTTATTACATGAATTTGAATGGAAATTTTATATCACGCACAAGTATAAGTTACTTTAAATTCCTTTTCATATATTACAGAACACTCAGTAGCAACATAAAAAAAATCAGTTATAAATTTCATATAGGTAAGTATATTTCCTTCTAAATGCCATCATTTTAGAAAATTAATTAGCTTTAAAATTCTAGCATGAAAGAAAAGAAGGAAACAATCTTTGCGTGATGATTAAGCGTCCATAAATACGTTTCATTCCAAATCGAATATGATACCAGACCTTCTTGATAGGACCGGAGTAGATTTTACTAAAGTATGAAACATACCTCTCAGACTATATAAAATGAAACTAGTGTGTATTAAGGTATTTTATCTAGGGTTAATGTAGTGATTCTATTGGGAAAAATTTCCCTTTCCCTTCAAAACCAGAAATTGCAAAAAGGATTTTATTATAAATTCATTGGAAGGGATTTTTATGATATAATTTAGAATAAAAATTAAAATGTGTAAAGGTGACATAAGTTCCAAGTTCGAATTTTGTGTGGAATTTCATATTTTATTATGTGTTTCTCTAATAAGGGGAAACATTTTTATTAGATATGAGAGATATTTTTAGTGTAAACAAATCAGACGGAATGCGAAGATTCTGATTCCCCAACCCAACTGCTCTCGCATGATACATGTATAGGTGTCACCTTAAAATGTAGCTTTGCTGTTTAAGAGACGTTTGGTAGGTAGGTATTTTAATTAACGTCATACTGGAGCAACACAACCGACTATTTTAAGAAACGTTTGGCGTTTAATCAAATTGGAGTTGACCAATCAACTATCATATATCTATTCAGATTTCAATCTGCAATTTTTATTGGGAAAGCACTGAAATCGTATTTGAGAAATAAGCCAAGTGGCTTATTGCAAGTGGCGTCATGGCAGGCAAGATATAAGCAAGTGACGTCACAGGTTATTAACAAGTGGCGTCACGTTCGGAATACGTACAGGAAACACATTACGCCACAGAAACTCTACCGTAACTTTATTTACAACGCACTAGCAAACTCAAACAGAAATACTTTTTTAATTTTTAACATGATACAAAAGATAGAAATTAAAGTGTAAAGATAATTTATTTTAACTCTTTAATATAAGAGTTCCATATTTATGAATATTAGTGTTGATATTAGGTTTCCAAAATTATAGAATCTTGAAATTCTGTATTTTAAACAAACTAAAATTCAGCAAAAACATCAGGTTCCACCGAGATTTGAACTCGGATCGCTGGATTCAAAGTCCAGAGTGCTAACCATTACACCATGGAACCTCGAACGAAGCTTGGAATAAACGGTGGTACATCTTTAATAACCAGGAGCATTCTGAAAACATGTGAGTTGATTCACCTGTAAGGTAACTTATACAGTACCAGGGAGTTGAGAACCAGGTATAAGAAAAAAGCTGCGAATATTATATTTTGTTATAGTTTAAATATTAAGCATAGTTCTTCTGCATAATTATTAATTTGAATGCGTAGATAGTTGAGTCAAATCGAGAAATCGAGCTGCAAATCTAATATCAGCTGAATTTTATGTTCAAAATAAATACCTATTTACTACATTCATTTTTCCTTTTATCTAAATTGAACTTATATAAAGAATAATACGAGCATAAAATGCCATTTGTATTATTATAATAGATAAAAAACTGCCTTGATCATACTCAGAGCACTATATTCTATAATTTTAGTATAAATAATAAATTTTAGATAAATGAATTTTAACATATCCCTAATTTTAATCTAATATAAATAATAAATATGGAAAACTGCGAAATTGATAATTGTTTTTCTTAATGTTTTAATTTATTTTCTGTATCCAGAAATCAGATCTTTTCATCAAGCATGCAAATTTTGCAATGTTATACAAATCACTTTTAGTTTATGTAAAAATTTTTACAAATTTAAAATAGCTTATTGTGATATTCTTTTAATCATTTCTTGTTGAATATCGGATATTAAATTTATAGAAGTGCAATGTGATAAAATTGCAATGGCGTTTAACTTTCTCGTCAACGCATATTTTTGTAATTTACAATGTTAGTAAATATATTAAGTTAAACGAAATTTTTTTTAATTATTCAAAAATACGTAACACCCATTCGTACGATTATTTTATTCTTTTTAAATTGGCTGGCGTGATTTTCACTGAGGAATTATGATACAAAGTAAAAACATTACGGCTAAAATATTCGGATTCCTTAAAAACATTGATGATTGAATTGTTTAAATAAAAAATGTCATTCAGGTTCCACCCAGTAGTATGTAGCTGTAGTCCACGACTAGTAGTAGCTGTAGATCTGAACTCGGATCACTGGATTCAAAGTCCAGAATGCTAACATTACATCATGGAACCTCGGCTGGAATTAGAAATATACACTTGCCTAGTAAATGAGATGAGAAATTCAAATAAAGTTTGTGTGGTGCTTTCCTTCTGCATTCGTAGATGAAACGCATCACGAATTTCGTAGTCATCTTATGTGGATTCAGGTGTAACACCATTTGGAACTAGTGAAAATCTCAAATTTAACTTCTCTCTGGAAAATACATCTTAATATCTCCGATTAATTCTCAATGTAGAGTTTTAATGCCTATACTTTACTGGAATATTATTTTTAATAATGGTCCAGTCGTAAGCTGGAGGTTATTATATCGTTAACCTACAAAAGTAGGCAACTTGCTGTATTTAGTATTCTCAAAAACCTTTTTCAACAGATCCAACTAATTACTAAAAGTAATATTCTAGTAAAATAGAGGTCTCAAAATTCTAGATTGGAAAATTTTCGGGTATATGATGGGTATTTGAAAGTTAAATTTGAGATTTTCACTACTTAGAAACGGACCTACAACTGAATCCACAGCTGTAGATGGCTGTGCGAAATGTCTGTGACGAAAGCAGATCCACAGCGCTCGCGTCTTTTGACCTAAATTGAGTCACTTTCCAGCTCATCTCATTTACAAAATGCAAGCGTTTATTTCTCATTCCAGTGGAGGTTCCATGGTGTAATGGTTAGCACTCTGGACTTTGAATCCAGCGATCCGAGTTCAAATCTCGGTGGAACCTGATGTTTTTCCTGAGTTTGAATTTATTTTGGATTAAACATTTTTAATTTTCTCTGTAATTTTTGGTATCTCAGATAAACACTGATATTCATAAACGCGAATGAGTATTTTAAAAAGATAAAAATAAATACTTTTTAATTTCTGTGTAGTTTCATGTCAGATTATTAAATGAAACGAAGCACTACTGTTTACTTCGATGGAGCCTTTCGTTGCTTTTTCGTTGTTACTCCAATGCGAAGTTAATTAAAATACCATGCAGTTGCTTTTTCCTGAAACCCTCTGATACGAATTGATTGTATTTGGAAACTGAAAGTGCCAAGGCTATAATTATATATACACATAAAAAGCAACCACTTTCAATACTTTTTTCTTTCTAATATTTATCGGGTTCGATCCCGAACAGTGCCAATAGTCCGTTGTGTTGTTCCAGTGCGACATTAATTAAATACCTTTCTAATATTTGTTCCTATCTTTTACGGAATGATATACCAGCAGCTCAAGGGGGTCGTGATTTTTATTTTATCCCATTTAAACTAATAATATGACACTTGTGTTTTATCTTTTAAAATTTTCAATCAATTTATTTTTGATAAGTGAAAGAGGTATGTGAAATGTTAATTACACTACAAAAAAAATCGCAACACCCTGAAAACAGTGTTCGATCGGAATGATCACATCAAATCTAGAAGACTATTATTATATATTGTAGAATTAACATCAAGAAGGTAAAATTAATAGCAAAGCTCTCTCTGGTGGCGATATATGTCGACCTTTCTAATGTAATCCAACAATATTGAAGAGTTCTCTAGACTCGATATCATGTGATAATTTTTTTATCTCCTCATGTGTATCACACATACGAGTACATCTTACATGTTTCATTCTGATCGAATACTGGCTTCGGGTGTTTCGATTTTTAGCAGTGAATATATTTTAGTATAGAACAGAAAAAAAGCCTTTTAATTTACATTGCGTCTGATCAGTATTTAATATTGTATGGAAATTTTATAATAATGCATCCTGTCTTACAGTTAGAATACAGGCAACCTTTTTTCGGATATTTATTTCAAACCATGGTGTCTATAACATGTAAACAGTCGATTTTCTTCTACCAAGGCATGCCCTAAAGTGTTTTAACACCAAAAACGCTCTATTCTTAATTCAGCAGGGCCGTGGTAGTCCGGTTGGTAAGGTAGCGGATTAGTTCGAATCCAACCAAAGACAGTCGGGTACAATGGGGGCTGATGCACGTTAAATCTGTCGTGGCCTCAAACGTCCTCACATTGGCGTGGTGTGGAAGTTTGGAGAGTGGGGTGACAGCTCAGGTGTGGCCTCGTCATCTGACTGTGATTCAAAATTACGTGGTGTTGTCCTCGGATCCTTCTGAGGACGTCGTGGCTCAGTGGGTATGTACTACCCATATGCGCTAGCAACCTTCGAGTTGTAAACGGGGCAGGTTCGATTCCTGTCAGGTGCTCCCTGGGTGTATTTATCTCCTGTGTCAGTAAAACTTTCATTGTGTGTGTCTATTACTTGACATTATATGTCGTGTCTGGCGCAGTATGACCAAATATGGCCCTTGCGCCATAAAACCCCAAAACCAACCTCGTATATTTCCCTTCGGGTTTGATACCGGACCGTCGGCAATAGCTTGTTGTGTTGCTCTAGTGCGACGTTAATTAAAATACCTACCTACCATCTTCATTCGGCTGCAATCCTTTAAAAAAACACGGTTACTAAATATATTTTTAAGTGAATACATTTTAATTTGTTTAAGGGATACATATTTATATCTTCAAGGGGTAGCTTATAACCATAAAGTTAATTAACACCAGAGTGGAGGTCAATAAAGTCTTTTATATATATTGTCTGATTAGAATGCAATATTGCATGGCAGTTTTATAATAATGCATCGTGTCTTAGAATTAGGACAGCTCATTGGAAATCGTGTCTTAGAGTTGGAAGAACTCGAAAGGCAGACACAGGCAACAGTGGTTGGTATAAAAGCGAGTTTTAGAGTTGGAAGGGCTCGTAAGGCAAATATATAAGTAATAGTGGTTTTATATAAAATAGTTTTAGTTAGGAGAGCTCGAAACACAGACACAGATACCAGTAGTTTATATAAAATAGTTACATAATAGGATTCAACCTTTCATTTCAAGTGGTGTTTAGAATGACAGATCAGTTCAAAAAAATCAAACTCAAAACAAAATATCCCTTGAGAATGGAACATGGAAATAAAATCATTACAATAAAATCGCCATTCATGTTTCTATGTATGGCAGCCCTCTTAAAGAGCTTTCACACCTACTCAAAAGTCGACTGATCCAAGGTCGACTGCCTTCTCGTCGGAGTTACACTATACTATAGTAGATTCGCGTTAATAACGAGACACTTCGCACCAAGGATGTCATCAAACGGTCATTATAATGAACATTCCTCTTCTGGTATTGGGGGAGGAGGAATAACGGTTTCCCAAACATAAATTTTTGAAATTTCAGAAGAAAAATAATCGAGGAAACTCTTTAATGAATAACATTATCAAATAAAGTATGAATTGTTTTTTCAAAAACTTCTAGTAAAGCAGCGTGAGTCGTTAGGAGAGTGTTTAAAACGCTGAAGAGCCTAGTAACTGGTCAGTTTCAAGATCGATCAACTTATGTATTTTTTTTAGAAAAGATAAGTTTTTTACTGCTGTGAAAAGAGTGCTTTCAGAAAAGTTAAACAGCATACAATCTCCGTTTTCGAAGAATGCTTTTTATAGAGGCTTTCTAAGATTTTATTTTTGACGTGAATCCGTCTTTAAAATCGGAACAGTACCCGGGCATACATGAAAAGTCGAGCATTACAAAAAAGCGTTACAACTATTTTGTCTTATGATTTCCGAACTAGAAGAAACATTCAGAAGGTAAATACAGCGCCGGGTAGACAAAGGATGACCGTACCGGACATGACCTTCGGACCAAGTGCGCAGGCGCACTGAGTGTGGAGAGGGGTCCGCAATATGTCAAAATACTACGGTGGTGGGCGAACTTTGGGCCAATTAAATGGAGTGAGGATTATGCAAGGGGTGTCATTCAAAAGCTACCAAGCTACCCAACAGTTAATATAGGACAACAATATATCAATAACAATTAATTAATAAAATTAACTAAATTGCACTTTAATTACTAAAACTGCAAATTAAGTGTCGAATAATAACAATAGTTCATATTTATAAATAATAAACAATAGTTCATATTTCCTATGTTTGCTTCATTTATTCCACAATCTAACAACCGGTCCGAGTACGCCAAATTACGGTTTGTCCTCTCGACAAACCCTACCAATTTTTTCCCATTCACTACTTTTTATTTGACGTTGTCTTGCGTTTAGTGCAGCTTGGCCAAATATGGCCCTTGTGCTATAAACCCTAAAAACAATCCAAACAACATCTGACATATCATGCAGGCTCACAATATAGTCAAAGTTGCCCATGCTATATTGAAGTCTTCCTTGCTCGAAAGAGATGTGTTGTTATCAGAGTTGTGTAAATTTTTTTCAGCTGAATCCACATTCGCGTAGAGTAAACAACTTCTCACGATGAGCACATCCACAAGCGATTCATTATTTTTCCGAATATTATTTCAGAATGAATTTCTGAATATTCGTGTTTCTTGTAAATCAAATATATGTTTTTACACCATCGTGCATGCGGTTCCATGGTGTAATGGTTAGCACTCTGGACTTTGAATCCAGCGATCCGAGTTCAAATCTCGGTGGAACCTTTTTTTCTCAATTTCTCTTAGACTAAACAATTATTTTCTAATTTAAGGTATTTATAGTTGAACAGTATATTAAAGTAGGGGTATTTTTTTTTATTTAAATTACTTTATTTTAACTTTTTGTTTTATATGAGTAAAATAGCTATGTTAAGTTTAAATTAAAAACATAAACATTTCCTTAAAAAATTAGTTATCTATTATTTGATGGGAAATTCGCATTTTTTTCATTTCATATGATGCTTGATTTATGTATGGCAAAATATTTTTGGAAAAGGGTTTTGAAAGATTATGATTGCTTTTATTTCATGAAAAATACTTCTATGGCTAATCTATCTTACAAAACATGCTCATGCTCTTTTCTTAGCAAAAACAGAAGAAACCGTCCTCTTAACTAGTACCTTGTTTGTATACTTATTGATTGCGGTTATATACCTTTCTTGATGCTTACAGTTTGAAAATCTTTTAACACAGCTGACTTCTATGATTCACAAGGAATTTTCCCGCCCTTATTTAAAACTAAACATTGACATGAGAGCTTATTTTTTAAAATTAAAGATTAGGGAGTCAATAACTGTCCGAGGTGTCAATAACTGTCTAGTTTACCCTACTTAATCTCATCGAACATTAGGAATTTGAAGCATTCTATATAATTCTCTCATGCTCAGCAAGGAGCCATGGTAGCCAAATTGGTGGAGTCGCGGATTGACAACCGCATGGTTGGGGTTCGGAACACGATCCAACCAAAGACCGTCATGTGCGTGGGGGCTGGTTAAATCTGTTGTGACCTCAAATGTCCTCAAGTTGACGTGATATGAAAGTTTAGAGAGTGGGAATGCCATCTCAGAAACCTCCGTCAACTGACCTCGTCATCTGACCGTGATTTAAAATTACGAGGTTTTGTTCTTGGTCTTTCCTCTTCTGGATTGAGCACGGAGCGTCGCAAATAGACCGTTCTGTTGCTCCCAGTGCGATATAAATTCAACTATCTACCTTAGCAAAGAAACCTCATTTGTAAGCTTTCTGCTTGGCAACAATTTGATCAGGAATCACGTGACTTCGCTCGCTAATCATACCTCCGATAAGAGACTGAAATTTTTCCCAGGTAAGTAGGTAGGTAGCTGGATTAACGTCGCACTGGAGCAATTCAACAGGCTATTGGCGACGGCTCGAGATCAATCTCGAAGGGAAGAACGAGGATAACGCCTCGTAATTTTGAACGTGATGACGAGGTGAACACCTGAGCTGGCAGTCCACTCCCCACTACCACTCCACGCCAGCGGGTTGACATTTGTGGCCACGACAGATTTAACGTTCCCATGTACAAGAATGTCTGGGTGTACTGAGCTTCGAACTAGCAACCCTGGGCTACTAGGCCTCTACTGTGCGTATGAAGAAATTTTATATGGAAAGCATCTGCCAAGCCATGCAGGCACATGCGTGGTCTAAGTTACCAAAATATTTAAGGTTTTTCTTTGTCGAAAGAAGAAATACGATGTTTTCAGTGTAGAGTGTAAATTTTTTCAGCTGAATCTACATTCGTGTAGAGTAAACAACTTTTCACGATGAGTATATCCACAAGCGGTTCATTATTTTTCCGAATATTCTTTCAGAATGAATTTCTGCATGTGTTTCCTGTAAGTCAAATATCTGTTTTTACATCGCTATGCGTGTGGTTCCATGGTGTAATGGTTAGCACTCTGGACTTTGAATCCAGCGATCCGAGTTCAAATCTCGGTGGAACCTGTTTTTCTTCTAGATTTCTCTGATATTAAACAATTAAATTTTTTTCGAATTTTAGGTATCTAAGGTTGAACAATATATTAAAGTAGAAACTTTTATCTTTTGTTTTATATGAGAAAAATAGGCAATTTTAAGTTTAAATTAAAAGATATAAATTCCCTTGGAAATTAGTTGTCGATTTATTAATTAATGGGAAACATTACCATTTTGTTTTTGATTTTATATGACGCTTGATTTATGCATGGTATAATATTTAAGAAAAGGGATTTTGAAAGATTCTAATTGCTTTCATTTCATGAAAAATTCTTTAAAATAAGTGTTAATTTTAAGATCGCTCGGCACAACTTGAAGAGCCAGACCTGGTCCTTGCGCCATAGAAAACAAACCAACCTTTACCAAGAACTCAAACATGAGAAAACTAAGCACTTTTAAATGCGTGGAACTGGGGTTTCTACAAGTGGCTATTTAAATTTATTTTTGAATACGGATTAACTCTAAGGTGATATTATCAAAGATTTGGATTACATTCATCTTAATTTCCAATGTCAAATCTAGGTTTTAAAAATCGGGATTCCATTCACATCATCGTAGAATGAACTCTTTATTCATCAAGCAGATCTCCAATCTCGAGAACCATCTTCAAATTTGACGTAAGAACGACGAAATTTGTATCAAATCAGAAATTTCCACATGGAAATTTGATTTTAAAGAGAAGCAATATGAATATCGTATGAAAAAAAGGAGAGTAATAAGAATACCATTATCTGATTACTATCGACTAAGTTCATAGCAAGTTTGATTCGACCCAAACCTATTGGATTGCTCAATGTATGAGGTGTTCATTTCAATTCGATGCTTATTGAAAATATCAAGTACATTCATTTCCAGCAACGCCGGGTTTTAAATAAATATCACGGCTTAATTTCCAGTGTCTGCTCTAAAAAAATCGGGTCTTATTTCACAACAGCCTCCAATGGACTCTTTATTCATAAAACAGATTTAAACTTACCTCCTCTCCAATTGAGAACCATCTTCACATTTCACTTAAGAGCGAAGAAATTTATCAAATCAGAAATTCCCCATGCAATGATAAATATTTGATTTTAAAGGAAAGTAAATATGAATATCGTATAGAAAAAGAGTACGAATACCAGTATCTAATCAGTTCATAGCAGGTCCGATTCGATAAAATCTACTGGATTGGTCAATGTATGAGGTGTTCATTTGAATTCGGTGTTTATTAAATATATCAAATTCATTCATTTCCAGCAACGCCGGGTTTTAAATAAAGATCACCCACCTTAATTTCCGATGTCCACTCTCTGGGGGCGATATTCAAACTCGGGTCTTCTTTCACAACGGCGTCCGATGGACTCCCCATTCATCAACCACCGCCTGCAGCAGATCCGAATCCCTCTCCTCCTCCCTGGAACCATCTTCACGTTTCACGTAAGAGCGGCGAAAATTACATCAAAACAGCGAAATTTTCCACACGCATTAGATTCATTCATTCGTCCGTTCCTGTCTCCGCCTGACCCTTAATGAATTTTCCGCGCCACGGAAACTCGGGGCCCTTCCAAACTTCATATTCAGTAAGGAATGACCACTGCCATTAATCACCCAGGTGCCCGGGAACGCGAGGGGGGGGGCATCTCTCCAAGAAGGGGGCGGGGAGCGAGTTCACAGGAGAATGCCCCGAAAATTCAGGGACGTTGTTTGTGCCCTGGAGCCGGCCAGGGGTTAATTGGCTTTTGTGAAAATGGCGTGATTTTCCCTCCAGCCAAGATATTCGCCAATTAATTTTTCGCCAATTAATTTTTGCAGGGTTGCTAGTGCGGGATTTTTAATGGGAAACGGTCAAGGGGAAATGCGGACGTGCGAATTCGGGACGAAGAGATATTTCTCTGTCAGGTCCAATAGATTCATTTACTCGTTTCGGATTCGGGGAAAAGTTGATGAAAAGTGTTATCAGGCTGGCCACGCCATTTTGTCCGTTGGATTGAGTCACTTGATTGGTTTCGTCAGGATTTCTGTGTTCGCAGGTAGGGTATGTATGCGATGACGACTCCAATCACGAATGAAGGATTTTGACACTCTACTTAACTTGTATTTAATAAATTGGTCTTCTTTAATAAGGATAGTCCAACTACTCGTATTCCATAACATAGATGCTATATACCACCAAAGATATCCCACACATGTACTTTAACCCTCCTGGTGGTTGTCTTGACGAGGTATCTCGTCATTAGCCAAACCATTAGCAGATCTTGATGAACGAGATATCTCGTCATTAGAAGAAAACTGACCAGATCTTAATCTCGTCATCGTCAAAAAAGCGACAATATCTTGATGACTATATATCTAGTCATTAGAAAAATTGGTCATATCTTGATGACTATATATCTAGTCATTAGCAAAATTGGTCATATCTTGATGACGATATATCTCGTCGAAACCACTTGAAGGGTTAAGAAGGATTTAGCAGTTTGATCGGGGGGAACCCTTAGGAGAGAGAATAAATCATCGAAAAAATTAAGCTTTAACAAAAGAGGAAAACCACTGATGTTTCATAGATGACAGTAGGAGAGACTCAATATATACATGCTTTAAATTATCGATTTTGTCTCTACTTTACTAAACTTGTATTTAATAAATTGGTCTTCATGAATAATAAGGGTCCAACTACTTTTGTTCCATAACATAGATGCTACATACCAAGGATATCCCCATGCATGTACTTTAAGGAGGATGCAACAGTTTGATGGGAACCCTTAAGAGGAAAAAACATCGAAAGAATTAAGTCCAAGGGGAAAACGACTTGTATTATAAGCTGTCAGTAGGAGAGATTCAATATATACATATATAGGATATTTCCATATATGTGCTTTAAGACCAATGAGAAAAAATAAAATCATCCAAAGAACTAGTTTTTACAAAACGGAAAAACCACTGGTTGTATCGTAGGCTGTCAGTAGGAGAGATTCCATTTACATACCGCTAGTTGTAAACAGCAAAGGTTCGATTTCTCCCTAGATGTACTTCACTTCTGTGTCAAAAAGCTTCCCTATTGTGTGTTTGTCCGTTTACTTGACGTTGCTTGGAGCAGCTTGGGCAAATATGGCCCTTGTGCCATAAAACCCAACCGCCCCACATACATGCTATAATGACATATTTATTATTTTAGGAAGCTATTTTTCTGTGCCAAGAATATTTGAAGCTTCTTCACTGCATTTTCTACTTTATCGCGGGTTTCGTCACGAAGGTATTCTTTCTAAAATAGCCAAAAAGAAAGGAAATTCGGATGTAATTAATATCCTTGATATGGGCCGTAGAAGCTCGATTGGAAGAGTAACTGATTAGCAAACAGAGTTCCGAATTCGAAACTAGATTCAACCAAAGATAATCATGTACGTGTGAGGGGTGATGCATGTTAAATATGTCGTGGCCTCAAATGTACTTACTCTGACGTGGTGTGAATGTTTGCAGAGTGACACCAACACCTGACAGTGTTGGAGAGTGACATCAACACCTGAGCTGGCACCCTCCAGCCCAGGTGTTGTCAGCTAATCGCGATTCAAAATGGAAAAGTACATTTTTAAATAATAGCATTCATAGAATTTTTTATACAACAGCATTCGTTTAAACTAAACTAAAAGTACAATAATCGTACTTTTAGTTTAAATGAAATTGTTATGTAACTGATAATCTTGTTACATAAAGGCCATAGCCTAATTACTAGAATCAAGTAACTAGCACATACCAGTGACACTTTTTAAGCATCAATGAATATTATTACAAGAAATTCGAAACTAAAACTGCAAAATTTAACAAGAATGGATTTTAAAACAATAAATCGCAGGTTCTAAGAAGTGGCACCCAACTTCAAATACCGATTTTATTTTCTCAATCAACAAACGATTCCATTAAACTCGATACAAGCATTTCTAGTCATTTCCTAGACATTTTCAGGGCCACGGTAGCCCACTTGGAAGAGCAACGGGAGGGATGCGAGTTCGAATCTCGGTCCTGCCAAGACCGTCGTGTACACGGGGGCTGGTGCACGTTAAATTTGTCGTGGAATCAGACGTCCTCGCGTTGACCTGGTGTGAAAGTTTGGAGAGTGCTGTGCCAGCTCAGGTTTTGACCTCATCATCTGACCGTGGTTCAAAATTATGAGGTGTTTTCCTCGGATCTTTTTCTTCGGGATTGATCCCGGACCGTCGCCAATAACCCGTCGCATTGCTTCAGCGCGACGTGAAATTAACTACCGACCTATCCATAATACGAAAAGGTAGGTATTTTAATTAACGTCACACTGGAGCAACACAACGGGCTGTCAATACGAAAAGGAAATTATTCATCCGTGATATCATATTCCACTTTCTCGTAATGGTTACTAGATAAAATCACCGCTACAATGATCGTTTGACAGATTATTTTCTACAAGGTTTCACTCCCCAATGCCTGAGCGGTTTTTCGTGACCGGTGAGCATTCATCACTCGGCCGCTTAAGCAACTCATCACAGTGATTGCGATAAGACATGAATTCCTAATGAGCTGCGAAGCTCTGAACTGACGGGGAGAATCAGTAGGCTGATTCGGATTTCCTGCAGATACGGGAGAGCTCTCGAAAGATTGTGTCATCTAATCCGAAACATTGCATCGCTGCTTAAAAACAATTCGGCTATGCGATAAGGGAGTCGTTTTTCATTGATTACCATCTTGTAAATGGTGAGGTGGAAAGGAATCGAGATGTACCTTAATTTTTTATTTTCGATTACTACTAGGAGAGCATCCATTGACTTTAAAAAAATTGGTAGGCTGTGTCGAGGACACAATCAGTAGTTTTGACGTGAATACTCGGGCTTGATGTTGGATTGGGGAATGAATTAGGCAGACATTGGAAGCTTGGTAGGCATTTACTTAACATCGCACTGGAACAACACAACGGGCTATTGACGACTGTCCGGGATCAAACCCGAAGGGAAAGAATCGAGGACAACACCTCGTAATTTTGAATGACGAGGTCACACCTGAGCTGGCACCTCACTCTCCCAACTTCCGCACCACGCCAACGTTAGGACATTTGAGGTACCGAGAGATTTAACGTGCACCAGCCCCTTTGTACAAGACGTTGTTTGGTTGGATTCGAACTCGCAAGCCTCCGGTTGCTTGTCCGTTACTCTCCCAACCGGGCTACCCCAGTCCCCATAGGAAGTTTGAACGATTGTTTATTGTGTGAATATTCAGCAATTAATTTACAGTTTGAATGATTAAAGTACAAATTGATGTTAATTGTTGTTGTCGAATATTAATTTTATCGTAGTTTGATAGCTTTCGAATGACACCAGTTCTTATTCCACGCAATTCAAAGTTTCACTGGCCCAAAGCTAGCCCAGCACTGTAGAATTTCGACATTTTGGGGAACCCTCCTCGCTCTCACTGCGCCTGCGCACTCGGTCCGATGGTCATGTCAGGTACGGATAATCTTTGTCTGCACGACGTTATATTTAACTTCTGGATGTTTCTTCTAGTTTTGAAATCATAAGAGAAAACAGTTATAACTCCTTTTTGTAACACTAGACTTTTCATGCCTACCCCCTATACTGTTCCGATTTTAAAGACGTATATTCACGTTAAAAAGCAATGATGTCCCTATTTAATTAATTCATCTCTTTAAATCTTGTATGAAGATATGTTTGACATTTTCTCCTTTGGTAAATTGAAAAATAGTTATTCATCCTTCTTTTTCCATTACACGCACCAGAGTATCTCATTTCTTATTTGCAGGGATTGCACAAAATAATACTAAATCCTTGAAAATATTTTATATTCTCTATTAATAAGGTAGGCTCTCCCGTATCTGCAGGAAATCCGAATCAGCCTACTGATTCTCCCCGTCAGTTCAGAGCTTCGCAGCTCATTAGGAATTCATGTCTTATCGCAATCACTGTGATGAGTTGCTTAAGCGGCCGAGTGATGAATGCTCACCGGTCACGAAAAACCGCTCAGGCAGTGGGGAGTGAAACCTTGTAGAAAATAATCTGTCAAACGATCATTGTAGCGGTGATTTTATTTCAAAGTTTCACTGGCCCAAAGCTAGCCCAGCACTGTAGAATTTCGACATTTTGGGGAACCCTCCTCGCTCTCACTGCGCCTGCGCACTCGGTCCGATGGTCATGTCAGATACGGATAATCTTTGTCTGCACGACGTTATATTTAACTTCTGGATGTTTCTTCTAGTTTTGAAATCATAAGAGAAAACAGTTATAACTCCTTTTTGTAACACTAGACTTTTCATGCCTACCCCCTATACTGTTCCGATTTTAAAGACGTATATTCACGTTAAAAAGCAATGATGTCCCTATTTAATTAATTCATCTCTTTAAATCTTGTATGAAGATATGTGTGACATTTTCTCCTTTGGTAAATTGAAAAATAGTTATTCATCCTTCTTTTTCCATTACACGCACCAGAGTATCTCATTTCTTATTTGCAGGGATTGCACAAAATAATACTAAATCCTTGAAAATATTTTATATTCTCTATTAATAAGGTAGGTAATTGAATTTACGTCGCACTGAAGCAACACAAAGGGCTATTGGCGACAGTTCGGGATCAATCCCAAAGGGAAACAACCGAGAACACCTCGTAATTTTGAATCACGGTCAAATAACGAGGTCAACACCTGAGCTGGCAACTCACTCTCCAAACTTCCTCACCACGCCTAAGTGATGACATTTGAGGCCACTACGGATTTGACGTGCATCATTCCCCCACCCTCGTACACGACCGTCTTTGGTTGGATCGAGTTAGAAATTAGCAACTCTCAGCTTGCTAATTCAAGACTCTACCAACTGGACTACTGTGGCCCCTATTAATAAGGAGTTGGTTTTCAATGATGGATTTACAGTGTAAACAAACACGCCTGACGGAGTAAGATTTCACTTCCTGTTAGCCAAAAATTCTTGCATGATACATTTCGGGTTACTTTAAAATATAGTTTATCGCCGCTTTGACGACATTTGGCGTTGACCAATCAAATATCATGTATCATTTCAGAATTCATTCTTTGGAATTTTTATTTTCGAAGCGCTGAAATCGTATTCGAAAAGAGCCAAGTTATGTCACATTCGTAATATCATTGACTTTCTAATGAAATAGTCTTCATCTGACCGTATTTCAAAATTACGTGGTATTGTCCTCGGATCTTTCCTTTCGGGATGGATCCCGGACCGTCGCCAATGGCCCGTTGTGTTGCTCCAGTGCCAACGTTAATTAAAATACCCATACCTATTGAAATAGATAGAGCTCGTAATTTTGAATCACGGTCAGATGACGAGGTCAACATCTGAGCAGAAGCCCCACTCTTCAAACTTCCGCCACGACAACGCTAACACAATAGGACAAACTAGGGCTTCCGAAATAAAAAAACGTGTTTTCAAATATATATTCCAAAAATTAAAAAATATTGTAATTGTTTAATCTAAGAGAAATTGAGAAAAAAAAAGAGGAACAGGTTCCACCGAGATTTGAACTCGGATCGCTGGATTCAAAGTCCAGAGTGCTAACCATTACACCATGGAACCACGACAAGAAGCACAGTATATATAATGGTAATTTATACACAACCTTTTAAATTGAACTTTTGTCTCAGCAACTGCACATAAAATCAAGACATAATCAAGTATAACTCTTCGTATAAAATGGCATGCAAGTATTTACAGAATTATAAAGACTGAAGATTTAATTTGGTTGCTTTCAGGCAGATATTATTCATCATAAAGCAAATCAATAAAAGATTTTATACCCAAAAGGAAGAATAAATATTTTAATTTCACTAAAATAAATCGAAATAACCGACTTGACAGCGAAATTTATGACAAACAAAACTTGGTGTAATAAAAAAAATTCAGAAGTGGTTATCACAGGAAATCATGCATTTCCGTAGAAGCCATTCAAGTCAATTAAGTTTTAGAAATTCAAGAAATTTTCAAACTTTCTGTTCTTTTGTATCTTTGTCTGTGAAATATAAGTACAGCAGTGCATTGCCAGAAGCTACAGATTAAGGTCATTAAGCTATTATCATCTTTGTTATAAACATGTCGAAGAGGAATAAAATATAACCTATATATGATCTCCTTAGAGTTAATCCGTAGTCTCTTCAAAAATAAAATTTAAATAGCACTTATAGATACCCCAGTTCCACGCGTTTAGTTAGTGCTTAGTTTTCTCATGTTTGTGTCCCTGGTTATGATTGGTTGGTTTTTATTTCGGAACGGCCAGATCTGGTCAAGTTGTGCCCAGCAATCTTAACTAAGTATCATATTTATTTAAATGAAGTATTTTTCATGAAATACAAACAATCAGAATCTTTCAAAAACCCTTTTTCAAAAATATTTTGCCATATATAAATCAAGCGTCATATAAAATGAAAAAAAATTATGAGTTTCCCATCAAATAATAAATAGATAACTAATTTTTTAAGGAAATTTATGTTGTTAATTTAAACTTAACATAGCTATTTTACTCATATAAACAAAAAGTTAAAATAAAAGTAATTTAAATAAAAGTGCTTACTTTAATATATATTGTTCAACTATATATACCTAAAATTAGAAAAACATGTAATTGTTTAATCTAAGAGAAATTGAGAAAAAAAAAAAGAGGAACAGGTTCCACCGAGATTTGAACTCGGATCGCTGGATTCAAAGTCCAGAGTGCTAACCATTACACCATGGAACCACATGCACAACGACGTAAAAACAGATCTTTGACTTACAAGAAACACGAACATGATTCACAAATTCATTCTGAAATAATATTCGAGAAAATAATGAGCCACTTGTGGAAGTGCTCATCGTGAGAAGCTGTTTATACGAGTGTGGATTCAGCTGAAAAAAAATTTACACCAAGCTGAAAACAACACGTCTCTTTCGACAAAAATGAAGACTATCTGGGCAACTTAGACTATGCTGTGGGTCTGCATGGCTTGTCAGATGTTGGTTTGTTGTTTTGGGGTTTTTTAGAGCAATGTCCATATTTGGCCAAACGTAAGACAACGTCAAGTAAAAAAAAGTAGTGAAAGTGGTGGTTGTTGAATATGAGGCAATCAGAGCAAGAATGGCATAAACCACCAAAACCCGAAAATGCCAAAATTATTATTATTGACACCTCTTGGCATTTAATACGTTTGCAATATAGATTATATCCCTTTTCAAATCATACTGTAGATAAATAAAAATATATAAAACATGGTGCCAGGAAATTCGCATTTATCTCCATTGGGTATGTTAGTGGGTTAGGCCACTCTTGCTGTGATAACCTCTATTAACGTCGCACTGGAGCAACACAACGGACTATTGGCGACGATCAGAGATCAATCCCGAAGGATACGTTCTGAGGACACCTCGTTATTTTGAATCACGGTCAGATGACGAAGCAACACCTAACAGGCACCCCACTCTCCAAATTTCCATACCACACCAATGCGAGGATGTTTGTTGCCCTACGGATTTAATACGCTCACAGCACCCGGTTGCTAATCTGCTACTCTTCCAAACTGGCTATGACGGCCCCCTATCTCATTAGATGTAGGTAAGTAGTCAATTAACGTCACACTGGAGAACACAACGGGCTATTAGTGACTGTCCGGGATCAATCCCGAAGGGAAAAATTCGAGGACGACCCCTCCTGTTACATTATTAGGTTGATGCAAAAGTTCGTCCTGTTTTTGGCGCTACATGGTACTGCATCGCAAAAACGAAGTGTTATCTACTTCACATGTGTGAAGTTTTGATGTTGTTGCAAAGAAGGAATTTCAGCGAGTACTTGGGAAAAAAATTGTGCTATTTGGCTGAGTTTTTAAATTTTGTAAAGCATTAAAAATGGCAGAAAATAAGGAGCATTTCCGATATATTATGCTTCTTTATTTCCGAAAAGCCAAGACTGCTTCACTGACGCAAAAGGAGATATGTGTTGGGCATGGTGAGGGTGCCGTTGACGATTCCCCGTGCCGTAGGTGGTTCAGAAAGTTTCGTCACCTGGATCAGTTCTTTAGCCATGAACCTCAGAACTTCTATGAGCGCGGGATTATGCAGCTATCAGAGCGATGGAGAAAGGGCATCGAAACGGCAAACACTATATTGATTTATATCTAATTTGTTCAATTTTTGTCAAAAAACGGGACGAACTTTTGCATCACCCTAAGATCGATGTTTAATACTTGTAGGAAACACGTTCCACACTGCGCTACCTACATTTAGCGTGACAGAAAATGCCTCTCATACGATTCTCATTTTCCCTAAGTATCCCTCCCCCACCAACAAACACGATTCGGTGTTCCACCCCCAGGCGCATGCTCCCAGTGTCCCCATTTAAAATTCAAACAGTCAGCACTCTTTTATAGGCCCATTAGCCCCGTAACTGCCCCCCTTAATGCCAAAATGGGTGTTTGTCCTGGGGTTAATAGGAGCTGAAATATGGCTGGGCTTCAGATTTACGGTGTTTACAGAATCGCGCGAGGGTTAAGGTTTTTAAAAGGAGAGGGTTGTCTTTGGGGAGGCTATTCGGGACTGATTTATTCGTGCTCTGGCACGGTTAATAGGAAGCAGGTGCTGTCCTGAAGTCACGTTTTGAGTATAAATTTTGGTTAAATAGTTCAGAGGGAAAAAAACGGTGTGTTTGGGTTGAAGGTCCGTCGTCCTAAATCAATTCGCGCATGTTTGTATTCATAACTCTTTATGAGAGTGCGTAGTGACCTCTTTTGGAGGTATGTCTCAGATTAATAAATCTGAGAGGGCTTTGAATTGCTTTTTGAAGAGCGAATAATGAGCGAGAGATAATTTATGGACTTGGTTTAATAGATTTAAATGACTCCTTTATGTGTATTGGAAGAATATGGATAAGTGCTTTGGATTTTTTTTTATTAAAATGAGTAATGAAATATTCAGAATTGGCTAATAATTCTGTGATGGGACAAAAATAAGAACATTTTTGGTGAACGAGTAGAAAATTTTTACTTTTTTAAAATGAGAGAACACATACAAAACATATCCCAAAAATATTTCTTAAAGTCTCTCCGTTGTGGAAAACAAAATCCTAGAAACCCTTGAAAACAATAACTAACAAACTTTTTGTTAAACCAATTTTTCAAAAATGTACTCGTGAAAAAATAATTCAGACTTCTAGGTAAATAAGAAACAATTGCCATTTATTTACGAAATAAAACATTGAGAGAGATGCAATTTTTTGTTTTATTCTGATATATAGGTGACTCCTTTTTTATTTACATATTTATTTAATTGCTGTTTATGGAAAAATATCCAATTTCAGACAACAAAAATTATAGTATCCGAAAAATGCAAGGAAAAAAAACCACACAAATGCAGTTAGATAAGAAATAAAACAAAACACTTTATTGAAGCAGATTATTTATTGAATTGAATTCATTAAAAATACTATACACAATATATCACGAGAAAAATGATAAATATTATTACATATTATACACATTATATATTACAATTATTGTGTGAACTCCTCAGAGGATTAATTTAGGTTAGAATATTCAAAATACATCAGGGCAGGGATGTATTCATTTGGAGAACCCCACGGAGCTCGTATCCTTCCTAAAACGATTTTTGGAATTATAAAGCCTTTAAAAATGCATGCTCAAATTCATATCAAGAAATCGACAGGTAAAATGTATGTCAAGTCTGAAAACAGTTAGGAAAATCATTGAACTCAATGCTCACTTTTCATTATGATATTTAAGGGCTGCGGTAGCCCGGTTGGAAGAGTAACGAATTAGCAACAGGGGTTGCGAGTTGGAATCCAACCACCGTCATGTACAAAGGGGATGGTGCACGTTAAATCTGTCGCGGCCTCAAACGTCCTCACGTTGGTGTGGTGTGAAAGTTTAGAGTGGGGTGTCAGCTCAGGTGTTACCTGGTTATCTGACCGTGGTTCAAAATTACGTAATGTTGTCCTCGGGGATGTTCCCTATGGGATTGATCCCGGATCGTCACCAATTGCCCGTTGTGCTGCTTCAGTGAGACGTCAATTAAAAATACGTTACGATATTTAGGGATTTGGAAGAAAGAAGATTGAGCCATCTATTTTGTGATACATATTTCATGAAGGGCGTTCTTTTAGATAAACAGATGTTTCTGAGAAAAGGGGTGGCTTGGACAGTGGTTTGCTGGTGAGCAGCTACCACCACTCTGCTTCGGATTGCAAAGAATGACCGCAGAGCGACGAAGGAAAATGGAAGTGTCAAAATACGATCTGTTCCTCTCATGACATCAAATTGAGTGATCATCACTGTATGTGACTCCTGATGGTATCAATAGTAGTTCCTGTACTTCAGGATACAACGAAGTCTACTGAAGATGTGCAGTGCAATTTTCTTGATATATCTCACAAAGAAGCTCTACGATTACTTGGTAGAATCAGAGTGTTTTGTCATTTGATCTGACGGCATCATCCTATCATCGTTGAATGGCATCAACCATAACCGTTGTTTTTAGGAACCCCAGAAAATCGGCAATAGTGCGGAGAGACTGGTTACTCAAGTAGAATTCCGTCATTTCTGTAGCAATCTGCATGATCAAAGTCGCTTGTCACAGCGGCTTCTTATGGAGTATAAAGATATGTCAGGCTATCATAGTTGAAATATGAATTTAACTGAAAATTGAGTAGGCTTTTTGTCTCAATATCTCATAAGGTGATTTGTCAATACTACTTTTTATAATAGTCTTCTTTGCATTGTTAAATGCAGTGATGAATTATGTCATTTTGAGACCCAAGGTGGAAATAGCTTTGAAGCCGATTGTCCTGATTATTCTCCGATTTTCGGGTCATGTAATACAAACGCAACCAATGAGTTGCAACAAGCGTTGCAATCGGACTGTTTTAACTCTGTTCTCTGTGTTGTAATTCTAACTCTAATAGAGCTGTTACAACAGAGATTATGAGTCGTGAATTTTAATAGATGTTCCCTCACTGGCAGCGAGACAAAAATGCGATAGGCGTGAAAACACACACATACATAGAAGAGAGAGAGAGAATGACAAAGAGAGAGAGAGGATGACAGAGAGAGAGAGTAACACAGAGAGAGAGAGAGTGACACAGAGAGAGAGTGACACACAGAGAGAGGATGACACACAGAGAGAGAGAGAGTGACACAGAGAGAGAGTGACACAGAGAGAGAGAGTGACACAGAGAGAGAGTGACACAGAGAGAGAGAGTGACACAGAGAGAGAGGATGACACACACAGAGAGAGTGACACAGAGAGAGGAGGACACACACAGAGAGAGTGACACAGAGAGAGGATGACACAGAGAGAGGATGACACAGAGAGAGAGTGACACAGAGAGAGGATGACACAGAGAGAGGATGACACAGAGAGAGAGTGACACAGAGAGAGGATGACACAGAAAGAGAGAGAAAGTGACAAAGAGACAGAGAAAGTGTGACAAAGAGACACACACAGAAAAATAGAGAGTATGACAGAGACAGACATAGAGAGAAGTAGAGAGAGATAAAGAGAGCGACAGTGAGGGAAAGAGAGTGGTACAGATAGAGAGTGGTACAGATAAAGAGTGGTACAGATAGACAGTGGTATGAGAGAGAAAGCGACAAAGAGAGAAAAAGAGTGACAAAGAAACATACACAGAGAAAGAGAATGAGAGTGTGTGACAGATACACACAGAGAAAGACATCGATAATGTGTGACAGCGAACAGAGAAGGAGAAATAGAGAGAGTGGTACAGATAGAGAAAAAAAGTGACAGAGACAGTAAAGGAAAGAGAGTGATACAGAGAGAGAGAGTTGAAGAGAGATAGAGAGAGGATATTCGGTGTCTGTTTTTGAGGGAAGAAATGGCTCGGAATTGTGGAGAAAAGCAGCCCTTGTAAAGGGAAGCAGAAAGCAAAAACAGACAACGAAAAATTTAAAACAAACATTTTCAATTTTGATGAAAGTGAAAAAGTTTACTTTTCGTCCGTTTTAAGCCCTTCTAACACATAGGCGACAAACACATAGGCGAGATATGTGTTTGATTTGCTAATTTGCCACTAGTTCAAGAAAATCAATCACATCTGAACCCATGAAGCATCTGAGATCACTTAACAGACTCAATTAGTGTAAACAAACTGTCCCATTATACAATTGCATATTCTATTGTTTATCTTATTCGTTTTTGATTCTAGGATGATATCTAGAAATATTTAGAAATTTTCCATCGAACTCCCAACAAAACACATATTAGTTCTCAGTATAACCAACATTCTCGTAAAATTATATCCCAAACGTAGCAATAAATCAGCTCCCTTACAAATCCAGAAATCGATGTTCACAAAATTAGCAAATGAAAAACTTTCAACTTTCCGTCGCATGCTTATTTGCACGCATCCAATTTGGACTTTCATTTATCATAGTCATAATTTTCGGTGATTGCCTTCTTATGACTAAGCTTTAATGACTCAAAAACCCAGCTTCTTCCTCCAACGTTGTGAAAAAATGCGCTTAGGCAAGGATCATACACGATAGAACACGCGGATTAAGATAAACGAGCTTATCCCCAAACATCATCACCCTTCTCCCCTAATCATAAAGAGCGCCAACTTCAAGCCTAGGACCTCCCCTAGAATTGTCTTTAACCCCTTTCGAGGGGTGGAAGGCTTGGAGTGCAAAGGCCCCGGATGCAAATACGAGGAACGCTTATCTGTGAAAGTTGAGGATAAATAGCTTTTCCCTAGACACGATTTAATTCTACATTACGGGTAATGGAGCAGTAGTTTTCCCTTTAAAATCCCCCTTAGCGCGGACTTTTGACACAGGGTTGCAATTTGTCCCGGAAACATTGGCGACAGCGTTGCGGAAATAGCGCCGGGGTGACTTAATCTCGAGCGCCTAATTGGGGCTTCAGGAATAGAAGAGATGCGAAAACTTTTTAGATGTACAAGGTAGGTAGTTGAATTTACGTTGCACTGGATATAAATTGGATTCTTAAATATTCAGTTAAGTTAGAATTAGATTAGATCAATTGGAAAGTTAAAGGGCCACGGTAGCCCGATTGGAAGAGTAACAGATTAGCAATGGGTAAGTAGATACTTGAATTAACGTCTCACTGGAGCAACAGAACGGGCTATTGGCGAAGGTCCGGGATCAGTCCCGAAGGGAAAGTTTTAATGACAACGTCTAATAATTTTGTACTACAGTCAGATGACGAGATCAACACCTGAGCTGGCACCCCATTCTCCAAACTTAAACATCACCCCAACGAGAGGACCCCAAAGTGCACCATCCCCCGTGTACACTACGGTCTTTGACTGGACCGAGTTTCGAACTCGCAACGCTTCGTTTGCTCTTCCAACTGGGCTACCGCATCCCTCTAAAGTGTGGATTTTACTGAAAATGTTTTGTTTTGGTTGCGCCTAATTGCGGAAGCACCAAATTTCCCAAGCTTCACCGAACGCAAGACAGATAACATCAAGCAATGGACTCACTCACACAAATTTTTTACTGACACGTAAGACAGAAATACACCCAGGGAGGAATCGATTCTGCCCGCCTACAACTCGCAGATTGCTAGCTCTGTGGGAAAACCCACTGCGTCAATTTTCGCTTTTAGAAACGATTCCACTTGATCGGTGTTTCATCAATGTTCTCTTATTCATTGCTTCTGTACTTGGAAGCACAAGAATACCTTTTCGTAAATAGCAATGTGTATAACTGTACCCCGACAGTATTTGTTTAAAATAGTGGGCACATCGAAAAGATTTACATGATTCATTGTCTGACAGTAAAGAGGATGACTCACTGTGCTATCAACCTTAGAGTTGTAGACGTCACAGGTTCAATTCTTGTGTAAATCCTGGACGTATTTGTCTCTTCAATCAGTATAAATTTCCTTGTGTGTGTCCATTTTACTTGATGGAAAAACATTGCTTGGCGCAGCTTGGCCAAATCTGGTCCTTGTGCGATAAGGAAATTACCATCCAACCAACCCAGTGCAGCAGTTGGATAGTCCATGTGAAACGGAACGAGATTTCAAATGGTCTTTCCTCCATCTTTATGATCTATTTTATGATATTTTTGCTCTCAGGGGCACATCTTTAGGTGTGTACGAGCATCACAATCCCGAGAGGTCTCTCCTCCCTTTCATTTTTATCCTCGCTGACCCTTCTGCTTTTTCTTCCTCCCTCATTGTGTTCCCTGTCTTGTGTTTGGCACAGCTTGGCCAAATATGGCTCTTGCGCCAAAAAACTTGATAACCCCCAACCAACGACATTTAGAGAGGGTACATTTTAAAGCGACAGAGGTACTTTGCGAAACAATCTTGGTCGGTCCGGTTCTGGATGCTGGGGAAAAAGTGTCTTTCCAATTTTTTGTACTATTTCTGTCCTCCCTGCTGTTCGCATGGCCGCGGTAGCCCGGTTGGAAGAGTAATGGATTAGCAACCGGAGGATTGCTACTTCGAATCCAACCAAAGACCGTCGTGTACAATGGGGGCTGGTGCACATTAAATCTGTCGTGGCCTCAATTGTCCTCACGTTGGCGTGGTATTGAAGTTTGGAGAGTGGGGTGCCAGTTCATGTGAGACCTCGTCATCTGACCTTGGTTCAAAATTATGTGGGGTTGTCCTCAATTCTCTCCCTTTAGATTTGATCCCGGACCGTCGCCAATAACCCGTTGTGTTGCTCCAGTGCGACGTTGCTTAAAATATCTACCTACCCTCCTGTTCGCGTCGAAAACTGCTTTGTAGTGGCCTGCCTTTGATGCAAAACCTTTTCCAAATTGTCGCCAGTTCAAGGCAAGGAACGCATTGTTTTTCCTACTCGAATCTTCATTCCCCTTGTAGAAAAAAGGCAGTTTTGTCTCTACGAGATATCTCGTCACTCGCAAAATTGACAAGATATCTCGTCGAAACCACTTAAAAGGTTAAGTCGAAATATGCAGTGACGTATCAAATCGTTCTGAGTTCTAGGTGCATGTAACTGTAAGGCCCTTTGTTTGTACTTTCCAGATTTGATGATCCAAATGCATTTTTCATTTCAAAAATATAATTTAAATTGTTATAATTAATCAATATGTATTCTGATAATTATGAATATCAAATTAATTATACAGTATAACAAGAAAAACTTTGATGCCAATCTGTCTTGAAGCTTTAACCAAGCATTCCAAACGACTCTTGTGCTTCGATACGTTGTCCTATTTAAAAAATACAACATATTTATTACGATTAGTGCTAAGTGTTCAAAATTCCACTATTAAAATAAACACTGATTCACAAAGTGAAAGTAATTCAGTCAAACTAAATTCTCACAACATGAAATTAATTTTATAAAATTTTCACTCATCCGAAAATGATAAATTTTTGATATTGTAAGCGAAATCTCAAGCCCTTCTAGTATTATAAAAATTGTTGTTTCAGTTAGCGTTGTCATATGCAGTGAGTTAGTCGAAGGGAAGAAAATTTTGTTACCTTTGTTCCTCAAAACCAACTTGTAATAACGTAAAATTAAATCAAACGTATTCATGCCAATGATTTAACAAAATGGTACAATGTTCGAGAGTATAACGGAGCGTCGTATGAATGGAGGTTAAATGTGATGTTTCATACGATCGAGGAACATAGATCATGGTTTTTATGCAATTTGAATATACTTTACTAGCCTGATTTTAAAAATGAAATGAATTTTAGAGTTGAATATAAAAGTATTTTATTTTTTACTGTGTACCGGTGTTCTTTGTAAATGGATCTTTTAATGTAATATACACTTAATAAAATGTATTTACTTTCAACAGTAAGCAATATGCAAATCTTGACCAAACATTTTAAAAAGAGAAATACTAAAATTTTCTACTATTATTTTAAATGAAAGGAATAAGGATATGTTTGGACATTGCAAACACTCTATGTCAGTAGTGTGCTAAATGGTAGTAGTTCTGGATAGTTTCGCTAAAAGTCGTATTTATGATCACCAGACTGAAATAAGGGATTACTGAAAGCATAAAAAAATGGCGCATCTCATTTGATCTGAATACAGAAATGGCTGTCTGCGGAATATTTATAAGTACAATAAATAACAAAGAGCCAAAACGTGTTTCCAAATTACTTTGCGTCACTTTTAACGCGTTAATACTATAAATATAGGCTTATACGTGGGATGGTTATATCCAAAGCCAAAAAGGAAGAAAAAATATCAACTTCATTATCTTCATATTTTTATGTTTCGCAACAAATGATAGTTTAACGAACTATCAACTAATTAAATTTTATTTCAAGAGTATTACAAAAGTCTTCCATGCATTTATAATATTTAATTTGAAAAAGAATATTTTAAAAATAACAAATCCAACAATTTCGTGAGTTGGTTGGGTTTTATGGGCAAGGGCCATATTTGGTCAAGCTGCGCCAAGCACAATACAGACAGCATCAAGTAATAGACATACAATCACAAGAAAAATTTGACTAACACAGAAGAGAGAAATACACTTAAGGAGGAATCGAACCTGCACTGCCAACAACTCGCAGGCTGCTAGCGCAGCAGGCATGCCCACTGAGCCACGACGGCCCCAAGATTCGGGGAGGAGGAGGCTTTCCCCCCTCTATGCCACTGTTGTATGGTATTCTATGATCCAAAGGGATAAGCTAACAGGTTGTTACTGAAGAAAATTTTTCGTAATAATCAATGAGTTATGTCCATTAGTGGTTCCATTTAGTAGTTCTTATACAATGAAGAATCTGGGTCGCTGGCTCAGTGGGTTGCCCTGGTAGCCTGCTAGCTACATTCGACGCAAGTTCGATTCCTGTAACTATCCTGGATATATTTCTCTCTTCTATGTCAGTAAAAACTTTCCAAGTGGAAAAACATTGCTTCGAGCAACTTGGTCAGATATGACCTTAGAGTCCTAAAAACCCCAGCCAACCAACAATGAAAAATCCGGTGTAGGTTAGTGCAAGAAAGAGGTTTCATTTAATAAAAATATCAAACCTATTGTCCTAAATAATAATAATAATAATAATAATAATAATAATAATAATAATAATAATAATAATAAAAAGAGGTGATTACCAAATCGAGACCAAATTTCAGAAATTCCGATGAATCATACTCAAGATCCGTGTTCCAAAGTGCTCTGGGTAAAAAAGGGCTAATGTCCATTTTTCAGCTTTTTATTAACATCTGATTTAAAAATTTTTAATATTTTGTTTTTAATGCAGAGTAAGAAAAGTACTTTCCGATGTTTTGGTACATTCCTCTTATTTTGACACAAAATTGGCACTTGTTCTCATAACTTTCCAAACTTGAAGTGATTTGTGAACATATTCAATTAAGCGAATTTGGACATTGGCCCTTTTTTAAATAAGATACAGATATAATTATACAAATAATCATATTTAGAGAACGATAATAATTTCTGATCCAAGAAAAAATGTGCTCAACCTAAAACGCAATTGACAATTTAAACGTGATTTGTCATTGAAATTTTATGTGAAAATGATAGAATTCTACCTGTGTCAACTAAAGTCAGTTTTTGCGAACCGTCGTAAGAAAAAATCATTTGTAATTTAAGTTTAACATTTTTTTATTTATTTGTTTTACAAAAGATCGTTAATAGTTTGTTTTTCAAAATTTTAGAATCCCGCTTGACAACTGAAGTCAGCGTTTACAGTCACGAAAAAAAATTAATTTGTAATTTATTTATGTTGGAAAAAATATTTATTTCACTAAAGAATGTTAATAGTTCATTTTACAAAATTATCGAATCCTGCTTATCAACTAAAGTCAACGTTTACAAACCAGTCATACGAAAAAAAATCATTTATAATTTAAGTTGAAAAAAATACTTATCTGTTTTACTAAAGATCGTTAATAGTTTATTTTGCAAAATTATAGAATCCTGCTTGTCAACTAGAATCAGCGTTTACGAAAAATCACTCCAAAAAGTAATTTATAATTAAAGTTGGAAAAATATTTATTTATCTGCCTTGCAAAGGAACGTGAAAAGTTTGTTTTGCAAAATTCATCAAAACAAAAATTTTGTTTAAGGACGTAATCTCAAAAATGTGGCTTCAACACAACGATACAATAAAGTTTTGCAGTAATGAGTAGATATGAAATAAAGTTACGGTAAAAAAGTGTCGATTTCTTTTCGAATGAAAAAAAATTACGTCCTTTTAAGAGAAGCATATTCGCACACTTAAAAAACGAATCGAAACTTCTCAATCCATCCAGCTCAAACGAGGCACCTGAAAAATAATTGTGCCAAAACCTTCCCCGATATCTTCCGAACATTGAATAGGAAATACGTTAAATAAAAAAACGCTTTCTCCTTTCCCGGAAAAAAAGAGAGGAATAAGTTGCCAAATCCGGCAGCGCTGCTTCCTCAGAGAGCGATAGGGAGCCGAGAAGGGAATTAATGCTGTTCATCAGGCGACTAATCGCTTGCCAGAGACACCTGGTGGTCTGAAGGAGAATTAATTGTCGCCTAATCTACAAGACGGAGACCAAACCACGCCCTAGAAGTGCGCTGATTGGGCGGCCGAGCCGATTCATCTCAGCTTCCCATTGTTCCGTTCAAAGCACAGAATAATCGCTATTGGCCATTAAAGACGCAATTATTGAGTAAAATCGTTTTCATACATGGTAATGACGGAACTGAGATTTTTTACCTCCTCCTCCCCCCTCTTTTCCGAAAAGCGCCCCCTTTTTTTGCGTTCCTATCTCTCATCTCCCCTCTCATCTTTATTGTTTGGTTGATAGTTTTTTTAATACTCCCGTATGTTTTAATCCTGTGAGCGCGTTGGAGTTAAAAACGCTGCGGATGCAACACAAAAGAGGCTTTTTTTTGCAGCCTCGCGCGTTATTTTTACTCTTTTTTTTGTATCGTCGCTACTCCATTACACGAGGTTTCGATACAGAAGCTAACGAGTTCCATTCATCACAAAAGGTAAGGCGAGCACAAAGCCTCTCATCGAATTTTTACGCGTTATTATTTTCCCCCCAATACTCCTCTTTATTTTTTCTACCTCCCAGCTTTTAATTAGAGCTTAAACATTTTTTTTCATCTCTCTTTTTTAAATTTTTTTTTTGGTCTGCATGATTAACTAATATCCAGCCCTCTGGATAGGAATTTTCCTCGTCTTTTTATCGTTAATTTTTTTGCGTGCGCGAGGCGAGGCCCTAATTTTCTTCTTTACACGGTTTTTGCGGGAACTATTTTCTCGCGGAAGACGAAAAAAAAAAAAAAAAGAAATCCCAACCTCCTCCCCCCTTTCTAACCACGGCGCGCAGAAATTAATCAGAGACACGGTATCGGCTCATTAGAAGAAAATGTCTTAGAAGGAAGGGATAATGAAGTTTTGGAAAATTCCCGCCTGTGTATATATACAGAAAGAAGAGGGGGAAAAAAGTATCTGTCACAAAAAACGGATCTTGCTGCCTGCTTTTTTTATCCCCTCCTCTCTTCGCATCAGTTTAATGGTTTATGTCTCATTTTTCAAAACCCGTTTATGAGAGAAGGGCTGTTGGGATAAATGACACCAGGGGGCGCATCATGAGGTTCTTTTGTTACGAAAAGTAAGATTAATTGTTTTTCGGCCGAAACTATTAAGTAGTCTTTCAAAATAATTTTGCACTATTAGTCAAAGGAAGTTTTAAGAACCCTCCTCAGCTAATGGAGGATGTGTAATTTTCGAGCTATTATGGGCTCTTGAAAATTCCGCGTCGTTGCTTAACCGACTCACCGAATGGGCTGTGGCCTTAAAGTTGGTGCCGGCCCTCAGTGATATATTTTGGTAATTTGATTTATGAGCTTTTAAGATAGCTCCTCATTAAGGCGAGATTAACACATTCCATTAAGCCGAAGTAATTTATTCTCTGTGTCAAAAATAAACCTTCGCGTTGGCTGTAATGACGCGCGTGTGGACGGATCGTTGTGTGTTCATCAGGCATATTCCCATTTGGAAATGTGTCGGGTGAGATTACTCCCTGGGTGCATTTCTCTCTTCTGTGTCAGCAAATGCCCTTTATTTGGCGTTGCGCGTCTTGTGGTTGGTGCAACTTGGCCAAATGCGACTCTTGCGCCATAAAACCCCAAAACTAACCAACTAACTCATTTAGTAGGGAGTTGGTAGTTGCATTTACATCTCCCTGGACGAACACAATGGACTATTGCCGACGGTCCAGGATCAATCCCTCGGGAAGACCCGAGGACAATGCCTCTTAATTTTGAAACACGGTCAGATGATGAGGTCAACACCTGAGCTGAATACACCCCACTCTCCAAACGTACACCATGTAAATATGGGTGAGGATATTTGAGGCCAAGAAAAATTTAACGTGCACCAGCCCCCACGTACACGACGGTCTTTGGTCGGATCGAATTTGGAATTAGCAACTCTTCGGTTTCAAATCCGCTATTCTTCCAACCGTGGCCCCACCCATCAAGCAAAAAATAACCGTTTATTTCAGTTCTAAGTGTGAATATTTCGTTCCACCAAAATAACTGTGAACCAGTTTTATCAGCTTGTCTTTATCTCATTTGTCATTTTTTGAAGCTTTTACTTCATAAACTACCAATTTAGCTAAGGGTTTATCTTTCACTCTAAATAACAGCGTGTTTGATGACTCAGCATTGTTTCAACGAAAGGATAATTGAGAGATAAATAATTGAGCTTGTGAATCCTAAATTCGTAAGACTTTTTATGTCTATGTGAGACACACACAAGCAAAGTTTTACTGACACAGAAAAGAGAAATATCCCCTGGGAGGAAACGAACCTACTACTTTTACCACTCACAGGTAGTGGCTTAGTGAGCAAACCCACTAAGCCACAGTGGCCCAGGAAAATTTAGTAGATAGGGAAGCATTGTCCCAAACAGTTCTAGTTTTGATTTACAGTATTTCTCTATTAAAATATCAAAATAGTCCATCTCCCCAATTCCCGGTCAATTCATCATGGCCCTACAAGGGCAGAATAGTAACCAGTTGGCATTACCCTGATGCATCACGGGGATTTGGTTCACCGTTACACCTCATATATATATGGTACACCTCATATACAATGACCATAATCCAGTAAATGATGAGATGAATTGAAATTAAGAGGAATTTAATATATGCTAAATGTACAAAGTATTTGCAAGAATAAGATGAACTGACAGGGTTTTGAGCAGTCTTATGCCCGGACAATTAAAGTTCACATATTTGCAGCCATCTGCTGCAACGTCTTTCTTTCTCATCCGCCAGTCGTCTTCCTCCTGCTGATTTTGGAGGGAAACTCTTCTATTCTGGGTGCGCCATGCGTGGGCGTTTCGGGCATGCATGGCATCTTTACGTCCAGACATCTCAGTTTACTGGGCGACGAGGGATTTCCGGTATTCCACATACATATCATATTCTACACACAATTTGTTTATAGACAGGCTACGCATTCATTTCTGACTGAGGAATATTCATGCCTTATCCTTGATTCCAACAAGGAACCTTTCGATCTAGAATCCAGCACCCTGACCACTACTAGACTGATCCATCAGTCTAGTAGTGATGGATACTAGACGGAGACTAGTTAGATGGATCAGCCTAGCAATACTAGACTGATGGATCAGTCTAGTATTCTAACTATAAGAACACGTTCTTAAAAATGGTGTTTGGGAGACTGAAGTCGTCTCAAAATTTTCTCTCTGTACATATTTTAATCCTCCAAGTGGTTTGTCGAGATATCTCGTCCATCAAGATTGCCGATTTTTGATGATGACGAGATCATGATTTGGTCAGTTTGTTTCAAATAACAAGATATCTCGTCCATCAAGGTCTGGTCAGTTTTGATAATGAAAAGATACCTCATATGGTAGGAAGGTTAATGAACAGATCAGTACCAATATTTGATTGTTCTGGAGAAAGTTTTTGTTTTCTATTCTAGATTGAAATATAACAGAACAGAAGTTTTAATGATGGTGCTTGTATAATTTAGAAAAAAATTGGATTTGCATGAGTGTCATTACTATATAACGCACAAACATTTGACGAATTAGTTAAAAATCAAAAGAATATCCAGTATTCATCAATTGGTTTTCCGAAAAGCATATGTACCGTATAAAAGCTGCAATGTTTAAACAATCTACATAATATGTTCTTTAATATCTGCATTATAGTTGTATAGTTTTCGAAACGAGGGCCCGATTTTATAATTAAGAAAATAAATCGCGTATTTAATGAGCTATATGTAGAAGTTGTGTCAAGGAATGCTATTATCTCATTTTAGAACATACGAAACTGAAGAATGCAAATGACAATGAAGATTTTAAGAAAATTGAGAATTTTAATAAAATTAAAACTTGCACCAAAGAAATCCGTGAGTTTCAATGCCCGGGCAAAACACATTTAAAACCGCTACGCCTTTCTTTCATAACGATGTTTTTGTTTTGAGCAAAATCCTATAATTAGTGTTCATCGGCATTCGTTATCAAAACCTCCATTACCTTTTCCTCAACATTGGAGCACATATGTAGGGTAATTATACCGGTCCTCTGATGACTCGTTCCGCAGTGAAAATTAAAGTGAATAATAATTTTATTGATAACCACTAATTGTCTGTTGAAATTGAGACATCGCGATGGAATTGAAACAATTTATTGATGATCTCCTCTGATGATGGCATTGGGTAAATAATTAGAGGAACCTCTAAGGAGGCAATTAGAAACTTTCCCCTGAAATAATTACCAATTACCTATTCTTCAGCGGTTTCCCTTTAATTTACTTTTCAATTAATTGGACAAATGGGAATGAGATCCGGAAAGAAAAGTCTGGGAGGTATACTTTTTGGGGATCATTAACTTCAGCTCCATGTTTCAAAAAGGGTAATTTATAAAACGTGTGTGCTTCATTTCAGAGTTGCCTTTTGTTTCCTAGTGTATTAATTGTTGGTTGGTTTGGAGTTTTATGGCGCAAGGGGCCAAGCTGCGCCAAACATAAGACAGACAACTTCAAGAAATGTCATTTAATGGGAAAAGAGCAACCGGGCACCAGAGTAGTGGGGTGTAAGCAGAAAAAGATCGCTTGGATATCCCGGTAGCACGACCCCGTGTTTACTAAAGAGACAGTGAAAAATCCATGCTAAAAGAAAAGATCCCTCAGGTACCTCGGGTCAGTGAAGCCTGTACACACCTAACGGAGTACTGTATTAATGAATTCAGATTTTATAAATTCCAAAACGTTAACCAAAAAGTTAAGAAAAACTTATTAACTACTTGCAAAATAGCTGTTGTTCTGGTTAGGGTCAGGTAGCGTTCATAAAAACCCGTATGCGTAAGATAAATTTGTGACAGCTAATAGGTTAGACGCAGAGCAGATACGGCCCCCCGGATAGGTATACCAGACCGCAAACCAGATACAGCTCTCTGGATAGGTTTATCATGCCTCCAGACCAGTTACGGCCGGCCAAATAGATTTACCCTGTCCGCAAACCAAATATGATCTTCCAAATATTTTCATTAGGACAAGAAGGCAGTTCTGTTCTCTAGGATGGTTGGATTGGGGTTTTATGGCGAAAGGGCTATATTTGGCCATGCTGAGCCTAACAAGAGACAGACAACATCAAGCATTTCGTTATGTAGGTAGATTGGCTAGCTCGATATGATACCTTTGAGACTGAGGAATATTCACTAATACTGCTATGGCATTACATTTAATCAAAGAATAGTCGAAAAGTACTGGAAATTGAAGTAAAACGTATCAAGAAGAGTCTAGGCAATTATTAACAACAACCAAACCTCAAATCGGAGCGCAGAGAGCTACATGGATTCTGGACGATTGTGCCGCTACCATCTATGTTACAGAATTTCAGATTAGACCCTTGTTTATGAACTTCTTCCACTTAGAAATGCCGAAGCTGGGTCTTAAAAGGTAGATTGGCTTGATCAATCTGGTCGTACCTTTGAGACTATGAGTGTTTATACCTACATTAAAATTTCTCTGACACTGGCTTCAAACCTCTGAGAGGTTACGAGATTTTCGAGTAGTGCAGCATTTTCTCCACAATGGAAACAACTATTGGTTGAAAGAATCATCGGAAAGATTCTGCTGGCCAATAAGGTCAAAACTCGTTAGAAGTCCTGCAGGGAAGAGTTCTTCAGATTGCAGAACGGATTTTTGTGAGTGAACCCCTCAGAAGGTTAATCCAGAAATACTAGAAGCGTACTGGAGATTGGAGTAAAGCTTGTTAGAAAGAGTCCAGATAGTCATTAACCCTTCTGGTGGTTTTCTCTACGAGGTCATTCGCAAAACTGATGGACGACATATCTCGTCATTGAAAGAACTGACCACATCTTCATGAACGAAACATCTTGATGGTCTAACTGGTATAATGGTCATAGTGCTTGTCTGCCAATCCCGCTTTGTAAGCGTATGGATGTTAGTGATTGTCCTTGTTAGGAGTAGCGGCGGCTCACCTATGGGATGCCCCTTCACAATAGCCTTCAAGTTAGCCTCTTGTAGTACCGAAGGCCGAGAGATCAGTGGTCGGATTAAAAAGAACATCTTAATGAACGAAAAATCCCATCATCGTCAAAATCGCGAATATCTTGATGGTCAGATATCTCGTCATTACCAAAATTGGTCAGATCTTGATGGACGAGATATCTCGTCGAAACCACTTGTAGGGTTAACAGCTAGGTAGTCAGGATAGTCTCCAAAGACCAGTTCGAGAGCTGTCCAAAATTTCACTTCAATTTCAATTTTGAAGAAAACAGAAATAAAAATGCTCTGCACCACATACTCTGAATATCGAATCCAACACTGCAATACACCTCTCCGTTTCGTAAACACATCCGTCCCATTTTTGTTTCTTTCCATCCATCTCTCTCCCTCGGACAATACCTTTCTCTTAATCTCCCGTTGCTATGGCGACGCCGGAGAAATAATCAGAAACAGAGGCGACATGAATGTCCATCAAGTGCTCCGAAATACGGCAACATCTATTCATACACTTTATACCAAATGTCCGTTCTGTCCAGTTTTACATTGAGAAGAACGCGGCGGCCGAATATTGTTTTTCGAGCGGCCTGTTCCGGACGCTGACAGTTTGCTCAGCAAATTCTGTCATATACTCATCTCATCCATACAAGACGTGGAGAATAGACTTTGTTTTTTGTGTTTTTGATTGTTTGTTTTTTATTTCGAGGGACGGCGGAGTTTTCTGGAATGGGTTTTCAAGTTTTCAATTTATATTTTTATTTTGAGAAATAGAAATTGGATGGGTCTTATCTTTCTTCTTGCGGAATTCTGTATTCATAAGATTTTGTGGTTAGGTCAAGCCTAATGTTAAATCTTAGTTTCTATAAAGCACTACTAAAACAATGCTTTTCCATATTTTATGTCACTTTCTGTTTCAATTTTAGAAGTGAATTTTTCCTGATTCACGAATGTTTTGTCATCAATTCAAAGGATCAATTTTAACCCTCCAAGTGGTTTTGACGAGATATCTCGTCCATCAAGATCCGACCAATTTCGCTAGTGACTGGATATCTCGTCATCAAGATGTTAACGATGATGAGATCAAGATCTGGCTAGTTTTCTTCTAATGATCGTGATCGTGTTTTTTTCTAATGACGAGATATCTCGTCCAACAAGATCTGGTTAGTTTTACCAATGACAAGATATCTCGTCGAGACAACCACCAGAAGGGTGAAGAGTTGAAGGGTCGTCCCGGGCAACATAGCAAAAAAACGCTTTTCAAATTTTTTAGACTACCAATTTTAAAAGTTTTAACCCTCTGAGAGTATTCAGATTTCCATTTTTTCCTCACTACATACATAATGACTAAATCACCACCTCATTAGTTAACAGATTTCTTGGAAAGATTCTGTTGGTCAAGAAGATCCAAACTGATTAGAAGTAATTCAGGGAATACTGCAGTTAGTCGAACTGATATATAAGTGTCAACTCCTCAGATTATTGTTAAAAAATTGCAATATTATAATGTATTATCTAGTTTTCTTAAACTTTCAAGTATTAAGAACACATTCAATATTCAAGATTCTTTTGATCTCTTGAATATTTAGTATTTAATTATTTTGATTACGGAAATTTTATTCTGTGGCTTATCACTATGTTGCTTGGAGTCTTTCAATTTAAAATTTCTGTATTTTGTTGATACAGAATAAATAATTTATGTAAAGATACATCGAAAATGCTCACGCAGAACACATGAAGAATGAATGAATGGTTTTGAGTATTTCACAATTTCATTACAAATGGATTAAAAAGCAGTATGTAAATTATTTATTGCTATTAAGTTGAAGATATATAAAATACATTCGAGGTATGTAAATTGATGATTTATTTCAAAACGAGCCCTTAAAGAATTAAATGAGAACTCACGAACAGTATAATTTAACTTTATACATTCGAAAATGTTTTTAATCGTTGCGTTTTTATAGGATGCTTAGAAGCAACCCGAATAAAATATATCTTTGAGGCACACGATTTTAAGGAAAAAACCCAAGTTGCATAGAATTGTTTTTAACATAAAAAATGGGGAAAACGTTCATTTCAATTATTTAATATAAAATATTACTCCAAACGAGAAAAAAATATTTCAATAGATCCTTTATTACAGAGTGGGGGACAAATAATCCAACCATTTCACTAATATTTTAATGAAATTTTTAAAATTTAAATTAAATTAAAAAAAATTAAAAAATATTTAAATGAAAGTAATTGAAACACATCTTTTTTCCAAAACAAAGTGGCACTTAGCAGGCAGTGCAGCACTATGAAGTGCGAACTACTATTTTTTTCGTGTTGCAGAACACATCATCTCCGAGTAGTACGTTTTAGTAGATGTTTATAATCTTTTCTTCGAATTTCCCATGAGACAGTGGATTTAGATTTTTTTTATCTGCAGTGGAAGTGTAGAATGTCGACGGTGCATTTTTACCAATTAAAGTCTGGACAATAAACATTTCAGCGCACTGCCCCTAGAAAAGTTTCAGCTCCATGTTTTGACCCGTTTATAAACAATATATGAATTAAACAACAGCTGCAACCAAAAAAGGAATAATTTGCGGTGTTATTTTTTACTACGTCGGTCAAGTTTAGCTAATAGCTGATTGAATTTATCCACTGTATTCATGTTCGCATTATAATAAATAATTAACAAGGGACAAGCAACTGAAATTTTATCTCCATTTTTATCTTTTCTCTGTACTGTTCCCACCTGATTTGGATCATGATAACTGGATAAAAGATATATTTCCCTGTTATCGATCCATCACAAGTGTCAACAACTTACTAATGCGTTTTGACATGCGTAAATTTTTTATTTTAAGTTATTTACACATTTAGCGTTAGTTCATAGCATTGCCAACTCAATGAAAAACATTAAATAAAATATTAAACTGTATGAATGAGAGTGATTTCAACTTTTTGAGGCGGGTTAAAAAATATGCATGAAAAGCTAAGCAGAAGGTGGGACAGTTTTTAATCCACCTAACACCAAATAGATATATGACAGTGATTCTATTTCATGATGTAGCATGACAGTATCGCGAACTTAAAAGTAAGTTATTCACGATTTTTCATTTTTAAAACCTTTTTATAAAAATGTTATAATTTTTGATGCATTTTGATGCTTTCACAGAATATAAAGGTGGAAATTCATCTTCAGAAATGATGCGATACAAATGACAATTTTCTGAAGAATTTTTTCAAAGTAAAAAGTAATTTCTCATTAAAGGGTTTCGAGCAGCATAAGCCACTTCAAATTTTTCAGAACGATTTCCAAGTTCCAAAAATTCTATCAATGTGCAAGAGATCATATTATCGGAAACTTACAATATTAAGTACTCATTAAAGTCAGAAATTATTTCGATCCTCTTGAATATTTTGTTTTTTATTTTTTTCCTTACGGAATACTTTTCTATGGCTAATCACTATCTTGCTCAGTTGGTTGGGTTGAGTTTCATGGCGCAAGGGCCATATTTGGCCAAGCTGCTCCAGACAACGTCGAGTAATAGATATACACTGAAGGAAAGTTTTACTGACACAGAAAGGAGAAATACAACCAGGGAGGAATCGAACCTGCGCCACCTGCAACTCGCAGGTAGCTATAGACGTGAAATATTAGTAGACTGAGTAATGCTGTTGAGAGAAGCTTCAAAAAATGTGACTAACATGGTAGTAGTCACTTGATTGCTCCTTGATAAATTGACTTGGTTGGCCCATTTGGCATCTTATTGTCTCGTTTGGCGAAATAGCATCTTATGACAGGGTAGGCATGTGAATAGACATTTTTATAGTGGCGATAAAAGTGGTGAAATTGCCAAAGTCTACTACAACGTCGCGCGGACCAATCAGGTGATGAAAATTCTTTTGCACCAGGCATATGAAAGTAGTCTAAGAGTCATGTTACTACTAGTTTAGTCGCATTATACTGGGCACATAAAAAGGTTACCTTTGCTCGCTCTACTTTTATATTTAATCTATTCACGTAGCTTAGCGCAGTGGGCGAATCCATTGAGCCACGGCTCTACTTTGCCCGGAGCCCTGCAATTCGCAGTTGAGAAAGGAAAATAAATATCTCGAATCACCGATACAATACAATAATTAAAATAATAAATACTCGCACTTTTCAAGTTTATCATTACTTTCTTCCAGTTACTCAAAATAAAAACCAATTCTTAGTAATAACAAATAAAATCAAAGTACCATTCGATTGAGTTTGCGGTTAAATAAATGACAAGCTGACAGAAGTACATTCCGTTTCCCAAAATAAATCAATTCAACACGCCTAATGAAAGAAAGGAAAGTATTTAAGGAATGACAAGAGGAAATGCGTTAATATGTTTTGAATTTCTTATCTGCATAAACCCAATAATACACGATAAATCACGTTCCAATTTCCACACAATTTAATTTTATGAACGTTTAATGAAATCAACTCAATGACTGCCCGTGACGTTTCTGATGACTTGCCTTTTATTACATAAATGAATTTTCATTAAGGAAAAATCCCCCCTCTCTCCGTTCCTGTCCAAGTCCTCCGATCCCTTCACTTCAAAAAGTTTTTCCCATTTTTGAGAGCCGTTTTAATTCAAGCAAATGGGGGGAGAATACAGTGAAGAGTGAGTGTAATGAGCATATTTATCGAACATCGCTTAAACCTCATCGAAAAGTGTATTTTGATGCAAATGAAAGAAGATCGTTTCCCGGAACAGGAAATTAAGTCGCGTTGCCAGCTGCTTAATGTTCTTTTGAGTTCCGGGTAAGAGTTGCAGACGATTTGCTTCTCGCTTAATTGGTTGAAAAGTGTGAAGTAGACGGTCACTGGAATTCTTTTCGTATCAGTTTTAGGATGAGGATTTTTATATTTGGAGAGTTTTCGGCGCTGATATGCGAGACCGAGATGTCATTTACAGAAGTGTCGGCAAATAACTATGCTTGTGTGTGATACAATAATAAATATGAGTCGTGGAAATTTGTTTTGTTTGAGTTAAGTACATTCTCGAATCTACTTGACAAAGCTATGAGAGGCTTTTTCTGTCAAGCCAAATGGGGTAGGTGGGCTGTAGTGTCTTTTCTTGACGTGGTTTCACTTGGCTTGCTTTTTGAATACGATTTGGGAACTCCAAATAAATGAATGAATTATTTTTAATACGATTTGAGCCAATAAAAATTCCAAAGAATGAATTACAAATTTATGTATAATAATTGATAGGTCAACGCCAATTAGGCTAAACGCCAATCCTCTTGATAACGCTCTCGAATCATCGACCTTCTAATGGAATAGACAGAGCATGAGGGCGGAGTTGCAGTCGTAAGATCTCTGATAGGTAAATCACGTGGGCTTACGAATTGACAGCCGATTGGTTATAGAAGCTCAGACTAGTGTTTTTGATCACGGTGGATAATCACTTTAACCAATCAATAATTTAGGATTCATGTTGTTTTCCCACACAACCCCGTGAAAGATCTTCAAACCGAGCGATTGGCAGAAATAACATAAAGCTGTGCATTTATGCTTTGTTTCTCATTAGAAGGTCGATGTTTCGAATCCATTTGATAAAGCTGTGGGAGCCTTTTTCTGTCAAGCTAAATTTAGGTGGCAGTAGTGTTTTGCGGTGGGACGGATTTCCTTTACGTAATTTTGCTTACGTGACGTCACTTGGCTTGCTTTTCAAAATTTGAGCACGTCGTCGCCAATAAAATCTCAAAGAATGAATTCTGAATTGATATATTATAGTGATTGGTCAACTCTAATTAGATTAAACGTCAACGTCACCTAAACGTCGACAATCTACATTTTAAGGTTATCCCAATTGGTATCATGAGAAAGCATGTGGACAACAAGAAGTAAAATCTGTTTTCCGTCTGATTTGTTATTTAGACACTGAAAATCGCTCTCATACATGATGGACTGATCGATACCAAAATTAAAAGTCGATGTTTTTACTTTACTTTTTAAGAATGTAAAATGCGTTGACTTTATCGACATAATACACATAACGTTCTAACATTACATCTAACAAGACTGTTGAATTTAATCCACAAAGGTTTTTGTATGTTGCATATTCTCATTTGTTCAGTCGGATGTTTCTCTTCGGGATTGATTCCGAACCGCCAACAGCCTGTTGTGTTGCTCCAATGAGATATAAATTCAACTACCTACCTATATACCCATTTGTTCAGTCATTAAAGGACCAAGTCAAAACTGAAAACCAAATCCAGTTAGAAAAAGGAGATTCCAGTGTATATAAGGGGAAGATAACATCCGCTATCGATTTTCAATGTGATCAATGTACGCTTTTCTCCCTCTCTCTCTGTCTTGAACTATCAAATCACTTGTCTCCACAGAAGTCAACAACCATATTTCGCCAAATACCGACTTACTAGTCGTGTTCAGATGGTAGTGTATTAGATTAAGCACCTAATATACTTCTTGATATTAATAATGACATGAACAAACTAATCTTCAAAAAACTTTAATACTGCAGTAAACATTGGATAGAATACAAATTTATTATTTTGCTTTGTTGGTCTAATAGCATTTTTCCTAATCGAGTGCAAATTAGACAGGGATCACAGACAACCTTGCCGTTGACCCTTATGTCGACAAGCTAAATTGGTACAACTCATTCTAAGTTGACACAACCCAATTTAAGTACACAGAGCGCATTATAAGCTGGCACAGTCCATTCCAAGTAGATACAGCTCATTCTCAATTAATACAACGCATATTAATCTTGTAGAACAGATTCTAAGCATTTTCAATTTATTTCAAAAGATTACAACTCATTTTTGAATTGATGCAACACATATTAAGCTGGTAAGACGCATTATAAACTGTCACCACACGAATTCCAATGATAGTAAAAGGAATTCCAAGCTGGTAACAATACATTTTTGATAAATACCACACATCCTAAATTGGTACTATACATCTCAAGTCTATAGGGCGTAGTCCAAACCAGTATCAACACATTCTAAGTCGATGTACCAAATTCCAAGTTGAGTTGCTACATCTCTTACAAAAGACTCGCATTGCCACAACTACCCACAGAACTCATCCCAACTAAAACGCACGAGCTACAACGAATCTCAGAATATCGAATCACCAGAATCTCCAACAATGGTAAAAGGAATTCCAAGCCGGTATCTTACATTTCTGATACCAAACATCCTAAATTGACCCTCTCAAGTCTATAGAGTCTGAATCTCAATATAGAATCTACATCTCAAGACTATAGTTACCAAAGAATGGATTATACCAGCGTATTATAAGCTGGCATGGTACATTCCAAGTATATACAGCTCATTCTCAATTAATATAACCTATATTAAGCTTGTAGAACATATTCTAAGCTGTTTCAATCTATCCCAAGAGGTTACAATTCATTTTGAATTTATACAACACATTGTAAGCTTGCAAGACGAATTCTAAACTGAAACCACACGAATCCAACATTCTAAAAAAACACATTCTAAGTTGATATAACAAATTCCAAGTTGTTACAGCTCTTACAAAAGACCCTGCAATACCACAACCAACCTCTACCCACAGAACTCATCCCGTCTAAACCGCACGAGCTACACCGAATCCCGGAATATCGAATGCTTCCAGAACAAATTAAGAGAACTCGGCTGTGGATAGTTCTTCCAAAATCGGAAGGGACCCAGGAGTTGGGCGACGGGGATCTGTGGAACGAAGCCAGAGAGAGCTACATCTCATTTCCGACATCTGATAGGAAAATAGGATTTGGTGGGCTAAGTTGTAGACGGAACGAAAAAAGCAAAAAAAGCAAAGGAACCATTTTCTCTCTTCCTTATCGTGTTAAAGACCTAATCCGACAGGGAATTGGAAATAGGGAGCACAAGAAAAGAGAAAAGGAAAAGGAAGGAGATAAAATAGGAAACTCAGAGGGGAGAGAAGGAAAAATCCCCGACGATTCTTCGCGTTCGATCGGAATGAGGGAGAGAGGATTTGAGGTTCCTTTTCAGGGAAAAACTTCAGAATAAATGACCTTAAATGGAATGGGAAGAGAAATTTGGGGGAGATCATGTTCCGTTATTCCCTCCTGTTTGAAATACAAAGTAAAACGGGAAGGGGTGATTGGAGGGGTGAGGGAACATTTCTTCCCCACCCACTGAAAATCGAAGTCTGCACGGGGATATAAATATATACAAGGCGGATGAGATGAAAGTGTTCTCAGTGGAGAACTGGTCTAGAGTGAGTGGTGATGTATGGACATGTAGTTAGGAAGGTGCTTAGTCTTCTAGTGTGAGAGGAGCACTCTTACGGATGTAAAGATTGACGACTTTCACAATATAAAGAGAATTTAGAGACTTTATTTTGAATAAATATTTTTATCAGTATAAAACTTACAACTGGACTGCTGAAAAATTTATTTTTCCCTTGTGACTTCGCCTGGTATATTCTTTGATTTGAAGTGAAGTATCTTTTACTGCGGACTTATAAATGTCAACAGGCATGATTAGCATATTATTTTGGAATTTTTTATTCACAGTTCTGGCTCTTTCCAACCAAATTTCTTCCCGACTTTATCAGCTTTCTTACTAACTTTATTTTTCTGGATAGACACGAATTTGAAGACTATTCATTGATATACTTAAAGCACCCAGTTTTCCACAAGTATTCATACGATACACACGTTTAAGAAGGAATTTTGTGTCATAAAATAAGTTTGTTTTTTACTTATTATCAGTGAGGAGCATGGTGATTTCTTTTAGTTTAAACACTCCGAAGAACTTTGATTCTAGTAGGCCAACAAGAGAAATAATGGAGTGTTTGTACATCGAAGATTTTTGCCTCATTTCAAGTTATTTAACAGTTTTGGTTGAATTAATGATGCAGAAATCACTGGTTTCTGCGTTTGACTCCGTTGTCTGTATGTGTATTAATACACTACATCCAAACGGCTGGATATATTTTCACGTCATTTTGTATACTTTGAGGACTACATATTAATTTTAATCTACATATTATAATATAAAATGTTATGTATTTTATGAAAAATATTTTATTTTGGAGAATACACATTATTCAAATTTTCGTTTTCTACATTTTTAAGCAAGCTAAAAACGCTGAATACCCATAATTGAATCAATCTTTTTTGGTAGTGTTGATAGAGCTGAGATGTAAATTGAGCATTGAGATCAACTCAGATTGTTTTACCAGTACAGATGGGGATTAATATATGGGGATAATAACAATTATTTTTACAGAATTTAAATTCTAATAATTTACTTATTTTGAACTTTTTTCTTTGCAAAATATAAATAATTTCCGAGTATTTCGGACAGATGATGCGAGTGTAAACAGAATAAATCATTAAATTTTACATTAGAGTTTGGTAGAAAATGGTTATTTTATGTCAAATATTGCTAAGGACGTGTGCTTATTTCTGAACGTCATGTGTATATTTTTTTAATCCAATTTTCCACAAAAGTCCTTGGTTTTACACACGTGTTTGTAGAATTCTGTTTTATGAAAGGAAGTGAAGCATATAACACAAAACCTCTTGAATCAAGACTGGTAGCTAATCGAATTTATTGAAAATATAAATTTTAATATCTTTCCTAAAACAGAAAAACCCGATTAAACTCATTAAAATGTGCTTTTTTCCCCTTGTCTCAAATAAAATTACTTGGTTTTATTGAAAGCTGTTCTCAATAGGCAAGTACCACTATTCTCATTCTAAACAGGTTCGTGGTTTCCATGCAAAACCGAATCTATTAATCACTAAAAAGTGCTTTAAGGATTTGATTTAGAACAGCATGCAAATTAAAGAAAAAAATTTTAAATTGAGCTTTTCCGACATTGAAAGAATATTAATGTTAGAAAACTTAAAAAATTAAATTTTTTTGTCATAGTGACAGTCAAGCTTGTCTACTTTACGAGTTGAAGCTATATTTAGACGACTTATACCTGTTCGTGATTTTCTTACTTAACCCTCCTGGTGGTTTATCTCCGTGTCTAAAACCACCTTGTAGTGGACAGCCTCTGATGAAAAAACCTGTTCTAAACTGTCATCAATTTTAGGCAAGGAATAATTTGTTTTTCTTTCTTGGATCTTCATTCCCCTTGGAATAATAGGATAGTTTTGACAGAGGTATTTTAAGATCTGGAGCAAAACTAACCAGATACGAGATATCTCGTCCTTCGCAAAATTGACAAGACTGGACGAGATATCTCGTTGAAACGCACTTGATGTGCTTACTATCAAGGTAAAAAGTCCTGTATATCTCTACATATGGTTGATGGGTTTCATGCAACTCAATCCAAATGAACATTCATATTCACTTACTGACTGCCAAAAGATGTTCTCACATAATTGAACACCTTAATGTAACAACTGGGCTAACAAATGTGTTGGTGGATATAGGGCAAATGTACACCATCCCCTATAGTTCGAGATTGGAATAACGCCTTTTATTAACCTCTATTATTGAATTAGCATACTAGGCACCTTAGAAAAATAAAAGGACCCAAGAGACAGCATTCACTCTTCATCCTGACCACATTTTCAAATAATTCAAGTTCCTGCACCGATTTCATAAGTATTTTGAATAGAACTAATGATAATCTCCTCTGGTTCCCTATCAATGGTGACATGTTCTGATTTAAAATCACTACTAGTTCGGATAAAAAAGGTGATAGAAATATTACGTATTTGAGGATGACGTGGTCAACACTTGAGGAAGTTTGGAGAGTTTCACACCACTCTCCAAACTTCCACACATCGCTAACATTTGGGACCACGATAGATTTGATGTGCGCTAGCTCCCACGTAAACGATGGTCTTTGGTTGGATTGAGTTTCGAACTCACAATCCCCTCCGGTTGTTAATCCACTACTCTTCCAACCGGACTAAAGCGCCGTGTAGAGGTTAGGAGAATTAGGTGCCAGCTCAGGTGTTGACCTCGTCATCTGACCGTGGTTCAAAATTACGAAGTATTGTCCTCTGATCTTTCCCTTCGGGATCAATCTCAGACTGTTGCCAACAACCCGTTGCGTTGTTCCAGTGACGATGTAAATTCAACTACCTACTCCACTCCAAAGATGTGATATATAAGTAGACCGGGCATTGCTATTGAGAGGAGCTTCAAAAAGTGGAGCCAACGTGTCGACTAGTCGTCACGTGACTGCTCTGTGAAGAATTTACTTGGTTGGCGTATTTGGTACCTTATCGCCTCTTTTGGCGTTGTAACATCTTGCGCATTTCTAGAGTGGCGGAAAAGTGGTAAAATCGCCTACTATTATTTCGCGTAGACTTATCAGACGATGAATTAATGGATGGGCGTCTTTTTCTGTTCCGTCAACCAATCGCATGATGAATGTTCGGTTTCACCAAGCAGACGAAAGCAGTCTAAGGGCAACATTACCTCTAATTTTGGTCACACGATCCTGGACACATAAAAACGCTTCCATTACTCACTCTACTTTTATATTTCCTCTATGCTCTTCTCAGGCTAAAAGAATAAAAGGAAGGTAGATAGGTAGTTTGAATCAACGTCGCACTGGAGAAACATAACGCGGTATTTTTGGACGGTCCGGTAAAAGAATAATACAAAATTTTTGCTTATTGTTCTCGATTCACCCTACTGATCAAGTTGACACAAGTGACGGCAACTGATGTTCACCAACCACACCTGAGTTCACCCCCCACATCGCCTGCAAGACCACACAAAAAAGAACCCGAAACAAAATCAATCGCGACGTAATTACAGCGCTCAAATCGCAATCAGCCGCGCAATCGTCGGCCGCTGTTTTAAAAGAGGGCGCGCCCCAGCAGAAGCAGCCACCGGCGCCCCAATACCGAATCAATGCATTGCGGAAGGGAGGCAAGTGCAAAACAGATTAACGCTTTCAATGACCTCATAGCGGGATAGACCATGATTCCGCGCAAGGGCGCCACGGCCGGGGCGGTGAAAATGAGCCGCCGAGCCTCGGGCGGCATGTGCCGCTGACAGCTCTTCCGCCCGCCCTTCGAGAACAGCGGGCCCGCGAAAATGCACAAATTGCCACCGCGCGGGGAGGGGTGGGATATATTTATGTATCTCTGTGTGCTTCGCGCATTCCTCGTAAGGATTACGCGTTAGTCTATAAATATTAATTCGCGCTCGCGGCTGCACTGGCCGTGCTGATGATTCCCTCGCGATAGAGTTGCTGCTGGTGTGGAACAGTTCTGATAATCTAATGTAATTAGTATGATTATTAGTGATAGCACGATTGTTTGGTCTGAGTCGGTGGTCTTTATCCCGGCGGGCGAGAGAAGGTTTACTAAATAGGAAACTTAACTGGGCATTTGTCGTTCTTTTGTCGGATTACATCGACACCTGTGAGATTGTTATGCTAACTCAACTCCGTCATTGGATTGGATCGTTGGGTTTGCCCAATGCGCTGGAAATCGTAGAGAAAATGTGAAAGTGGGATGAGCAATGTGGTAACTTTTTATGTGTCCAGGATCATGTGACAAAATCTAGTAGTAACTGACCCTTAGATTACTTCCGTCTGCTGGTTAGAAACGAACATTCATCAACTGATTGATCCATGGGATGGGAGAAGACGTCCTTAGATTGAATCATTATCTGATTGGTCCATGCGACATAATAGTAGACTTTGGCGATTTCACCACTTCTGTTGCCATTCTATAGAAACGCGCATTCACATACCTACCCTGTCATATGATGGTATAACGCCAAAAGAAGCGATAAGATGCCAAATCGGCCAACCAAATAAACTTTTCACAGAGCAATCACGTGACTACTAGTCGATATGTTGGTCCCATTTTTTGAAATTCCTCTCAATACCAATACTCAATCTACTTATATTCCACGTCTATGCTAGGAACCTGCGAGTTGTAGGTGGGGCAGGTTCGATTTCTTCCTAGGTATATTTCTCCCTCCTGTGTCAGCAAAACTTTCCTTGCGTGTGTATGTCCATTTACTTGAAGTTGTCTGTCCTCTGTTTGGAACAGCTTGTTCAAATACGGCTCTTGTGCCATAAAAACAAAAATCAACCATCATGGGACCTTATAAAGGGTTTGGAGTGAAAAAAATATTTCTCAAAACAGACAAGCTGACGTTGTTTCACCCAGATATGCTCCACAAAACCCAACTCAATTCAGTCCAACCACCAATCTTCGGATCTTTCCCTTCGAGATTGATCTCGGACCATCGCCAATGCCCGTTGTGTTGAACCAGTACGACGTCAATTCACAACCTCCACCTAGAGGACTAGATGTTGCGTGAGGAATAATTGTTATAAAATCTAAAACTAAAATTTCAAGTTATTGAATTCCCACGCAGGTGTTGCTCTTAAAATATTTTGCTGTGAGGGTTTTATGGCGTGTATGGCAAAGTTTGGCCATCCCTATATGGCCAAACTTTGCCAAACATCAAGTAAATGGACATACACACAAAGTCTGAATGACACAGAAGAGAGAAATACATCCAGAGTGGAATCGAACCTACTCCGCTTACAACTCAGAGGTTTTGTAGTGGGGAAACGCACTGAGTCACGACTATGGTGTCTGAGACCCGATTTCTTAGCCAAAATCCAAGTTTGGAGAGTGGGGTGCCAACTCAGGTGTGACCTCGTCATCTGACCGTGGTTCAAAATTACGTGATATTGTCCTCCTTCCCTTCGGGTTTGATTCCGGACCGTCTCCAATAGCCAGTTGTGTTGCTCCAGTGTGACGTTAATTGAAAATACCAATACCAAAATCCGTAATTTCGATTTTTAGATTGAGTTTAGCCTTGCACAAATATTGAAAGCAAATAATCTGGAGGATTTCATATTCTTTCCATAGGTAGAGTTATTGGGTATTTGTTATGGAAGTTTTAGTTGCTTAAAAAGTCATCTAGCGTATACCAAGTTTGAAAGTGTGCTGCTTTGTTTTAATATGCCATAAGTTGCTTTATAATCTATACGTAAGTAATTTCAATATATCTAAGAAAACACCTGATGTCTGTTCATAATATTTAAGGGGCAGCTGAAACGGCTCTTAGATATATTTTTGTTTTGTAAAATATAAATATGAATATTAAAAGTAACTTATAAAAAGTGGCGATGTTTGGCGGTAATAATTTTTGCATGGTTGAATTCAGTTTTTATAGTTTAATTTTATACTAAATTTTCCTGTGACTTGTTGCGATCGTTGACAAAATTTCAGGTTTTTATAGACATGCATCATTCAAGAAAGCATACCTTTTTGAAATCTAGTTGCAAGGAAGCTATACAGATGAGAAGTTCTCAATAATTTTTGATTAAGTAAGAAACACGATTGGTGAGAATATTAATCCATCGATTGAACAGATAAAGGAAAAACTTCATTGTTCATGTCGCACTTTCGACGAACGAAGGTGTCAAGTTCTTCGGAGAAAGAAATACTTCAAAACTAAAAATTCTGCCTGACTGAAAAGAAATTTTGTCGTGGAAATAGACCACTTGAACTATCAGCATCTGGTTGGCTTATTCAACGTGTATTGAAGGTGAAGCGATACAGTGATTAGCAAATCGATAAACTTGATACGTTGACAATATCTCTCAAACCATAAAGTATCTATATATAAAGCAGAGTTGGCATCTGTTTGTCCGTGTGTTCTCTATACAAATACACACAGTTTGACCAATCCACACCAAATTTGGTACACATACTTTAGAGCCCTGCGGGTAATTTAGGCTACATATATTTGTCCTAGGTGTGCAGAGGAGACTAAAAACAAGTGAAAATCCCCATAGGAATATAGTCCGTTGTGTTGCTACTGTGCGACGTTAATTAAAAATACCTACCTACCATACCTCATAGGAATAATATTGAGTTTAAAACGATTGCGGTACGAAACTCAGTTTACTTTACCAGTATTGATGGAAAAACAACTTTTCCAATAAAGCTGTTTTACCAGTATTGCTCGAAATTTTTTTTTTCCAAAACAAATTAAATTCTAACATTTATGTTTGAATTGATTTTTTTATTTCTTCCCATAATATAAATAATTTATAAATATTTGATTGATGAAAAGGATTTTTAAAATATTTAATTTTACATAACTTATATACATTTTGTAATGGAACATGAAGAGCCCAAACCGAAAAACTCATTGATCATAAAAGCGTAATTTTGTTATTAGGTATCTGGCAACGCCAGAATTAATGTGTTTTGTTTTATAAATTTGATTTAGAATTCCATGTTTGTGTATTTGAGTTAATACAGCGAAATGTTGCGGTGATATTTGAGCATTTCTAAGTTTTATAAATTTGTGTTATTCTTTTGTAAATAAATCATTGTCTATCAATATTTTTCAAACGTCTTTTTTCGAATTGCTCTCTTTTAAAATATACCCAGGAAGTCGAAATTCGACACGCTTGCTCATATCTTTCGTTTTTCAAAATTCTGCATTTTTTCAATGATCGGAATTTCGTTTCCGTTTGCATTTGTGTTCCAGTATTTTACATATTGCAGATATATTATTTAGGAAATAAATTTTAGCGAATTATTTATTTTCTGCAAAATTTCACTAGACTTGCGTAATTTCTTGGCGGTATATGTATATTTATACCAACTTTCTTTAAGTTTGGCTGAATTCGTAATGGTTTGTAGAATTCTAGAATAGAATGTTTGATAAAATAAATAAAATACATAAAACCTTTTTAACTAAGGTGTGTAACTTATTTTAAAATAATCGGTAAAGTTGAAGTAAAATTATTTTAAAATAAGATAGGATACGTAAATTAAAATGCGTAGCCAACGTTGTAGTTCAAAGAATTCTAAATCGACTTTTGAAGTAGTCACCTTTGAAAAAACTTTTGTAGTTTGTCTTACAGCTGGTGTGCGATGAATATGAAATGGATTATATGGATGGATATATCGTGTATACATATTTGCGTCCGAAGTAAATTGTAGAAGATATGAAAAAGTTAAACGATGCTAAAAATATATTTTCCGTACACTTAAATAATGTTTGCATTTTTCTATAAAAGAAAAGTGATTAGTCTAATCACTTTTCAATTAACATTTAACCAATTCTACCGAGCAACGCCTGGTAATACTGCTAGATGCACATAAAATACAATATCTTGATGACTATAATTGATAGTTAAGTCCTGAATGTTCTAACTGACACGAAATCAATGTCAGACGTTCTATTTCTTCGAATTTCAACAAACTGATCGGATATGACCTCGTCATCTGACCGTGGTTCAAAACGACAAGGTGACCTGGGACGAGGTTTCCCTACCTTACTGATTCCGGACCATCGCCAATAGCCCACTGTCTTGCTCCAGTGCGATGTTAATTCAAACTACCTACTTACCTACCGTAGTGGTTGGCAATGTACTTGAAATCCTGGTATAAAAGCATGGCCAGATATGGCTATTACGCCATATTTGGTCATGCTTTTACAATCCAACTAACCAATCTGCCCTAAGTCACCATGGATCAAAAAATGACAAGTGTGACTAGGAATTCGTTAAACGAAATAACCTATTTTTCATTTTTATAATTGAAGGACTCCAGAAAATAATAATAAGCCACAGAAATACGTTCCGTAATGAAAAATATATAAAACGAAAACAAATAGATGAAAAGATTTTCTGATTGTTTGAATGAATGGCGGTAATACTTGAAAGTTTATGATAAAACGACCTCTTGAACAATGAATAAACTTATAATTTTTGGGTTCTTCAAATTTTTGCGGAAAAGTTGAGAGGATTTGATTTGAGAGGCATTTTTCTGTTAAATCAACAATCAACGAAATTTAATATAGGTGTCGGTAATTTTTTTGCCACGATACGGGTTTCGCGTATGTATTCTGAATGTGACGTCAGTTCGCTTGCTTTTAATTGAATTTCAGCACATCGCCAATAAAAGTTCCAAAGATGAATTTTGAATAGGTATATGATCGTTGATTGATCAACACCAATTAGATTAAACGTCAAACGTTGCCAAAATGGCTGTGGGAACAAAACCCCCTATACCTATCATGCGAGAGCATTTGAACAGTAGAAGTAAAATGTTCGTCTCGTTTGTTTTACACTAAATATACATCTCATAGGGCTTAGGCGAATTTACAAAAAATATAAAAAGTTAGAACCATAATGGTATCTGATAGCACGACGCAAGTTATTTAAGCGAACACACTGCATTCTGAACTTCCCAATTAGGATGATTGACAAAATTCTAAATTGATGAGTCAATAAGGGGTATGCCAAGACAATATGTGTGAGTTATGTGCTTTTACCGTACATTTTATTGAAAATCAGAATGAACAGCAGTAAATGTTATACCGTCGGTTTAGAGCAGAAACTCAGTGACTGACATTTTTAGTAAAGGCAATTTTGATACTAAATGATTATTTTCATTACGATAAGAAATAAATTGTCATATTGTATTCGGTTTAAAGAAAACAACACTCAAAATGTTTATAATTTTTATTTTTGCCTAAAAAATAATAGTCAGCTTTAATCGTGTGCTGTAAAATATAATTTTGTTCAGTTAACGAGTTTCTGCTGCCGACCGATATGCTTTTGGATAATTTTATTTAATTTGGAGGTATGAAATCCATTTATGTGGGAATATGGATGCTGTATTCATAAAAATGTATTGAAATAAGACATGAAACCCCCGTAACGACACTTTGCCATTTAATAGATATAATCCAGCTCTCCCGAGAAAGCAGTTGGGTCACATGGTTCTGAACGAGTCAGTTGAATCGCGACTGGTGGATATTCTTTCCTCAATTGATCTCACCAACAGATCTTAATCTCGTCATCATAAAAAAATCGACAATATCTTGACGAGATATCCCGTCATTAGCAAAATTGGTCAGATCAAAATCAGATTTTGATGAACGAGATATCTTGTCGAAATCACTCAGAGGGTTGAAAAGTAAAACAGAAAAACGGTGCTGAGGATTTCCGTCCGTAATTTTTCAAACCCAAGTGAACGTCCTACAAAAACAAGGGATGATAGGTATTTTTGAAAATTTCATAAAGGGGAAAGATCAGAAATTCCCTGTGATCTCGTCTCCCATCCAATTGGCACGAACTGTCTGCACTTTGTGCGCCCTCCCCTTCGAAGGCTCCGACTTTCCTATTTAACATGAAGACTCCCCCCCCCCCTGCCAATCGGGCTGCTCTTCAATTCTATCAAAAGGAGGCGGTGGTGAAATACAACTGGTAAAGGCTTTAACACCAGATTTTACCGAAACCTCTGCAAGACCCATCACCCGGGGATTCCGCTCCGCAGAAGAGCGGCGCAAGTCTGTCTCGTCCCTTCGCTTCCAGTGAATGACTTTTAGATGAGGGATTAATTTCTTTGAGGGAGGCATTGGGAACTTTTATATAGATTTCTCACCTAATATTAAGACCATATTCGTATTGCAGAATTACTCAAAATTAGCCGATGATTTAGTGCTTATCTTACCTCACATTAAAAAGATTTAATAAACTAGGAATATGCTTCGTGTGCATGGGTAGGTAGGTAGGTATTTAGGAATATGCTTCGTGTGCATGGGTAGGTAGGTAGGTATTTAGGAATATGCTTCGTGTATATTGACGGGTAGGTAGGTAGATATTTAGGAATATGCTTCGTGTATATTGACGGGTAGGTAGGTATTTAGGAATAAGCTTCGTGTATATTGACGGGTAGGTAGGTATTTAGGAATATGCTTCGTGTATATTGACGGGTAGGTAGGTATTTAGGAATATGCTTCGTGTATATTGACTGGCAGGTAGGTAGGTATTTAGGAATATGCTTTGTGTATATTGACGGGTAGGTAGGTGGGTATTTTAATTAACGTCACACTGGAGCAGCACAACGGGCTATTGCCGGCAGTCCGGGATCAATCCCAAAGGGAAAGATCCGTGAACATCATGTACTTTTGAACCACGGTCAGATGACGAGGAAACACCTGAGCTGGCACCCCACTCTTCAAACTTCCACACCACGCCAAGGTGAGAACATTTGAGTTCACAACGGATTTAACGTGCACTAGTCCCTTTTTACGCGACGGTCTATGGTTGGATTCGAACTCGCAACCCTCTGGTTTGCTAATCCCTTTCTCTTCCAACCGGGTTACCATGGTCCCATATTGACGGGGCAAAATAGGGGCAGACGAAATAAAAAAAAGTCGAGGCTAACGTTTTAAAAATGACATGGCCTAAAATATAATTCCTTTTTACCAATAGGCAGCCTTACGAGTTGTAAGTGGTGCATGTTCAATTCCTTCCTGGGTATACTTCTCACTTCTGTGTCACCACCGCCTAAAATTTTTCTTGTATGTGTGTGTCCATTACTTTACGTTGTCTTGTGTTTGGCACAAATTGGCTAAATATGGCCTTTTGTCCTATAAAAACCAAACCACCAGTAGGAAGTTATGCAAATATGTATTTCTAAGCCCCTATCCTATTCCCCCTTGAATAGCCCGTTGTGTTGCTCCAGTGTGACGTTAATTGAAAATACCAATACCAATACCTATTTCTCCCTTGACTCGATGAACTTGTCTGCAGCGATAGCAACCATAGAGGGAATATAAAAGTAGAGCGAGTAATGGTAACCTTTTTATGTGCCCAGGATCATGTGACCAAAACTAGTAGTAACGTGACCCTTAGACTATTATGTTTGCCTGATGGAAACGGACATTCATCATCTGATTCGTCTATGGGATTGGAGAAGACGCCCACCCATTGACTCATTATCTGATTAGTAGTACTCTAGAGATTTCATCATTTTGTCGTCACTTTATATAGAAATGCGCATTCACACATCTACCCTGTCATAAGATGTTACATTGCCAAACGAGGCGATCAGGTGCAAAATCCGCCAACCAAGTCAATTTTTCACGCAGCAGTCATTTGACTACTAGTTGACATGTTCACGCTTTTTGAAGCTACTCTCAATAGCAATGCTCAGTCTATATTTCACGTATATGATAGCAACCTGCGAGCTGTAGTAGGCGTAGGTTTGATTCTTGTTACCCTTCATGTGTTTAACTGTTCTGTCAGTAATATTTTGCTCATGTGAGTGTGTCCATTACTTGATTACTTAAAACCCAACCATCTTAGTCTGTTGTGGTAAAATATACCCATAAATTTATGTGTATTTTCATCTTAAATTATCAAAATTTATTTATTAAAGGCGATTTATTTAGAACACCAAGTGTTTTTGAGATAGGTGGGTATTTTAATTAACGTCACACTGGAGCAACACAACGGACCATTGGCGACGACAGCACCATGTAATTTTGAGTCACGGTCAGATGACGAGATCACACCTGAGCTGGTACCCCACTCTTCAAACTTCCACACCACGCCAAGGTGAGGACATTTGAGGCCACGACAGATTTAACGTGCACCAGCCCCTTTGTACACTATGGTCTTTGGTTGGATTCAAATACGCAGCCTTCCGGTTGCTAATCCGTTACTCTTCCAACCGGGCTACCTATAAAGCAGACTATTTAACAGTAGAATTACTATGAAGTAAAGGAGTCTCACGAAGTCTAATTATATCCCCTTAAGGGGATAGTGGACTTGCAAAATCTCCGTGATCTCCAAAATCTCCAACAATCGATTTTTAAGTTTTAGCTTTAAAAATTAATTGATATCAAATATGTGTAACAAAAGGAATTTCTCAAATACGATCAATTTTGATGGAGTTATACATGTAACAACATAAAGTATATAACAAATAAGTATAGTACTATGAAGTAAATTATGCTATGTAAGTAAATAATTACTATGAAGTAAAGGAGTCTCACGAAGTCTAATTATATCCCCTTAAGGGGATAGTGGACTTGCAAAATCTCCAAGTGATCTCCAAAATCTCCAACAATTGATTTTTAAGTTTTAGCTTTAAAAATTAATTGATATCAAATATGTGTAACAAAAGGAATTTCTCAAATACGATCAATTTTGATGGAGTTATACATGTAACAACATAAAGTATATAACAAATAAGTATAGTATGTCCACTTCAAAACGAGTTTTTTCCCTCCGATTGAGATTTTTTGACATTCTGATTTCAGTGATTCCTGCACATCTGGTTTTAATTGATTTACATGAAATGTCTTTTTTATAATCCTAAAATCTGTTGCATATGTTCAAAGTGAAAATGAAAAATTCATCACACTTTCAAATTTTGAAATTTGGTTTAAAATGTTGCTTAACCAATGCACCTTTTTTCAAAATTTTGTGTGTCTGTTCAAAAAATTGCTTGAAGATTGAGCACTTACCAAATGGAATTAATTTTCTTAATATGTATACAAAAACTATTATATGAATTCAAATATTGATAATACATGGAAAATTAATGCATGTAGTACCTATCAATCTTAATTAATTTATCAAAATTTTTTCCCACGTATTATGTAATAGCTTACGAACAATTTTATATTTTTCAACCAAACTTTATGTATGAACTTTTTAGTAGAAAACAGTATAAATTTTATAACAATCGGAAAATAAATTCAGAAATTTGTTTTGAAAGTCCACTGTACCCTTTAAAACATTAACGACACTAGTAAATTGACCAATGAGCTCTTTTAAGTCTGTTGGCTCCAATTTCTTCCAAATATTGATTCCTTTCTAGTCTTTTCTGTGAAACTAAGATGTGACCATCCGGTATTGATGTTTAAATGAACTTATAAAAGTTTAGTGTGTGTGCAGAGCTTTGCACAAACTTTTTATAGAGCTTTGTACAAACTTTGTGTAGAATGTCATTAAGTTGAATTTGATATGCATGTGAGAATGCCTTCTGGTAGTTAAATGTGTATGGAGAGAATCATATGTTGATTGTATTCCAAATATTTATTTATCCTTTAGAACTGAAATTTTTGAAAATTTTATACCGGTATTACAAATTTTAAAATTATGACAATGGCTTTTGTACCTGGCTACATTTTTTAATGGATCAATATTTAAAGCATATTCTTCTAGCTACTTCAAGTATCTAATTACTCCTTGTTAAATTATACCAAGTCATGATTAATATAATTAGTATAAACGTATGAGAAATAATTTCGCATTCTGTTTGGTACGATAAATTGTGTTCGCGATGGAAATTGGGAGATAAAAATAATCTTATTAAAAAATATAAATTCCAAACTGCTACTTCCTTTTTTCTATACTGCAAATATAATATAGCGTTCCAAATGAATGTGGCATGCATCAACATACATCATAATTTACAAAAGAAAGACTATACAGCAGTCGAATCGAAATTAATCAGAGCAAAAAAGATATTTTTTTGAAAGATCTATTCAGAGGAATGAAAAAAAGGGTTACTCAACTGGGCTTCCTGTGAATTTTAAAAAAGCGTAAATGCCAAGGGTTCATTAGCGTTATTATTTTCAAAAACCAGTGGATTACACTAGAAAGCCATTGCTTCATGGAAAAAATTTTAGGGCAAATTAACCCGAAATTTGTGTACCGGTAAATAACAAAGCAATCAAACCTACAGAAACTTCAACAATTGAAATTTAGCTGCAATAATCATGTCTCATGGTCATGAATGAAGGAGAGATGGGAAGTGCCCGCTCACAAGTCATTGCAATTATTTTGCCCGGCTAAAGTATCAGATGATGGGATAATGGCGAACTTCCACCTTCACCTGCCCGTCTTTCAGACACCCCTCTCATTTCCATCATCGACCTTCTAATGAAATAGACAGGGTATGTGGGCGCGGTCGCCGTCGTAAGATCTCAGAAATATATGTCACGTGGGCTTGGGAATCGACTTTGGTTGATTGAAAGTGCAAACGAGTTTTTCCCCACGCTCATCAATAAGTCCTTCCTTAGAGTTTGTGCTTTTTCCATCCAAGACCCCCTAACTTTCACCCTGAAATATTCAAACCGAGTGAGCGGAAGAAATAACGTGAAGCTTCTGACACATACTCCGGCAATTTTATTTGAAGGCCAATTTTAGAATACTATTTGCACATAAGATTCTATGTTGTCTAGTTTTCAAATAATACGTAATACTCATGTTATAATCTTGCTAATTCAATATCCTATAATATGAGTGCTGTGGATATTGTGAACTTTGACTGAATTGGTAGTTTATTTACAAAAGTTACTAATACACCAAGTTCAGGCGCATAGTGTTTTCACTTTACACCGGAATCTCTCGGACGCATACCATTGCCTCACTTATATTAGAGAATTAGAGCTGCATTTGTAGATTAATTTAGATTGTATGTAGTACCAACTATGCGCAACAATCATGATACAGTTTGCTAATTCAATAGCCAATAAATACATTCCCGTGCAAAACGTACGTAACAGTAAGATTTTCTTATTAATAAGTGCTATTAATTAAATAATTAATATTTAGTAATTCCATATTGGGTAATTTCTAATTAGTAAGTGCTATTTTGAAGTGAAGTGACTTGGATGTGGGAAAAGGATACAAAAGGTACGTCGAGAGTTACTGAACGGATGAATAGAAACAAGACAATAACAAGAAGCGAACAGTAAAGAAAGTCTTAGAACTGAAGTAGTGACACTGCACTGGTTGCCATGAGACAGGAGGGTAACTGAAAAATTAAAAAAAGATATGAAACTGTCATTAATAGGCTGGCTGTACGACCACCTCTAACACTGATGCACCGCGTTGGCATACAGGGGATGAGGTTGCAGATGATTTACTGTGGTGGCAGAACCCATTCCTATATTAGAATCTCGGACATCACGATTCCCAAAATTTGCTTATGCATCAGCTTTCTACTGAATCGAGTTCTGTTTCGTTTAATTTTGAGGTTGTAACCTTTAAAAGTAAAGTATTCTTTAAGTTTTACACACCAGAATATAAGTGTGCATATTGTAAACTTAGATTGAACAGGTATGTGGTTCCAAATGAACAAGGCTGACATTAAAGGCTACAATTAAAGCACACATTTCGTGCCTTGCCTTCACACCCGATTAGATATCTCTTGGAAGTATACCACTTGCTTCACTTACATTTGAACTGTATTTGTAGATTAATAAAGATTGTATACATTCCAAATGGGTACTAACAATCATTTCACACTTTTGCTAATAAAAGCCTATTTTACATGAGAGCTGCTCGTATATTGCGAACTTAGATTGCATAGGTATGTGGTTCCAAAGGAACAAGAAGGTCGCCGTGGCACAGTGGGTGTCACTAGCTTAACTTTCCTTGTGTGTGTCGAACTCAAGGTACCTTAGTGATCTATTCTTTTCCCATGGGATTTACTGCCTCTGGTAAACATGGGGGTCTTTCTCTGCTTTCTCCTCTCCATCCTTTCATTTCATAATTACTTAACATTGTTTGTCTTGTGTTTGGCGCAGCTTGGCCAAGTATGGTCCTTTCGCATAAAACCCCAAAGCAACTAATCTTGAGTGTGTGTATATCTATTTACTTGGCATTGTTTGGTACAGCTTGGTCAAATATGGCCCATAAAACCCCAATTAATCAAAGAAACAAGACGTACACCACAGACTATAATTCAAGCACACATTTTATACTTTATCTTCACACTCGAATACACATCTTTCGGACGTATACCATTTCTGTCACTTACATTAGAACTTTATTTAACCTACCAAGTGATTTGAACAATATATTTAGCTCATCAAGATCCGACTAATTTTGCTAATGACGAGATATCTCGTCAAGATACTGACGATTTTTTTATGATGACGAGACAGATATAGTCAATTTTCTTCTAAAGACGAGATATCTCATCCATCAAGATCTGGTCAGCCTTGCCAATGATTTGATACCTCGTCGAGACAACGACCAGGAGAGTTAAAGACTAATTTCAATAGTTACCTCTCAGTTGGTTAAAATACCTACAAACAATCGTGTTATGCTTTTGCTAATGCATAGCTTATAATGAGTATCACGTATATTGTGACCTTAGATTGAACAGGTATGTGATTCCAAAATAGCAAGACGAACACTAGCATGAAATTCAAGCACACATTTTATACTTCGGCTTCACACTCGAATAGACATCTCTTGAAAGTATACCAGTTATGCAACTTATATTAGAACTTTATTTAGCCCTCCAAGTGAGTTTCAACGAGTCATCTCGTCCATCAAGATCTAACCAATTTCGCTAATAACGAGATATCTCGTCATGAAGTCATTGATGCTTTTTTATGATGACAAGATCAATATCTTTCCAGATTTTTCCAATGACGAGATATCTCGTCTATCAAGATCTGGTCAGTTTTGCCAATGTTGAGATACCACGTCGAGACAACCACCAGGAGGGTTAAAGATAAATTTAAATTGTTACTCATCAGTTGGAATATCTGCATACTCTGGGACGTGTATCATTTACGTCACTTACATCAGAACTTTATTTAACCCTCCTAGTGGTTTCAACGAGATATCTCGTCCATCCAGATCTGACCCATTTTGCTAGTGACGAGATATATCGCCATCAAGATATTGACGATTTTTTACGATGAGATAGAGATCTAGTCAGTTTTCTAATGACGAGATATCTCATTCATCAAGATCTGATCCGTTTTGCTAATGCCGAGATACCTCATCGACACAAACACCAGGAGGGGTTGAAGGCCAATTTAAATTGTTACTTGTCAGTTGGAATGTGTACATACTCTCGACACATCATTTACCTCTCATTCATTAGAACTTTATTTTACCCTCCAAGTGTTTTCAACGAGATATCTTATCATCATTGACGATTTTTTGATGATGAGATCAAGATTTCGTCCATATTTTCTTCTAATGACGAGATATCTCATCCATCCAGATCTGGTCAGTTTTGTAATGACGAGATACTATGTTAAGACAACCACCAGGAGAGGAAAAATCTAATTTAAATTGCCTTGTCAATGTGAGTATTACGTACATTGTGAACTGAGATTGAACAGGTATGTGATTCCAAAGACCACAATTCAAGCATATTTCATGCTTCCCCTCACGCCAGAATAGACATCCCTTGGACATACACCACTTGCAACCTGCCCGGCGACTCCATACCCGGCTCGTTCATACACGCATACATGTATGCATGCCCCACCGTAAATGCCTGAGAATTTGAATTTTGCCCCGAAGGATATCCGACAAATCTGCGGCGCCCTCCCTGATTGGTTGGCAGAGCTTATGCATTTAGAGGGAACGAAAGCGAGCCCACCTTATTAAAGCAGACCTCGGGCTCTTTTTCAAAATGTACCACCGCTACCAAGTTGAGCAAAGATATCTCTCTGCCATGTATAGAAAATATGTACCTTTTTTCCCTCTTTCCTTGCCTTTTTTTCCCCGCCACCCTATTTTTCCCTCAAATATCAAACGATACCGGGGATCTTTTATCGTACGCGTGCCAATAGTTTGCGTTTTTTGAAGGATAGGAAGAAGTGTATGTGTGTATAGATATATTTTAATATCGTTGGGGATTTTTTTTGTTGTTGTGTGAAAGGAGTGTTGTGGGGAGGGGTTTTAGGGATTTTTTTCCTGGCGTTTGGTTTTTTTTTGTTTGGGGATTGAACCCATCCTCTCATTTTTCTCTCTTTAAAGAAGTTCTGTGGGACTAATTTTGCTCGGAGGTGGAATTTTCTGTTGGAGTCGGGGATCTCGCGCAAATTGAGTTAGTGAGAGTTCTTCGTGATGCAGCAGAGCAGCCGGGATTTTATTTCGGTGGGGACCTGATATAATTTTTTAAAACTAAAATGAAGTAGAAGGGATTGATTAACGACACATCTTCGTTTGTGAGTAGGTAAATAATTTTACACGGGTTATTCGGCAACTATTTACGATAAATAGCAGGTAGATAAGAGAAGATTATAATTTAATTTCTAGAAACTCTCGGAGAGGGTGAAAATTTTTTTCGTTGAAGTCAATTTTCTCCCCTTTTCAATCCAACGTGAACTCACCCACTCATGGTGTACCAGGATGGTTCCAAGTGGTTCACAGTTCTTCCCTTGTAGTACCATTGTAACAAAAGAACTTCTAACAAGTTCAAATTACGTCGGGCATAGGTAAAAAACCTTTTGTCGCTGCTGGTATAGTGTACAGATATGACGGAATTCGGAGTATATTTTTTCAGTGCAGAAAGTTAGGATTTGATTTGTTCTTTGCTACAGGAGTAGCTTTGCTCCAGGAATTCTTTGCTACAGTAGTAGTTAGACCGTCAACAACAACGAGACAACGTGATTCGGCCCACCCTACTGGGCAGTCTCTTGCACGCTAATAAAAAAAATTCTAAATTTCTCCAACTGCTGTCCAATAGCCCATTGTGTTGCTCCAGTGCGACGTTAATCAAACATACCTACCTAACTACTTATCAACTGTGCATGGTAGCCCAGTTGGACGAGTAGCGGATTAACAACCGGTGGGTTTCGGTTTGAAACTCGGTCCAAACAAAGACCGTCTTGTACGCGGGGGCAGGTGCACGTTAAATATGTCGTAACCCAAATGTCCTCACGGCGGGGTATCGAAGTTTAGAGAATGGGTGCCAGATAAGGTGTTGACCTCGTCATCTGACCGCGATTCAAAATTACGAGGTGCTGTCCTCGGGTCTGTCCCTTCGGGATGGATCCCGTATCGCCGCGAATAGCCCGTTGTGTTGCTTCAGTGGGACGTGAATCCAACTACCCCAAAATGTCGTCTGTTATTGATTACGGTGTAATAGAAATAATTACATGTATGATTAAAATCGCAAATTAAGTGTTAAATATAAATGTCTTGATGATTCATTAGCTGCCAAAGATTTGTAATGTTCTGTAATTTATCTATCGTATTGACGATTCAACACTTCCCCTGTTCCTTAGTTTTCGTTAACAAATAGTGGAAAAATCAGTTTTTGAGATTTCTGATTGGAAACACATTAAAAAAAGATAGAAGTAGGTTGTATATTCGATATTTTTGACTTATTTTGTATTTGTGAAATATTTTGAGAACGTACTTTATAGTTAGCATATTTCTTGTATTTTCAGTGTTGTTTAACGTATGTAAGCATACGTACGTCATTTTTTTGAGAACATGTTTCACGCTTTCAGTAAACAGTTATATTTCACTATATTGCTTAAATTTTTAGTACACATTGTCTGTGAGTATTGGAAGTGTAAGGTTAGTTACTACTTAGATTTAATTTTAACACATAAATAATGTCTGCTCTAGTAAGTAACGCCTAATTTTGTTTTCAAACTGCGTTTTAAAAATAATTTTTTGCAAATTTGTAATATAATTCGGTAAGTTTGTAATGATATTTGACTAAGTATTTTCTTGTGTAACATTAGAAAATTCAACTATTTTATTAACGAAATTGGGCAAAAAGGGAAGCGCTCTAATGTACGTTTTGACCCTACATGGGTATTTTGTGAATTGTTCCTACTTGTGAATTGAATACACAAAATAATACAATAATTTTTATACATTGAATTCCTTTACACAGTACTTACGTTTTCCGGTTTCAAAAAGTGCCATGCAAAAGTAAAAGGGTTAAAACATATTTTTTATACCTTTTCTTAATTATTTTATAAACTAAAAAATTTCAAATATTTCTCTTCGTCTCTAGTCGTTAATATCTCGTTGTGTTGCTCCAGTGCGACGTAAATTTAACTACCCAATTACCTCTTCATCTCTACTCAGTATAAAAATTCCGTTTTATCAAAAAATTTAATTTTCTTATTTTTTTATCATAACAGTTAGTAACATATCGTTACCACCACGCCAATGGCACGAATCTGCAAAATTGACGTTTCTACAAAAACGCTTTCAAAGTTTTGATGCTTCGGGAAAAATCGAGTTACGACTCAAAGGCTATTGTTTTCTCATGACAATAGGCACTTCCTCTAAGATACAAGATGAAGATACTTTGTTAAAGTATAAAACATGAAATGGTGACTCGAAAAATTCAATTTGGTGAAAATCGCCAAAAATGCAGGTTCGTGACTTTGGCGTGGTAGTAACGATATGTAAATGACTTTTCACAAATTTTTCTTAAAATCAGATAATTTATTTATCAACTTCTCTAATTATACAACATTCCTGTCCAAAATCATCGTTAACGTTTTTAATGGTATACCAGTCTTCTATTACCAAATTACCGAGTTTATAAATTAAATGTCTCGCATGCCCATGTTTTGCTATTTAAAAGCGATGATAGTAAAATATGTAGACTACAACAAAAAACACGAATCAAGAGCATGACAGTTGTAACGTGTCTTAAGATTATAAAATTAGAATCATGACTCATAATACACAGGTTTAAACCTTGAGTTACCTAGATTGCGTTAGTGTTCGATTAGGATTACGTTATGATTCAATAAGGTTAATATTAGGATAACATAATAATTATGATTATATATGTCCTCAAAAATGACTAATAAAGATAAGAACTCTAATTGTATATAAACCGATTAAAAAGTGAAATCAAGATAGAAATAGAACTTTATGCATTAGGAGTTTTACGAATTATAAATTGATAGGCCTGTGTTATTTTCATGGAACCATTAGCTACCAACTTAGACATTAAATTATGAATTAATTACCTCAATATTGATTATATTTGTCTACATAAAATTTTAAGGAGTGTAAAGTAAGATAGTCATTGGGAACAATAATCAAGCTTTCTTAAAAAGATAATACTGTTTAAAAATCGACCATTTCCATTGATATCCACTAAATTATAGCGAAAATTTCCTAGATTTTTTATTAAGAATAATCCCAAAACGAGTCAATTTAATGTCTAAAAATGAGGCGGAAAACCATTAACAAAAAAGATGTAAAAACTAATATTTAAAAACAATTATGTTATATATCACACTATAAATTCAAATATTTAGTATAAACGGGTTGAACTCTAATCTATAAAATGTAAATCAATTTAAATTCCAGAAAAGGCCTAATTATTATGAAATCGGTATACATGTCGAGGTAGAAGTCGAAAATCACAAATATTAAGCTGATAATACATAGAATAAAGAGATTTAGAGACGCCAATCTAAGAGGCAACAAGTTATTTATTTAAAATAATTTTATTTTGGAACGCATGTTTCACCATATCTAGATAACCTTGGAAGGGTTCACACACATATATGCGTTCTGCAACTTAGTCTTCTTTGGTAGACTTCAGATAAGTTTTAGACTTCTCGACCTGAAGAATCTTTTCTAGGTTCTTTCGATCAATAGATGTGGTTATTTAGTCACTGTTCTTTGTGGAGTTAAAGCAATATATTACTCAGAAATCTCTTGACGCCCACAGAGGGTTGGTTAGTTTATTTATTGGGTTTTATGGCCCAGGAGCCATAGTTGGCCATGCTGCGTCAACCACAAGACGGACAACGCCATGTAATGGACAGATACACAAAGAAAGTTTTATTGACACAAAAGGCAGGAATACACACAGGGAAGGATCAAATCCGACTGGAATCGAATCTGCATCTCCCACAACTCGTAGGTTGCTAGCGCAGTGGGCATATCCATTGAGCCATGACGGTCCCTTACGCTCATATGGATAAGAATGAGTTGATAATAATCAATATTTATTTAATTTTTCTTGAACGTTTACGTATTTCAGTTCAAATATCTGGATAAAGAACTGTTAAATCTAAGGTAGGTAGTTTGTAGTTAAATTAACTTCGTACTGAAACAGCACACCGGGCTATTGGCAACGGTCTGGGATCAATGGGAAAGATCCGAGGTAAGTAGGTAGGTAGATGAATTAACGTCGCATTGGAGCAACGAGCTATTGGGGAAGGTCCGGGATCAATCCCCAAGGAAAAGATCCGAGGACACCTCGTCATTTTGAACAACGGTCAGATGACGAGGTCAACACCTGAGCTGGCACCCCACTCTCCAACTTCAACACCACTCCAGCGATTTATTTTAGGGAATGAATGAAGTATTCAGGTAAACCTAAAAAACCAGACCTAAGTATAGCAAGTTAAATTCAAATACCTAATCCCTCAAACGGGTTTCCTTATCAAAAAATCTCATTGAATTTTAAGAAATAAGTCTTTTATTGTCAAACTTTTCATCCGAAGGCCCTTTCAATGGAAGAACTTAAGAAAAATCATTATTCAATTATTTATTTATCCTTTTTTCCTCCTTTCAATCTTCATCTTATCTGGAGTGTTATCTTTACTTTTCCGGTTTTTTTTATCCCACATCCCCCTCCTCTGGGGGAAAATTCATATTATCATTATTTGAAGATATAATTGACTATGCGCAAAAAACTTTCAGCATCTGAATATAAATTGGAAAGAATCGAAAAGATTCCGCTGTGGAAAGCTCATTTCAGCAGGTTTTAACTCATCTATTCATTTGCTATTTCATCTCTTCATCTTTAAGCGGCGATTTCTTCTTATCGTTTCTTTTGTCGGGAGGAGAGTTTTGGTTTACTTTTTCATTTCATTCGCATTGTTTGTTGTTCTGCGCTCATTTCTTTGGGGAGTTGGTGTTTTTCTGTGTGGTCTCGCCTCTTTATTTTGTGTTATTGTTTAGTGGCAAACAAAGCCCTTTATTGCTGGGTATTTCGGGGAATCAATTGATTGTAAGAGGGGGAGAGACGGAGTGTTAAAAGGCGATGTGGGCTCGATCGCTTTTTGATTGAAATTAAACCCTGAGGTAATTCCCCTTTCTAAAGGAGATATTAAAATAAATTCATCAATTATAAGACGCGACGGTTTTCGTATTTTAAGAGAGAAGAGAAAGATGAGGGTTATTTCTATCAAAAGGAGAGCGGCTATACTTGAGAATTTATGCGAATTGAATTCAAACAGATTTGGTAATTGAGCATTACGAAAATCGTGAAAGCTTTAAGGTAAAATAAAATAAGTTCTGCTTAATTCACTCGAACTTAAATAACCATTATGAAAAATCTTGGACGAACTGATTTTTTAAATTAGCTATTCACATTGATTTTAAAGAATTTTTTATGGTACAAGAGCCATATTTGGCCATGCTGCACCAAATACAATGCAGACACCGTCAAGAGATAGACATACACACACAAGGAAAGCTTTACTGACACAGATATACCCAGGGAGGAATCGAACCTGCGCCACCTACAACTCGCAGGTTGCTAGCGCAGTGGGAATACTCACTAAACCGCGACAATCCCTTCAAAGATGGGACCGGTATTGTGTAAATTTCTTTGATAACATTCACGTGATGCGTTACTATGGGGAAGCACACCAATAAAAAACATTAACAGTTTAATGAAGTTTATAAAAAGCCTAAGGACAACTACTTACATCAAATTATGTACAGTGTAAGTTATACATCATTATGAGTTGGCGTCTGTGTCTTTGTTATTGCTTCTTTGCACTTACCTTCGTGGAAAGCCGTCTACGTGTCACAAGATAGTCCGTTGTGGCCTCAGTGTGACGTTAATTAACTACCTACCTACGTGACATGAGGCCGGAAGTTGTGCGCATGCTCCGCTAGTTCAACCGTTAGCAAACTGTATATCTACACATTATCTTATAAACTAACCTTGAATAAAGCATTACCTTATATGAATAATGTAGACAAAAAAATTTTACTTTGCCAAAACGTTTTCATAGTTCATAAAACCTTTACCATCTAGTCCGAAAAGCCTCGATCTTATTATATAACTTTAAAACATTGTAACATAACCTTGTATAAAACCTTCTCTTTTAACTTCGATAGTAAACTACTTTTTCAACTCCTTTTATATAATACATTACCTCATTACATGCCTCTAAATAAGCATAAAGCGGAATTAATTTCATAGTCTGATATACATAATCACCTTGTTACATTGTCTCGACGCAAGGTATTACCAGCTAATGGCTAGCTTATTGCACAACCTTAACATAAGACATTAGAAGTTTCACAACGTTGTCATGTATTCATGATTAGAATGATTATGGAATCAACGACGAAGCACTGTAAGATGTGATACGTTCACTCAGTGAAACTTTACTCCAAAACTTCAGAAGGTCGTGGTAGCTAGGTTGGAAGAGTAGTGGATTAGCATCCGAAGGGTTACGAGTTCGAAACTCGATGTAACCAAAGACCGTGGTGTACGTGGGGTTGGTCCACGTTAAATCTGTTTTGGCCTCAAATATCCTCACGTTGGCGTGGTGTGGAAGTTTGGAGAGTGGGGTGCCAGCTCAGGTGTTCCCTCGTCATCTGACCGTGATACAAAATTACGAGGTGTTGTCCTATGATCCTTCCCTTTGGGATGGATCCGGACCGTCGCCAATGGCCCGTTGTGTTTCTCCAGTCAATTCAGCTACCTACCTAACGAACATAAAAAGGCAAAATTTTTATGAACAAATTAAAAAATTCACCTGTTAATAACATAATTTTAATTAAACTCGGAGTTAAATGACCTTCAAAGCTCCCCATCAACATTTTATTTTTAATAAATTGCGGATGTAAATTTCATTTCATTGACTAATCATTCATCACTATCAGAAACACAAAATATGCATCTGCTATTGATGAATGATTAAACTCATTTACCTTTTGATCGATGAATTCTGTGTGTAAAAAGACATATTCAGTTAACCGAGGACGCATTAATCTCAGTTTTCCCTAATTTTTTTCAATAATTTATTCGCGTCACATCTTTGCAATGCGCTCTTAAGCGTTTGGGGGCCCTTGAAAAACATTAACAACTTCTCGACAGAAGTGCCTGATTAAGCATCATCAATATGCAAAGGACGCCGGGTCTCCTCAGGAGGTGAATATTTCCGGGCTAGTTGCTGAATCCCGACTAATGATTTTCATTGATGACTCTTCGTGCGTGCAGAATTATTATATGTAGTGTAACCTATTCATTATTTAATCAACAATTCATCTAGATCTATTGAGTTTTTAACACCTTATAATTAGCACTTTATCAGTGGTATCTGTGTAATCCAGACTACGTGTCACCTAACCTGTCTGCATTAAATTGTGGTCGTGTAAGAAATAATTTATATTCTTAGATATCAATAGGGGCCGTCGTGGCTCATTGTGTTTCCCTCTACGCTACCAATCTGCGAGGTGTAGGTGGAACAGATTCAATTCCTCTGGGTGTATTTCTCTCTTTTGTGTTAGTAAAACTTTCCTTGTGTGTGTATGTCCATTACTTGGCGTTGTTTGTCTTGTGTTTGGCGCAGTTTGGCCAAATACGGCCCTAGCGCCTTAAAACTCAAACCTAAACAACCAACTTAGATATCAATAAAAAATATTTGGTACAATTTATTCTTCAATCGTTAAACCAACTCATTATTCCTGTTTCGTGCAGCCAATTTATTCTTTGAGTAGTAAGTAGTTGATTGCTGTCCCTTGTGTCGCACTGGAGCAACACAACGTGCTATTGGCGACGGTCCGGGATTAATACCGAGGGGAAAGATCAGGGACAACGCCTCGTAATTTTCAACCACTGTCAGATGATGAGAACAACACATGAGCTGGCTCCACACTCTCCAAACTTTCACACCACGCCAACGTGAGGAGGCATTTGAGACCACGTCAGATTTAACGGGCGCCAGCCCTTGTCTTTGGCTGGACCTCTCGTTGCTCTTCCAACTGGGCTACATCGGTCCTTGTGAGTTGTAGGCGTGTCAGGTTAAAGTCTTTCCTGGGTGTATTTATCTTTCTTGGTGTATTTATCTCTTCTGTGTTAGTAAAAAATTTCCTTGTGAGTATATCCATTAACTAGACCGTTATTTGGCGCAGTTTGGTAAAATATAGCCTTTCCGCCATAATCAACCAACTAATACAGACTCAACTTGTCTTACGTGTGTATAACCATTAACTTGACGTTTTTTGGCGCAGCTTGGCTAAATTTTGCCCTCGTGTGCCATAATCAACCAACCAATTTATTCATATCCTGATTGGTAGGCGGAGAAGCATCTGTTAAGCGATCAGAGGGTGACATTGTATAACAGTGTCGTAGCGTCCATTGATACCCGGTATTGTTTAATAACATAAATTAAAATTCGGTGGAAAAAATAAATAAAATAAAAATCGAGCGACAAAACCTGATGCAAAAACGACGATTATTTAATATAAACATGAGGCGTCAGTTTCTATTTTAACATTCCTAATTTTCAACGCAAAACTGCAACTAGGGAACGCTAATGCCCCATCCTTTCAGCCTCAAAAGGTTTCTTACTATGATTGGTTGACGGAAATAGATGGATGATGCGCGCGCAGCTGTTATTTCCCAGTCGCTCGGTTTGTAGAACTTTCACGTGGTGGTGGGAAAAAGCATGAATATATGTGGGACCAAATTCGGCTATATCCTTTAACCAATTACTGATTGGTTAAAGAGGAGCTACATAGACAGATCAGAAAATTCACTAAAACCAAGCTCTCATTTACCAGCACAAATGCCTTGTACAAACAGGTATACTGTGCTATTAAAAAGGTAGAGCAAAATTGGACTATGGTTATACCTAATTTGGCTTTAATTATATCTGAACTTGATATCTTCTTTCCCAGCAGATTGAAAATTGAGTTGAAGGGAATGTTCAAAAAGTGAGTCAAACCGTATTTTTAATTCGACTCAATTATCCTGCGTAATAAAAAACGCGATATTTTTGTATCTGTACTTTTTGCTAATAAATATGTAATTAGTCATAATATTTAATAAATTAGGATTTTCAATACATGAATAAATTTGAAATTTGATCAAGAATATCCGGGGTGGCGAATATACGTCACTATGAACGTTTCAATTTTGTATCCCCTACCTTCTCTTAAAGTTGGTACAGGAATTTTTTAAATACTATCTTGTTCAAAACAATGGAAAGCTTAGTTTGTAATAATAAATTAGAAATGCAAAGAGTTTGGTTTCTCTGTACCCTTTTGTTTCAAAACTCAATACAAATAATTTATTTGGTGTAAATATTCCAGTTTTTTCCAAAATCGACAGTATAAATTGCCTCCTCGAGTTATCACTAAGTAAAATAAATACGAGAATTCGATCTACATAAATGTAATTGAATTTTAAATAGAATAATCTTTTCTACTTAATAAGAGATTGCTTTTGATTCAATAAGATCTTTCGTTTTTAAGACCTTTCCTCTATTGTTTTTGTTTAATGAGATTCTATCTTTTATTACAGCTGCCATTTGTTCTGAGTTAATTCAAATTATTTTGTCAGATTAAAGCAAATCGAAGATGCATTAAAAGATGCTTGTCAATATTTATTAAAAAACAAATATTGAGTATTTCCATTAAATTTTTTAAAAAGGTAGCAATATTGATTTTTATAAATATAAAATAGCACTTACGTGTTTTTAGATCTTACACAACTTTGTTATTAAGCTCTGATCGAATATCAACAACGATTTGAAAGATTAAGCTCCAATGCAGTAATATTTGTGAAATTATGAAAGTGGAGATGTATGAAATGAGAATCAAATGTGCTCTTGTGAAAAAGTGTTCAAGTAATCATGAGGGTGATAGTTTAGGTATGGAAAGGATTATGTATTTATTATCCTAAGGATGTGCGAAAATAATGATGCTACAATCGCCCGTATATTCTTACGAATAAGTTTAGTCAAGTTTAGATGAACGTCATCGCCTCTGACGTCGTTTTGTACCTGCCTACGTAGCATATCTCCTAAGCAAGATGGCCTGGTCGGTAGCGGACGTGGCGGGCCTGTGGCTTGGCCTCCTCGCTCACCGGACCTCAACCCACTGGACTTTTTCTTCTGGGGGCACATGAAATCTTTAGTGTACCAGACGCCTGTGAATTCGGCTGAAGATCTCGTAGCGAGAATCGGTGTTGCCGCAGACAAAATTAACACAACACCAGGAATCTTCGAGAGGATGCGCCAGTCATTTCTTCGCCGGTGTGAATTGTGCAACGACACGCGTGGCCACCACTTTGAGCACTTGCTGTAAGTTTTTCTCTGATCAATAAATCAGATTGTGCAACTTTTGGTATCGTTCATTCGCTATCCCAACACTGTTGTAAGTTCATGTTGAATTCTAATTTTACTCTTTTCTGCCTCTCAGAGTGGAATGCGACCCTATGTTCCATGGAAATTATTACTCTTCTGGATGGGTACTATCACCCCTCTTATTTTGTAAAAACAATTTAGACTCACCCTGTATATATATAAATATATATATATATTTATATAAATAAATAAGTAAATAAATAAATAAATAAATAAATAAATATATATATATATATATATACTACTTATTTCTGTAAAGAAGCATTTTAATATCTTTGTGTTACAAATGAATAAAACACATGGAATATAACAAGTATTGATACAATTGTCACATGGTCCGTTCATGCATATCAACACACAAACAACAACGTTCAGTGGATATGCCCACTGCGCTAGCAACCTGTGAGTTGCAGACTGCGCCTGTTCGATTCCTCCCTGGACGTATTTCTCTTCTGTGTTCGTACAAACTGTCCTTGCGTGTGTATGTCCATTTATTGATGTTGTCTGTCTCGTGTTTGGCGCAGCATGGCCAAATATGGCCTTTGCGCCATATAACCCAGCTAACCAACCAATCCAATGTTCAGTTAGCACGGAAAACCTTTTCCAAGTTATCAGGTATAATCTTAGCCACTGCAGTTGTGGTCCGCTCCTTAAGTTGAGGGCCACGGTAGCCCGGTTGGAAGAGTAACGGACTAGCAACCGGAGTGTTGTGAGTTCGAATCCAACCAAAGACCGTCGTGTGCAAAGGGGGAATGGTGCACGTTAAATCTGTCTTGGCCTCAAATGTCCTCACGTTGGAAATTTGGAGAGTGGGTGCCAATTCAGGTGTGACCTCGTCATCTGACCGTGGTTCAAAATTACGTGGTGTTGTCCTCGGATCGTTCCCTTCGGGTTCGATCCCGGACCGTCGCCAATAGAACGTCGTGTTGCTCCAGTAGGATGTTAATTAAATACCTTCCTCCTTAAGTTGATTAATGCTGTAATTTTAATTTTGTAAACCTCTGCCTTAGAAATCTTTAGGAATCTAGGTGTACCAGATCAGGTGTCCTTTTATCCCAAAATCTGGCTAAACCTCTCTTCCTATGCATTTTCCCGAAAAAATTTCGTGCAGATACTAAAGGAAACTTGTTGCAAAATGGGGTTGTGTCCCATTTTGGAAGACAGCATTGTCGATAATCTCATCAGAAACACAACACAAGTCAACAACACAAGTTGAAGTCAACAACACAAGTTGAAGTCAACAACGCGTTGAAGTCAACAACACAATACATACAACATGTAAGTCTGCAACACAACACAAGTTGAAGCATAACGTGTGTGTGTGTAAGTCTGCAGCATATCCAGGTAAATGTCACCATTTATCGTCTTCTCAGCAAAGAAAAAGGCCATACACCTTGCGTTTTGTTATACCCAGCCAAACATCAACCTTTGGAGAATCGCTTACCCACTTTAGAATTGCGTATGGATGTTCGGCAACCCAAATCTGCAATTATGCTATTATTAAATCTCAACACACACAGATGCGCTTCAGCGATTGATTTCTTTCTTCAGTGGTCGGCTGGATTCATAAAACCTAGAAAAGAGAATGGTTATACGACTTTTTCACTTAAATGAATGCTTACTTTAGACCGAGGGTGTTGTTTTATACCCTGTATTTGTATATTTATGAATGGCAACGGATATAAACAAAGTAAAATCAACCACTACAGGATTTTGCCGCTTAGTTTAAATATGCTTGATTTGAACTAGAGTTGGCATAATATGGCTAAAAATCTAAAAATGAAATTCCCCAGCAGTCTTACAGAAGGCAATGAGAAATCTGGAATAACTAAATGAGCGTAAAGAGTAAATATATTTATTTGAAACATTAAAATGTTTGTAAGTAACATAAACAAATCTTAAGTGGCTTTTATTTACTTACTATTCTTATTCTCAGAGGGGCACATCTTTTTTAAGCGTGTGCTGGACGTGTTTTTTAGGCGTTCATGGACCCGAGGTACTCTAGTGATCTTTTCTTTTCTCATGGGGTTTACTATCTTTAGTAAACACGGACGTCGTGTACCCTGGATACCCAAGCGATCTTTTTCTACTTTCATCCTATTATTCTATTCCCCAATCGCTCTTTTCCCCTTTCACGACAATTTTTACTTGAAGTTGTTTGGCGCAGCTTGGCCAACTGCGTGCCATAAGACTGCAAAACAACCAAACATTTTGTTCTCATAAATAACTGCGAGTACACGTATATACCTTTAAAGTTGCTTAAAATGTACGGATAAATGTCCACCATATTTTCTCATCGCAGTTCTATTCATTTGAATACTGCTCTGTCAAATCAAAAACAACCCATGCTAAATGTCACGAAGAAATTTAATTTCTAATTGATATTTCGTCTCCGTCAAATAAGCAAATCCTACAAAACCAAAACCCAATTGAATATTCATCGCGGAGAAACATCAAAACCCAACTTAATATCTCCGCTCCTTGCACAAAACGCAGTTATATTTAGGACACAAAAAACCCGATTCCCACTACATTAAGCAGTATTTACATAGCTTCGCTATTGCACAGACCACGTCATAAATATTTCAGCTCTCCCTCGATAAGTAATACCCAATCCCGAACACAACACCTCAGCAAGCAAAAGTTTGCCCGAACGCAAAAAAGGCTAATACCTTTAAAGCAATTAATTAGCCGTCATGTAAAGTAAGACACATGGTATTAATAAAACTCCTTCAGGCTTACTTATGCTTTGCTGAGATTACAATTATTATTATTAAAATAAATGAAGTTGAGAGAAAGAAGGGTTGTGAGACGTAGGGAAAAAAATCCGGAAACGTCTATACTCAGTGCATTTACATTCTCATTACCGCTAATTAGAGACTTTACGCCGTGTTAATTCTTCGGCGACTGCTAATAAGACGTCTAGAGTTGTTTGGAGGGAAGATTGTTTTTTTATATCGCTTTTGGAGTCTCCGCTTCGGCTTAAAAGCGCAATGAGATGGGGATTTTTCGCCCACTGGCTTTCACTTGTGCTTTGGGGATTTTTCGGGGAAGGTGGCGAGACAGGAAAATGAATTTTAAGAGATAATGTACGCTGTCGACGATAAGATTAGTTGAGATGGCATTCGTTTCTTAGTTTAGTTCTGTCTTATTTCATTGAGTTTTCTTGTAGGAACTGAACGAGTTCATTACTAGTTTTCGGAAGAAAGATTGTTTCAATGGATTCAAAGACATTTTTGGGATTCGAGACCGTGCCAGCTCGGTTGGTAGGTAGATAGTTAATTAACGTCACACTTGAGCAACAGAATGGGATTTAGACGGCGGTCCGGGATCAATCACAATGGGAAAGATCTGAGGATCACACCTCGTCATTTCGAACCACGGTCAGATGACGAGGTCAACACCTGAGCTGGCACCTCTTACCTGTTATAATCAAACCAAAGACCGTGGGGATGTTGAACACTATCGGGGCCTTAAATGCCTGTGTTTCAATGGATTCAAAGTCATTTTTGGGATTCGAGACCGTGCCAGCTCGGTTGGTAGGTAGATAGTTAATTAACGTCACACTTGAGCAACAGAATGGGATTTAGACGGCGGTCCGGGATCAATCACAATGGGAAAGATCTGAGGATCACACCTCGTCATTTCGAACCACGGTCAGATGACGAGGTCAACACCTGAGCTGGCACCTCTTACCTGTTATAATCAAACCAAAGACCGTGGGGATGTTGAACACTATCGGGGCCTTAAATGCCTGTGTTTCAATGGATTCAAAGTCATTTTTGGGATTCGAGACCGTGCCAGCTCGGTTGGTAGGTAGATAGTTAATTAACGTCACACTTGAGCAACAGAATGGGATTTAGACGGCGGTCCGGGATCAATCACAATGGGAAAGATCCCAGGACCACACCTCGTCATTTTGAACCACGGTCAGATAACGAGGTCAACACCTGAGCTGGCACTGTTATAAACAAACCAAAGACTGTGGGGATGTTGCACGCTGTCGGGGCCTTAAATGTCCTCACTTAGGCGTGGATTTAAATTCACTACTATTTCGGATAAAACAGGTGATAGAAATATCAAGTATTTGAGGATGACGTGGTTAACACGCTGGCATCCCACTCTCCAAACTTCAACACATCGTCAACGTGAGAACATTTGAGATCACAACAGATTTAAAGTGCACCAGTTCCCACGTACACAATGGTCTTTGATTGCATTGAGTTTGGAATTCACAACCCTCCGGTTGTTAATCCTCTGGCAACCGCGGCCCTGTGGAAGTTTGGAGTGGGCTGCCAGCTCAGGAGTTGGCCTCGTCATCTGACCGTGATTCAAAATTACGAGGTCTCGGATATTTTCCTTGGGTACTGATCCCTGAACGTCGCCAATAGTCCGTTATGTTGTCCAGTGCGACGTTAATTAATTACCAATTACCATTACCTTTATGAGTCTCCTCTGCGCTTTAAAAGCGCAGTGAGATGGAGATTTTTCGCCCTCTGGGGTTCGCTTGTACCTTGGGGATTTTTCGGAGAAGGAGGGGGACGGCGATGGGACTGAGGTAAATGAATTTTAAAAGATTGTGTTAACAATGACATTCGCCTTATTAGTTCAATTCTTCCTTTACTGAGTTTTCTTGTAGCAACTGCATTAGTCCTTTACGGTAGAAAAATTGTGTTACAATGGATTCCTAGTGATTGTGGGGTTCGGGGCCACGGTAGCCCGATGGAAAGAAAAGCGGTTTAACAACAAGAGAATATCGAGTTCGCGACTCGGCCAACCAAAGATCGTCGTGTACTTGAGGGCAGCTGCACGTTAAATCTATCGTGGCCTCAAATGTCCTTATGTTGGAGTAGTGTTGAAGTTTGGAGAGTGAGGTGTCCAGCTCAGGTGTTGACCACGTCCTCTAACCGTGTGTTCGAAATTACGTGGTATTGTCCTAGGATCTCTCCCTTGGGGATTGATCCAGGACCGTATCCAGTAGCCTGTTGTGTTGCTCCAGTGCGACGTTAATTCAGCTACCTACCATTGGGGGATTCATGGAAAGAAATGGCGGATCATCTGGATCAGGCTGTTTTTTGTAAACTCAATCTGCTATGTGATGATCGTATCAGATTCCTTGCATTAAAGACAATACACAGTTAATGCCATTTTACTATTTATTCTTCTTTGGTAGATGGTTGGTTTTGGGGTTTTATGGCGCAAGGGCCATATTTGGCCAATTCTTTGGTAGATAGATAAGATAGATTCAATAGAAGTGTGGTCTTTTTTGTTATGGGTTTGCATCAGTCCATATGACGATGGTGTCCAGACAAAAAATTTCCATGTTTTATCTGGGGATCCACTGAACTTCGGGAAGAAGTCGGAGTCTCCGTTGGGATGAGGAACAGCTGGAACTCCTTCGTGGTTGGTTGGGTTTCATGGCGTAGAGGCCGTATTTGACCATGCTGCGCCAAACACTGGAAAGACGACATCAAGTAATGGACATACATAAAGAAAATTTCACTGGCACAGAAGGAGAGAAATACAACCAGGAGGAATCGAACCTGCGACGCCTTCAACTCACAGGTTTGCTAACGCAATGGGCAAACCCATTGAACCACCGCACCCCATAACTCCTTCGAGGATGTCTTGTCCAAAATCTTTCGTTATCTGGCCAGGATGGGTATCGGCATGGACGCTGGTCACGTCCGGAGCTAACGTTGGGGTAACTTACCCACTCTACGACAAATGAGTGCGTCCTCCTCCGCCTTCCTTTAGGGCAAGGCAGACCTTTTCACCCCAACTATCGCTAATCCAGCGGTAATCCCTAAGTTCTGCTCACATATAGATGCGAAACTCAGACATAATTCACTAAACAAGGGGCCACCGTCGATCACACACACACACACACGCACACGCACACGCACACGCACACGCACACGCACACGCACACACACACACACAATTGTCTCCATCGGTTTTTGCGAAATGCTATGCAACTGTCAAAGAAAAAGTTTCAGGAAAGATCTTATTTTGACAGTGCTCCTACACATTTGAAATGGTCCTGTTTCATAGATTAACATAAAGGAATCCCTTATGACCTCCCAAAAGCGACTGTAGTACTTTCTGCTTCCTAACTTTGACTGGACATCATTATATTCAGTCCCATTAATACGCATTGGACTATCTGACACATAGACTTGTCCATTTAGTGGAAATGTAAATATGTACGAAGACCACCTTTTACCTTCAGTCTTATTTAAAATAGCATTGGAATGTCTGACACATCAACTGGTCCGCTTTGTTGACTTGTAAATATGAACGGTGACCATCTTTCGACCATCATCGGCGACCACCTTGATCTTGGTGATGAGCGTTATCTGTTTTTGAAGTAACTTCTCAGTTGTATTGAACTGCAGGCATCGCATGATCGAAATAGCAATGGGCTTAGGATGTAAAAAGACAATAACATTAAATACAATTTTGAGACGACACTTTTCTTAAATATATACTAAAAATTATGTATGCTAAATCGTCAAAAATGTCTCAATCATAATTCCTGATACAAAATTGTGATTAATGGTTATTGTATTTCTATTCTATGTATGATTCTACGTCTGGCATCTGTGATTCAGACGCCTACTGAGTTAACAACCATAGACGTGGAATATAAGTAGATTGAGCATTGCTATTAAGAGGATCTTCAAAAAGTTCGACCAACATGTCGCTTAGTAGTCACGGGACTTCTCTGAAAAATTGACTTGGTTAGAAGATTTGGCATTTTATTGCCTCATTTGAGGGCAATGTAGCATCTTATTAAACAGTGGTGTTTGAATGCGCATTTCTATGGAGTGGCATCAAAAATGCGGAATTCGTCACATTTCCGAGTGTAGTACACTATTGAGTTTTCCCCACAATAATCTAAACACAAAATTGAGTAATTTTATAATACTGTATTGGAGAAAAATATTCATTAAGCAAAGTAAATTGTGCTCTTACTAAAATAAATTATTTCAGAGTGGTTACTCTCTATAGACACATTTAGAAGAAACAAGTTTTCCTTAGAAAATTAATCTTTATCCAAAAAAACCGTTGCTAATTCCATAGTTTGTACATTTAAAAAACGTTAAGTCAATCTCATAGACTGAACAAAAACTGCTGACTAAATATAGTAAAATATTAACAAGAATCCTTACAACCCATACCTCGTATCGATAATTTTGGTTGAACAGAATCACTAGTTTTATTGCGTTAATTTAATTTATCCTATTAATCCTATTAGACTCAAATTATTTGGTTCTACTAACCCTAATGATAATGATTTATTAAGTGATCTCCTTACCTAAATCCGTTTACATTTATATCAGATTTTTATAATTATATTTAAAAATTTATTTGAATTTGAAATCTGTTTTTAATACTATTTAATCTTTGTTACATTTTTATTATTAGTTTTAAATTTATGTATAAATCATGATAAAATGTATTTAAAATTACCGATAGTTTGGCGCGCAGCTTGGCTAAACTGCCTTTGTGCCATAAAAATTCAATCATCCTATCAAAATTTCAAAACCTTATCGACTGTAAGTATATAAAAGCACAGAATGTTATAAAGCGCATTAGCTATGAGATGAGGTACATGCAAACTATTTTTCAGAAAGCTGGAACCAGAGGGCATTAACTGCTATCCAAAGACGTTCTCTTCTTCACCAGCGAGTGAAGGTTCACATAAAAATGTTTACTACATGCTTTTTACTCTTCCCACATATTTCAAAACGTAACTGTCGCGTGAAACACAACTCACCGAAGTGAAAATTGAGGAGAAAAAAGAAGAAAGCAGAGTTAAAAATTCGGTTATAGCGTCGGTTCTCGAAAGTTATTCGTGGTCCCATCTTTGTTTCAAAAAAGGGAACACTTTTCTCTGACAAGAGGCTTTTTTTCGTCTTCTCCAATGTTAATGCAAGTGAGAGAATGGAGCATAATTACCCTATATTTCACCATAGCTGTCACCTTCGTATGGAGCTCGAATTAAGTTTCAAAGACTTCACTAAATACAACACACGGCCATCTCTCTCCGTTCATTCTTGTGTCCCATAAATGTTGCTGGAGGTTTGTTACTTTGTGATGAGAGAAAATTTCGTTCTTCTATGTGGTCCAGTTAACACAGGAATGTACACCGGTAGAAAAATTCCAACATGCATACCTTGTTCTTATGTGTGAACGCAACGGTATTCTTGGTATGATGATAGTTTTCATAATCTTTCTTCAAAGTGCAAGTCTTCTAATTGGACACATACATCACAATCCCTAAAAAATTGTCAATTAACTGCTAAACAGTTTAAGGAGCTGGTGCATTTAAATCTATCGTGACCTCAAATGTCCTCATGTTGGCTTGGTGTGAAAGTTTGGAGGGTGGGGTGCCATCTCAAGTGTTGACTTCGTCATCTGACCGTGGTTCAAAATTACGAGGTGTCGTCCTCGATCTTTCCCTTCGGGATTGATCCCGGATCGCCACAAATAGGTTGTGTTGCTCCAGTGATACGTTAATTCAACAACCTCCTTCACCTAAAATATTGTCAGTTGAATGCTAAAAAGTTTAATTAAAGAGTTTAAAGTTATCAAATACTTAAAGTAAAGAGCTTGAAAAAGATCCGAGATAAGGTTGGAATTGATACTCTAGATAAATTTAGGCAATTGTTAATACTCCATGAGATACATTTACAATGGTTTCCTTCTCATCTGGACCGCAGTGAAAATGAAATGGCAGTTAGGTTAGCAAAGGTGGATATAGCTCAGAGTCATTGCAAACAATGATTCCTCTTACTTATGATTCAACCAAAGACCGTCGAATATGTGGACGTTGATGCACGTTAAATGTGTCGGGGCCTTAAATGACCTCATTTTGGAGTGGTGCAGAAGTTTGGAGAGTGGTGTGGAAGTTTAGAGAGTGTTGTGCCAGTCAAGTGTTGATCTCGTCACCTGACTGTGGTACAAAATTACGAGGTGGCCTTGGGAATTTCCCTTCGGGATTGATCCGGACCGTCACCTATAGCTCGTTGTGTTGCTTCAGTCTGAAGTAAATTCAAGTACTCACTACCTACCTTGTCATAAAATTTTGGCAAAGAGCAACAACTTCAAAAACAATATTGGAGAATTCCTCCCACCCATAGCTAGAACCAGAGAAAATATCCTGGAGGTGCCATCAAAATCTAAGGTAATAGGATCAACAGACTCATCTCTATACTGGCCACTGGATAATCGAGATCAATTTCATTCAATCCAGGCTTAAAGATTTTCCTCACTCGTCGGAAAACAATATGGAGCAAACTCTCCTGGTCACTTTGCTTGTCACAGCCTGTCCAAGGAGGATCTGTATTTTAATCCTATGCTCAGATGAGAGAAATACACCCATGATCGAACCTGCGCCACTAATAAATCAGCCTGCTAGTGGGAAAACCCCGAAGGATCGAAGTAGGAAAAACAGATTGTTTCTTGCCTAGAACTGGTGACACTTTGGGACATGTTTTAGCGTCAGAGGCTAGCCACTACAGGGTGGTTTTTGACAAGTAAATAAACCACCAGCAGGGCTAGTAGGGCGGTATATCACTTATTGACGCTCTACACGATATACACATATTACTCCACCTTTCCCTATTATAATGAAACTTTCCTTGTGCTGTATGTTCCTTACGAGACGTCTGTGTTTACAAGACATCTGTCTTATGTTTGGCGTTGCTTGGCCAAATATGGCCTTTGCACCATAAAACCGAGCCCAACCAACCATATTAAAATGGTTCACTTCTCCATCATCTTCTCCATATTTTCTGCGTTCCTATGTATGAGGGCTCAAATTAAGTCTAGCATAGCACGCATATGAATCTTGAGAGCGTCGTGACTTTGACGTTTCGGAGATGTGGCACGGTTTCAGGAAAAATCTCAAACCCAGGGTGCGAACGCCACATAAATATTCCGAGACTTTTGTAGCGCGACGGAACACGGTAGGGCGGAGATAGAAACAAATTTTCTCCCAAATGCATATTACGTAATGTCGACTCAGAAGAAGGCGGGTAGGGGAAGGGGAGGCACCTAGTTTTAATATGGTTTCCGGGAGAGCAAGACGAGGAAAAAACATAATAATAAATGAACAATTTAATTTAATACATGTCACCGTATATGTTAAGTCGCCGCTAAAAGGAGAGAATTTTTCTCCCGAGTGCGGATCTCATTTTAAAACAGGGCGCCGGCCGCCCCTGCAAAACCTTTATTGCTCGGCTCGTTTTCTGCTCTCGCAAAGAAAACTGCGAGATGTAATTTCGGCCCCTCCGCACCGCCCCTGCGTTCCCGAAGGGGGCGGCGAGCGAACACGGGCAAACGACTCTTCTAACAGGTGCGCGTGGCTCGGGCTTAAGTCGCGATGCCGGCCGCAAAATTATTTCAACAAATTATCAACTCCGCGAGGCGTGCCCCGGCAGTGGCCGGGGGTAGGGGAGCCCCCTTTTCTCCGTTTTGCAGCTTTTACGGCAAAATTTTAATAATTTTTCGTGTGAGGGGGTTTTCGGGGAACTCCACCGGGGAAAGTAAAAATAAAACTCGTTTTGAATGGTATATGTCAGCATTTAAATAACCTTTCCCGGAATTTGAGGGAGGGGGGCTGGGGCTGCACCAGGACTGAACCGAGGAATAGAAGGAGAATTTTAACGCTCCGTAAAATCAAGAGAAAGTGCAAAATGGATTTGAGCTTTTAGACTTTTCCCTTGCCTACACATATATCTATACCCCGTTATATATATTCGGGTTGGTGACACTGTTATTAAGATCTGCAAAACTCATTTGACAGCCCCACGAGTTGAGATATGTATATTTTTTAATGTTATTTATTTCAAACTTCCTTTTTCGCTTCCATTTTATACCTATCATTTTTTATAAGGGGAAAGGGTAGAGTTTCTCCCCTCTTTATGGTAATCTCTTTTCCTTCGGAAAACGGGAGGTCCCCAAAATAAAAATGCTAAGAACTTAATATTTTTACATGTGCGGAAAACCTTTTTTTTCCATAAATTTATTATTACTCGCTTTTTTTCCCTAGCGCTCCCTTCCCTGGCTGCGAATATATTCCCCATTTCCCTTTGATTTTGCTTTAATTTATAGGGATTTTTTTAATATCCCCTCCACGTTCTGTCTCTTTCCCTTTTTCTCGCAGTTGGTGCCGTTTCTATAAATGCAAAAAGGGAAAAAGGGACTCGGACGAGAAAAAGCAATTTATTTAATAATTTAGGGGAGCAAAAACGCTTTTACCCCTCCCCCGCTGTGGGGAAAATGACAGCTAATAGCATGTTTAGCGAAAATGTTATTATTCCCTGTCTTTTAGTTCCCCCTTTTTTCCCCTATCCATCCCCTTTTAATTTAATAAGCAAATTGCGTTCATGCTTTACAAGTCATTACAATCAAGGACTCCTTCTTAAATGGCATTAGGAGGGACGCGAAAAAAAAACGAAACTCACGGGAGAAATAAATATAAACGTTTAATAGGACGAAAAAAGTTTAACTTCTCTCTGCTCGCAATCTCCTTTATTTAATAAGTTAAAACTTTTGAAATTGAATTTTTTCTGGGGAGGTGGTGACAGCAATCGTTGCAGTGGAAATAAAACAGAAATAAAACTTATTAAAAAAAAGTCGCCGGAAATTTCGTGATTTTTTTTCACTCAAACTTCATCATTGGGTCTACTCGCTGAAGGAAATAACTCACTTTAAAATGAAATATTCAAACTTGACAGGTTTATTACGGAAGAAATCTTAACCTTCTCCCCAAAAAGCACGTTTTGAAAAATCAAATATGGCGGGGTCTCATCTACGATATGCAAATGCAATAGGAATCAAATCACGGTAAGAAGTGAGGTGCTATTTACGAGAATGCACCACAAGCTCCCGCATAACTGACCGGGATGGAAAAAAAAGTTTTATACCCGCGAATTTATCGAAGTGCTTCGAGTTTTAATTTAACTACTTCAGTTTATTAAATCCGTGTCGACATGGCTTTCTGACATTGAAAGAAGTACGGGAATCTAGGTTGCGATAAGAATATTAATGCTTATTTCACTAGATTTTATAAATCGCGTTTATATTGAGCATAACCACGACCCTTCGGAAATATTGCTGGTTTCTGAATTTTAAACTATCTACAAATGGACAACTATAAATGCGTGAAATACTTTTTAGTCTTCAAATAATATACTTTAGGAATTAATATTCATTATGATATAATAGATATATATTATGATACATCCCCTCGGCTCCTAAAAAAGTGCATATTTAACACTTGAATTTTGTTCCGAAATAGTTGTCAGATTTCTTAACAGGATAGAAAAAGATTTGATCGTAAATTAAAATATTTATTTTACTGACATGGTTTGATATTACGTATTAAGGCAGTGTTTGATTTTGATTATAGTTTCAGAATTATTAATTGCTTCTCAGTTTTTCTTTCTTAACCCTCCTGATGGTCGTTTCGATGAGGTATCTTGTTAACAAAACTGACCAGATTTTGATGGACGAGATATCTCGTCATCAGCAAAATTGGTCAGATCTTAATGGACGAGATATTTCGTCGATAGCACTTGAAAGGTTAATATTCGAAATAAAATTATGTTAATGGGAAACTTATTGTGGGACAAAGGGAGCATTTTATATTAAGATTTAATAATTAATAAGATATTCAACAACTAATAAGTATGTGATTTTTATAAGCATTGCAAAGCTTAAAAGAAATTTGTTTAAATAAAATTTTAGGTTATTCAATGCATAATAGATTTTGACCTACGTTTACTTAGTGTCTGAGTATACGCAACACATACTTCAAGGAATAAAATTTTTCACGCAAATGTGTATGCACATTAGGGTGGGCGGAATTTGTTTTTATCGAAATCGCTTTTGCGAATAGTGTAGAAAAGTTGCCCTATACCTTTAAATAAATTCTTTTACTTTTTTAAATTTTATTTAACGGCTTTAGCCTTCTACCGAGCATTACATAATGACGAAATGGGCTGAAAAGGGGAAAAAGGCACTTTGAAACACGATTTTAAAAATATTATTTTAATTTGTAATACCTAATTAATATAGTTTAGAGAATGAAAAAGCATGCACAATACTTTGTCTACTTTAATCATATCCTTTGTACCCACAGAAAAGATCGAAATAATTACAGACGACTAGAATTATATTATTAGACCTTCAGAGATTTCCTCACGCTAGTCCCGCTGTCAACTTACGCTCTTGGAATCCCTGTTGTAGCTGCAAACACTTGAGTAACTAACACCAGCCCCCGCCTCTGTACCAAAAGTTCTAATACTTTTAACAGGTTAATTCTGAGAGTAATGCAATTGAACATGTCTCCACAGCAGAGTTTTTCGTTTTGAGAACTTATAAATATAGGAGTTATTCTAAAACTGACTACGAGACATCAAGTAGAATGGCTTATTTTTGACACTCCACTTCTACCTTCTGTTTTACCAACAATCGAAAGCGTTTCAAAGTAGTATTTACTTGTTAAACACGAACTAAAACACCAATATTCTGGCAAATAATCCACTATTGGTGAAGCATTAGATGTTGCAGCTGAAAACAGAAAAATTGTGGAGAAAAAGTTCCATACCAATTTGTTTGCCGAAAAAGTGTGTTGCAAATCATACGTAAGTGTAGTGAAAAATAGTTCTTTTAAGATATCATAAAGTGAAACATAATACTATGATTTATTTGATAGTAAAAATTCTTAATCCTCCAAGTGGTTTCGATGAGATATCTTGTTCCAGATTTGGTAAATTTTGCTAATGTGCCTCGTCGAGACAAAACTGCCCTGTTACTCCAAGGGGAATGAAGATCCAAGTAATAAAAGTTAAATGTCCCTTGCCTAGAACTGGTGACAATTTGAAACAGATTTTTGCATCAGAGGCTGGCCGCTACATGGTGGTTGACGCGAAGATAAACCACCAGGAGGGTTAAAAACCATCATGTTTAACATTGAGTCATGTAAATGTATTCTATTTTCTAAGAGGATTCAAAAGATACCAATTAAAGAATAACCAGAACTGACTATAAAACACAACAAAAAAGGGCAATAGGTTTAATATATTTTGCTGAAACGAATAATATTAGAAAGGAATGGTTGGTTGGATGGGAAAGGGAAGAAAGGAAGCGTAAGGGTGTCTGTAGCTTCAAATTGTAACCCTGACTGCCGAATTAGTGAAAAAGTACGTGCCAAAAGTTACCAATATTCCGAATCTAAGTCTTCGACATCAAACATAATAAAACTTAAAGATTCCATTACAAATTAGTTGTGTCCATTTCTGAGTCAGATGTCGCCTTGCGCATTTTGCAGAGCATTGACGATGTCGATTATTTTCTCACTGTAAAGCTGTTCTTCAGGATGGTAATCGATGGTTTGAAGAGCAATTACTATTGCAGGGCAGATGAATATATGATGAGGTGTGAGTTCAATACCCATGCAGTTACTACAAGTAAGTGAATCGTAAATAAAGTAGTGATTATTAAAATTGAGGTAACTGTAAATGAAGTTATAAATGACAGAAATAAGTTAAAACTTAAAACACTTACAAGAGTGCGATCAATATTGTATTCCGGATTGGACTTGCCAACGAATGATTCCTCTGAAGCACTTATTTCAACACTTAAATGGAGTGTCTGAAAGTCCTTGAATTTGTTTTATCATCTCACTTTCCCCCTAAAAAAACTTACGATACCAATATAGCCTCTCCAGAAAGGGCCACTGTTGCTTAGAAGGTTTGCCCTTTGCTAGTACCCGAGAGTTGTAGGCGGTGCAGGTTAGATTCCTGTAATTTAATCTGGATGTATTTCCCTCTTATGTATCAATAAAACGTTTCTTGTGTGTGTATGTCCATTTACTTGATGTTTTCTGTCTCGTGTTTGGATCAACTTGACCAAATCTGGTAACCCCAATAAATAAAACCCAACCAGATTGATTATTCGGGGCTGAGCTGGCAGCCTAGTTAGCGCTTTGACACTCTGTTCAACAGGTTCTGGTTTCGAATCCCAGTTTGAGCATGGATGTTCGTTGTGGTTTGGGACCCAATTTAAAAGTCATAAGCCCCTGGTCTAATCAGCAATGGCATTTAGTAAAAAGTGACAGTGGCAAACCAAACCAGATTGAAATCCTGGTGCACTTCTGGAACTGAAGGTCAGGATTCATGCTATAAGGATGGAAGTTACTTGGTCCTGGAACCAGAGAAACCCTAAGGTAGACGAATAGACTTAATTTTAAATTTACATGTGTGATTGCTAGGAGTGTCGGATCTAATGGTAACATTTTAAATTTTAGGGCCGCTAAGACTTAACCTTCCTGGTGGTTTATATTCACATTGAAAACTGCTCTGTATTGTCCAGACTCTGGTGCAAAATACTTGCTCCAAACTATCACCAGTTCTGGTCAAGGGACAATTTGCTTTTTCTACTTGGATCTTCATTCCCCTTGGAGTAATAGTACAGTTTTGGCTCAACGATATATTTCGTCCTTAGCAAAGTCTATCAAATCTTGGACGAAATATCGCGTCAAAACACTAGGAGGATTAATTACAACTTAACATCCGTCCGCTGTGGAAATACCAAAATTGCTGGAATTTTAATTACGACCACATACATGTGTAAAATGCTATATTTTAATTATTTTCTTTAATTTCTCTCCTTCATTCAGTGTCATAATATTTATTTTATGAAACATTAATTTTAACTGTGTACCTAGTATAGTGGTCACAGCGTTTGTCTTCCACCCAGTAAGTCTCGGTTTGTAAGCGCTAGGATGTTGGTGATTACTCCTGTTAAGAGGAAAGGTCTCTTATCCAGTGAGTGCTCCCTCACAAATAGCTTGAGTTTGTTCCCGGACCGTCGCCAATAGCCCGTTGCGTTGCTCCAGTGCAATGTTAATTAAAATACCTACCCTCACGAATAGCCGCCAATTCGCACCTTGCAATGCTGAAAGCTGAAGAAGTCAGTGACCGGGCATCTATGAAAACATTAACTTTTTCAATTTTAGTTTCAGTGATTAATTATTAAGAAATTTTAAAAAGACGCAGATAAAGTTCTACGAAACGCAAAATTAGTCTATCAAAAGTTAATTTAAGTCCATTTAAAGTATTTTGATTCGAAATTCTTATGAACATGGAAATATACTTTTTATGCTTTTAGAAAGTTTGACACTTACGATGAATTTACGAAAAATAAAATATTTTCATAACTTACATGAAAATTCAGGTCCATCCAAATATTTTTATGAGGCCCGTAAACCAGACACAGCCCTCCAAATAATCTGATCAAGCTCGCAGACCAGACTCCGGCCTCCTGATATTTTAACTGGCCCGCAGTCCAGATAAAGTCCTTGGGGCAGGCTTCTCAGACCCTTCGGCCAAATAGGCTCTCCGAAATAGTTTCCTGTCTCACCATCCCTCCGAATAGGTTTACCCGGCGTGTAGACTAGATACGGATATCAAATATTCCTAAGGGATACTCATTCATAGAAAATATATATTTAAAGCAGTTAAGTCGGAGCAGTGTTGTTTAGCAAATAGCTACCATGAAATTTGCAAAACCAACGCTGTCGGCTTAGAGCAGAAACTCATTAACTGACATTCTTTAGAAAACCCTAAATGCTTATTTTTATTATGATGAGAAATACACAGTCATATCGCAATCTATTTAAGATACATAACGCTATCAAAATGCTTACAATTTTTATTTTTCGACCTAAAAACTAATAGCTGTACAGTAAAGAATTCGCTTTGTCACGTATTGAATTTCTGCTCTAAGCCTCTACGTTATATATATTCTTGTTTACTTCTATCCTGATGGTGGTGAACATTTTGCTCCACCAAAATAACTGTTGATCATTTTAACACCTGTTTTAGTCTTTATTGGTCACATTGAGTTTTAAAATTTTTACCTATTTTGAGATAGTTTTCTATAATTTTTTAATAAAATTACATTCGGTACAGATGATGTCACAAATATTTTCGTTTGAAATTTGGCTTGTGATTCAAGTGATCCATAGATTTTTACATACTACACGTACTTTTATTTCGTCAATCAATTTAGTTATAAACGCATTGTTGTGAGACTAACTTCATATTTTGGAAAGTTCTCACAACGCTGTGGGCGCCGGGACTAGTAGCAGAATTACTAGCTCGCGGCCAAGTAACAACAAAACTCTTTCCCGTTGCTAAGCAACAGCGTTGACTTTTTTTAATGAATTTATCAGCTGTAAACTGAGTAATGTTTCGTAGGAAATTTTCGTTACGTGAATTCTTGTAAAAATGTAAATCGTTCTAGTAAAGAGGTTGATAAATTTATTTAGAAAAATTGACGGTAAAGATGTAGAATTCGGGGCATGTTTGTCGCCAAATCAAGATGGCGTCCAAAGCCAGTATGTTCATAAAAAAAAACGTGGACTTTCCTACGCGAAAAACCTTTTGCATAAGGTTGCCATAAAGCTGAATCAAAACACCAAGGTTACCATGTTTGGCGATAAATCGCTAGTGCCCCGGATTCGACATCTCCACCAAATTGACTAATATTTTTGAATTAGTTAAACTTTTGAAGACATGGACCGCTGACTTGATGCCATAACAGTCATTCTTCTGTGCCAACAAATATTTGTAAGTTCTTTTTTCTTTATTTTAAACAAGAAGTAATATATTAATGTCCATCTGAAATCAAATCTCACTATATCATAATTGGTGCCGTGTATAAAGGAATTAACGAATTTGGGATGTGTTACGCACCAGTAAATAAGAAAATATAGGATATTGATTTAGTACTGATGTATCTAACGCCTCATCTGGTGGCAATGCTCTTGGCGCACTTTTAGTAGCGAGTTATGGCAGATGAAGGTAACCCATTTTTATAAGTTATTCCCTTTTCTATAGCAAACTCTGCAAGCGGAAAGATTTATAAAGATTATATTTAATAAGATTTTTTTTCCCTTGGCGACAAAAAAATTCGCCTAAAAACGTGCCAAAAGAGTTGCCACCAGACGAGGGCTAGATACATATGTACCATTGATTTTTATTTCTTGTACGAGACTAATCTCATTTGATATATTTGATATTCATGTTTGAAGTTGAAGTGTTTGTCATAAATAGAATTTTGGTGTAATCTGCAGACTGAAGACAATATTCCGCTATATAATAGTGAAGCAGAAACAAGTTTCTTCTTTTTAGAACAATTGACTGAGATTGTTGAACTCAACAATTGGAATGAAGAAGAAACTTTAATTGCCTTAAAATACAATTTAGAAGGACCTGCTATTTAATTCTTGTTAACATACCCAGATATAAAAAACGCAACAGATCTGAAAACAATCCGACAACATTTTATTAAACTAATGTTGGAGCACACATAAGCACAAAAACATCTGATATCACCACTATAACTAGTATCTTCCCCTCGGGATTAATCCCGGACCATCGCCAATAGCCCGTTGTGTTGCTTAGTGTGACGTTAATACCTACCTCACCACTATAACACAGAACTGAGGAACCCAAAGTTGAAGCTACAGGTATTAATGTGGTGAAAAGTCGCCGAAAGCAAAGTGGGGCTAACTGCGATAGAACCTTTTTAGCTCGGGTAGAAATATGAAATTCCTTTTATTTTACAAGAGAATAGCCACTTTTGACTTTAACAAAGCATAAGAGGTTTTGAGCTTTATATTTTTTACTTATTTCGAATAATTTAATGCTTTTTACCACACAGAAGAATTTTAAGTTGTTCAGTATTTTGTAATATTCTTGCTACATTTTTTTAGTGTTGAGGTAGGGGCTCTTGTTATGTAATGCATTTAATTAAAGCCTAACCATTTACTTCTCAAAATGTTCAGTGCATTATTAACCCTTCTGATAATTGTTTCGACGAGGTATCTCGTCATTAGCAAGTGACCAGATATCTCGTCATTAGAAACACTGACCAGATCTTGAGGTACGAAATAACTTGTCATCAGAAACACTGACCAGATCTTGATGGACGAAGCAACTCGTCATTAGAAACACTGACCAGATCTTGAGGGACGAAGTAACTTATTAAAAACACTGACCAGATCTTGATCTTGTCATCAAATATAAAAACCGGCAATATCTTGACGAGATACCTCGTCATTAGAGAAATTAATCAGCTCTTGATGGAAATATCTTGTCGAAACCACTGGGAGGGTTAACTTAACGTAGATTGAGTAAGAATGATTATTGTAAAATTGCTGGATATTGAACGTTTGAAATCTCTTCAGTAAAATTTCATTCCTGATTAATTGTTTTTTTAAATAGTGATGATGGATCACGAAAGGAAATACTTATTTAACAAATTTAAATTATTATAATAAGGATAATTACAGTACTCAGTAAGTTCTGACACTTTTGCACTTAATTATAAAATGCTCTTTTAAGAAATGTTTATTATAAAATTTTTAAAGGTACGGACGTACATAATTTTATATGTTGAATTTAAATAGAATGTATTTATTTACATGATGTACAATATATATTTTTTCTGTAAAATATGCATAATTATCTGATTGTTTTAAAGAATTGTGCTTATCTTTAAAATTTTTATTCATTCTTCATTCAGAGATTGCCACGTAATGACATACACCTGAAACTAAAAAAAGGTATTTTTTTATAAAAACTAACTTAAAATTATAAATTTGCAATGTTATTAAAATATACCTTTACCCTCATAAGTACAAGACAGCGGAAGATAAATTGGGTAATCAGGGTCAATTACCCAATTATTACCCTAATGAATCCTATCGTTTACTTTTTCTTAAAACTGCATATTATATTAAGTAAGATATTTATAAATTTAAAGGTCCTTCATACGCTTTTAATGTTATACTAATTTGGAGTATGTATTAGATGGATAATGTACTTAGGCGCATTTTTAATATCGTCGGCTTAAAAGTGAAAATCACTAAGTAAAAAGCGCGGCTATGAGAAAACGAAGAACAAATTCTAATTTTCAAGCAATGCGAAAATTGTACTTAGTCATTTTAACATTGCTTATTACGCTTGTATTTTCTAAATTATCAATTCTCAGAGAAAACTACTTTCAGTTTGATTAAATGTATTGAAAGTTAGATTCGTCCTTGAGAACGCACTTAAGAAATGAATAATTGTACATTATTTATTCTAATTTTATTAATAAGTTGGTATAGCAATACATTTAATTAAAATGAAAGTAGTTTTCTCTGAGAATTGATAATTTAGAAAATACAAGCGTAATAAGCAATGTTAAAATGACTAAATACAATTTTCGCATTGCTTGAAAATTAGAATTTGTTCTTCGTTTTCTCATAGCTGCATTTTTCACATAGTGAGTTTCACTTTTAAGCCGACGATATTAAAAATGCGCCTAAGTACATTATCCATCTAATACATACTCCAAATTAGTATAACATTAAAAGCGTATAAAGAACCTTTAAATTTATAAATATTCTACTTAGTATAATATGCAGTTTTAAGAAAAAGTAAACGATGGGATTATTAATAAAATTAGAATAAATAATGTACAATTATTCATTTTTCTTAAGTGCGTTCTCAAGCATGAATCTAACTTTCATTCAAAGAAATATGATTTAGTGGATTTCATCAATCTTAAAATCATTACATTCTGGTTTATATGGATCGCGGTATACTGGATGGTAGAATAGCGGACATACAACCGGAAGGTTGTGAGTTGAAACTCCAGTCGTGTTCATGGGGGATGGTGCACATAAAATATGTTGTGGCCTCAGATGTCCTATCGTTGGTGTGGTTTGGAAGTTTGGAGTGTGGGGTGCCAGCTTAGGTGTTGACCTGGTCATCTGATCGTGGTACATAATTACGAGGTGTTTACCTCGGATTTTTCCCTTCGGGATGGATTCCAGATTGTCGCCAATAACACATCGTGCTGCTCCCTGTGTGACGTTAATTCAATTACCTTCTTATCTGATTCATAAATTATAAATATTAAAATCTCATCTCATATTTGAAAATTTTGAGTGTTAAGCGGGTGATATGTAAGGACTTGATTTTTCGTATTAAATGTTAATTGTATTTGAATAACAAATGATAAAGAGTTCAATCATTTGTATCATTGTATTGTTTTATTTAACATGAATTGATAGTCATTCAAGATATGAATGACTGATATCAAGATATGAGTGGGTTTATCGTTGGTAATTTTTTAACAATATCTGATGAATGAAAGAAGGCATCGGTTGGCATGACATTATTTTATTAGACATTTTGAAACACAATGAAATAAAATTTCTTTTCAAATGCTTCAATACAATCTGTACTTTTTGTAGCACAAGCAGCGTGCGTTTGGCCAAAGCGCAAATGCTCTTATAGGAACGTCAGTGTGTACAATATATACATTGTATTCATAAGCACATCTATCGTTGCACGCAGATAGATCGATCTATGATATTGGAAAAGACACTATAAAAAGGAAGGATGAAACAATTGAAACAGCTGAATTAAATATTTTAAAACACAATCTTTGGTTGAAAAGTTATATTTCAAAAACTACTCTTGCACTTTATTCTTTATAGTTTAAACGTTCGAACTAGTTATTTGAATTTTATGCATCAAACGAATGTGTTTCAATCTGTTAATGTTGGGGTTTGAACTTGCATCAAGTATTCATGTATAATTTAAATTATACTTTTAAAAATATTTAAAAAATGTAGAAAATACCTTTTAGAAATCAAGAAATTAACTTGATTTAGATTTTCAAATTATTGAGGCCACCCCAATAAGTAAAATTGGGTATTCTGTCGATTAGTTTCAATAAAATTTTGATATGAACAGACCATACTGAAATTAATATGATAGTGTTGATGTCAAAGTTCTTACAAGCCTCATATGACAGCTACTCAACTAGCCTTATTTTAGCTAATCATCTTATTCACATGCTTATAAAAATGAATATTTTTCATTCCACTACTTAAAATCTTGAAATAAATGCTTCCATACTTACATTAATGCAATGTTTTTTTAACAAAGTGTTCTTATCAGCATTTATAACAATTAAGCATCTTCATTTTATGTAAGCTTATCATTAACACAATTTGATTCTATGAAAGTTAATACAGAACATAAATAACATAAATTAATATTGTTTAGATCGACGTTTTTAATGTTGAAATAAACATTATGAATTCTACACTACTTTGTAGGACATTAACACTCTTGAATCAATATAATATTGATTTAATAAATGCTTCAAAAATCAACTTAACATAATACTGTTGAAATAAACACACAAATAAAGAAATGTAATATTGTTGAGACATGAAATTTGTTTTCTAATGAAATTTTGTTAAGATAATTTCTCATTAAATATAGTGAAGAAATAAATAAAATTGCATTTTTATATGCTTATGAAAGTTTGAATAATTAAGATAATTGAATTCAAACAAAAAATTAGTTTCATTCTCACATATGAATGGCTCCTAAACTGCGTGCAAGATAGGTTTTATAGAAGACGCCAAGAAATGTAAGTTTCAAATTCTTCTCTATTAAATTATACACATTTTATCTTTTGATTACTTTAATGCCAGCTTCGTAATACAGAAATTTTAATTTTTGACTGCATAATCCTATAGGAATCTGAGAACTTATTATTAGAAGTCTAATCTCCAATATGAGAAGAACTGAATTGTAAAGATATTTCCTGTACTTTAAATCCTTACATTTCTTGAGTTTTCAACAACACATATGAACAACACCGAGACAATATCACGTGATAGCAGAGTTTCATTTTCAGTTTAGAAGTTCATGAGCGTTTAATAAATCATCCGGGTAACAGGCTTCACACAAATAAATGTTCTCTCTGCTTTTGTTCTGACAAACACTGCCAGAATCGAACTCTTCGAATCTCTTGGAATGTTCTGTTCGACTTCCATGATTGTTGCCGACTGATATTCAGCAATTTCTCTCAAATGTCAAAAGTCTTTGGTCTCACTAAACTGTTTTAAAGGTAGAGCTTTTTCTGTAAGATAGCCAAACCACTAAACACTGTTGAAGTTTCGTATCAGATCTCATGCATTTTCAAGGAAATGGTTCAACGAGTACTATGAAAGGTTGAAGACATCGTTTATCTACGCAAGGAATTTATGCCACCCTCTTGGAATTAAGCTTAATGTTTAAGCTAATAATGCGATAACTTAAAGCAATCCCAACGAATGGTTCTTGTATTTCGATAAGAAAATTTTGGCTTAAGCTTATAGTGTAAGCTAATTATGCTACTACATTGTGAACTCGTGTACAGTTTACTTGCATTTTCAAGCTTAAAAACTTTTGAAATATGACTATTTAGGGCAATTCCATGTGACTTGTTACAATCCGACATGAATTTTGAACAAAAATTGATTTGCAGATTCACTGATATGTCCTTAAAGCATCCGTGGTATAATTTGGTGCTTTAATATGAATTGAATTACTCCGGTGCACTCATGTTACAACAAAAAGGCAGACTGAATCATGTTACAACAAAAAGGACATCGTTTTTAGAGTTTCGAAAATAACAGTTTTTCTCTTCTGAAAGAAGTTAATACAAAAGTATTAGGATACTTAATTAAGGCATGTTAAATCCTTTAAAAAATGAAATTGTTATTAATTTGTTAAGGGAATATAATTTTTATATGATACGTTATACTCTGTTGTGACTCACGCTATTCATTCTGACAACTGAATGTTTATAATAAAGATTTTAAAGATTTAATCTGCTCTAAAATTAAGTTTTATGTACATTTGAGAACAATAGATTATTATCGAAGGAAATCGCAGATTTATAATACTAAATGATGATTAAATTCTTTTGCTTATGTCATGTGTCGTGGAATTGCCTTTTAAAATAAAGATGCAACTAATCAAGACCTAGATGATTTTCATGGATTTGATAAATATTTGAAATAAAGGCAGGAGTATTCATTATTGATGGCATACGTTAAGAAGAATTTCCAGACAACCGATCTATTATAAAAATTTCTTGGCTTTAACAATTAATGCTTGTGGCTTTTTGATTGATAGTATCGATACCATCTGACATTGAAGACTGAATGCCTGAGGTTCGTTCACTAAATTTTTCAATCATAGTACGTTGTTACGACTTTGACAAAATGCATGAGAATCCCCTCAAATCTCATTGGAATAAATAGTTCTCCAAGTGGTGGTCGAGGTGTTCATTACATCAGGTACCGTTCAGCAAGTTGTCCGGCAATCTTGCTTATAGCACTTTGATGTCCATCTCGTCCGAGCTGCGGTCCACGCAGTGCCTCATGTGCGGGTGTCCGCTGTCGTCGTCCACAGGACTGTCCGGCGTGTGGCAGGGGGTGACCTTGAGGTCCTTGAAACTGTTCTCGTCCCGGATGCAGTCGGAGTCTTTGGACACGTAGGAGCCGACGTCGCTCAGGTCGGGGTTGGGGTTGTGCTTGGTGGGCAGTGTCTGCTCGCGGGATCCGCCACTGGACAGCAGTTCCCTCTCTTTGGAGTTCCGCCACTTCATTCTTCGGTTTTGGAACCAAATTTTCACCTGCAAATAGCAAACAATGTACTGTGAATACATTATGTTACCCTCTCCTCAAAACATTATTTTATTTTTACTATTCAAAATACTTTGTTACTCAGAATGATAAAAAGAAATGTATCATTCTGAGAATTTGTGTTGAAAAAGAAATGTCTCAAACTTAGTTACTGGTGCGGTCGCCAATGTTCGCCCAAGTTGGCGCGTTATCATCAATACTGACATTACTATTTGGCATTGACTTGGCCACAACAAATTGATATCACGCCAAAACCCACCAATTAGAATTATATTTTTATACAAACTATTTTTTTGAAATTTTTTTCTTAATCCTAGTTACTCATGCGATTTCCAAAGAACGCTTGATATCAACAATACTAACCATTACCATTTGGCATTGGCTTAGCGGAAAAAATTGAAATCGTGCCAATGACACACCATTAACTAGGATTTTACAAAAAAATTAATGGTTTTCCATATTAGTTTTTTAACAACCCTTTCTCAGCAAAATCTACAAGTATTAGCAACACCACAAAGTCGAAATGAACCTACACATCAGATCGCCAAGCCAACTCAAAACGAACACTCTATTGCAATTAAGCATCGTTTAGAGATGCTTGAGAACCAAATACTTTTGCGGTTTCAATTTCAAACTACCATCATAACCATTTCGTGGTAAGAAAGCATTTCCTACGCCGTTTACAGCCATGGAAACAACCCTCTCGAAGAAGAGGGTTAAAAACGTGACCCCCATTTCCCCCAAAGTCTTGAAAAAGGGGGCGAACCCACGCCTCGCTACCCTCCAGCCCCCAATAAAGTCAGTTAACGAGGGGTGGGGAGACGCGAACCCTTTCTGAGACTCCCTTTACCGATGCTAAGTATTCAACCTTGGTGCACAACATCGGTTACATAATGTGCGCTCTGCAAACCGCTTTCCAACCCCCAGTGCCTATTGATTTATTCAGTTGTAATAAATATATATATTTCTGCGCTTATGTATTCTAGGGGCGCGTACATATTCAGGAGAGCACTGGGGATGGAGATCAGCAGATATTTTATGCGTCACAGATACATAGCGGGCGAATATCTTATGACTGTCTCGTTCTGGGTTTTAAGAGAGTCCTTCGGAAGTAACGTAAATTTCAAATGTGTTACTGCGACATTAGTATATTGGTGTGTAAAATGGTTGAACTGTTTCATTGCTTAAGCTCCATCGTTGGCAAAAAGAATCACATGCAGATTGTTTTCAAGCTAGCAGACCCACTCATAGCATCTGCGCTAAAGTTTCTTAAGTGTTAATATCTATTAGTGACAGTGTCGTTACCAACATTTCATACCTTACTCAAATAATTTTTGCAATGAATATAAGCATCGATGTACAGTCGCGGAAAAAAAAACCGAACCACCACTCTTCATTCGAGCAATTTTTACAGTAGAGAAAATTCAAAGATGGTGTTCGACAGCAACTAACGTCTTCTATAAATTCAAATTCATAAAACTTGCATAAGGGGCCGTCTTCATATTAAATTGAGCCCCAACTTCATTATTTTCAATGTAAACCCCCTATTTTGACACACAATTTCAAATCTATATCAAAATTTAACTTCAGATACCAAATTTCATGTCAGTAGGTCTTACCTTTTCGAAGTTACGAGTACAGAAAAATTGGAGCTCTTAATGTTAAATCAGTTTCTTAGACTTTTATGGATATTTTCCTAAATAATATTTCTATAGCGCTGGTATTTTGTACCATGCTATTGTTAAACAACTCCAAAAAATCCATCCAATGTTTTATTTTAAAAATATTTTTTAGTAAGCAATAATAATTATTAAATTAAGATAAAAAAAATATGAATTGGAACCTTACTATATTTTGATGCGAATCGATTCAGAAGGAATTCTTATATGATCATGCAAATTTTCAGCTCATTCCAATCGTTAGTTTTTGAGTTACATTAAATTTTCCTCATTATTGCGATTTTAGGGGGCAACCAAAAGTTTAAAAAAACGTCTGAAAAACCTAGGATAATAATTCTCGTATCGTTTGCACATATAATTATCCAATCGTTTTCACTTGTATAATAAATATAATAATTCTTGGATCGTTTGCGCGCGCTGACAAATACGTTGGAAATAGTGTTCAAATATGAAATTTCGGTAACTAACTACAATTAATCTCAATAAATTAATAGCAATTTTCAATGTGGAGATAATCCCTGAAATTGACAGAAACTTTAACATTGAATATCTTCGCATATAAAGATAGAGTGATGAAATTTCATATTTAGACTAATTTAACGATGCCGAATCTGATCAAGGCATCAAAACATGGCGTTTCCATTGGAAATTTTTCGCTTGTGCAAAATTTAATATGAAGACGGACCCTAATGCAACTTTTTTGCATTTGATTTTGTAGAGGACGTTATTCCCTATTGAATGATATATTTCAATTTGCTCTATGAATAGTGCTCGAAATAAAGGGGATGGGTGGTTCGTTTTTATTTTCCGGGACTGTGTGTACACTTTCCATACGTCCAAATGACATAAAATTAGTCAGAAAAGAAAAAAGGTTTACATTTTTCAAATGTACTTTCATTGGTGGAAATTGTTATTTCAAATAAAGTGCATGATAAAATGTTCACGCCTCACCCCTATTACCATAATTAGCTTCAGAACAGTCACTACAGCCACTACACGATTCAATACTTGTGACTTCTAAACCTCTTCGGATTCACTCAAATTTTCTTGTCTGCTCTGATTTCTAACCAGATTTCTCATTGCCTTCAGTGATCAGATTGCCGGAGTTTTATTAAAGCGGCGAGAGCTCTTCCAGTTACATAGTCCAAAAGCTACAGTTCTAGCAATACTATTCAACTTCTAGCTCAAGTTAAGCATATTTGAACTTTAACTATAAAATTGGGGCAAATAAATCACCAAGCTGTTGATATTATATTCTTTATATCCGTTTCTCGTCATTTGTAAGTGTACAAATAACGCCAATCTCTGTGCCACGTACATTGGTGAAACGTTATGTATTTTAACTTTTAGTCTTTGAATGTGATTGTTACCAAATTATCAACCACTTATGGCTAAACAGACTTCAAGGCTAAAATAGTCCCCAAAGAAAGTATTGTTATTAGTCTTAAAGCGCATATTATAACATTCTCCACCTACGTGGTATAGTGGTCATAGGGCACCCGGGTAGTCCCTGGTTCGAATCCCGGTTTGTAAGTGTATGGATGTTGGAGATAGCCCCTGTTAGAAACAACGGCGGCTTGCGAACTGGGTGCTCTCTCCCAAATAGTAAATCCCTTGTAATGCGTCTGTAGCCTAGTTGGCAGAGTCGTGTGTAAGTAAGCAACCGGAGGGTTGCAAGTTCGAAACTCGATCCAACTAAAGACCGCCTTGTACATGGGGATTGATGCACGTTTAATATGTCGTGACCTCAAATGACCTCACGTTGGCGTGGTGTGGACATTTGAAGTTGGGGTGCCAGCTAAGATGGTGACCTCGTCATCTGACCGTGGTTCAAAATTACGAGGACGAGGTCAACACCTGAGCTGGATTCCTCGCTCTCCAAACATTGAATGGGATTTCCAAGAAAAAAGTGTATTCTCTTCAATTAATCATGAATATTGTATTAATTTAATATTTCGTATTAATTTGTCATCCTCTGATAATGAAGGTAAAATTCGGAACTATAGCATCCCTAGCGCAAGAGTACCACAATTAAAAATGTTGATAGGCAAAGTAAGAGCAAGACTACACCATAAGTTCATTTTTACAGGAATCGAACTCAAGAAGGGACATTCATAATCACTCCAAAACTCAAAATAGACTTCTGTAGTAGTCACCTTAATATCACTTTTTATAGTTTTGTCTTACAACAGGGGTGTACAACATCTGAAGTATATATGAAAAGGATTATATGGGAATAGATATATCATGTAAACATATTTGCGTCCAAAGTGAATTATGGAAGTTATAAAAATGACAAAACGGTGTTTAAAAAATTGTTTTCCGTACTCTTAAATGATGTTTGCATTTTTCTATGAAAAGAAAATTGATTAGCGTGATCCCTCTTCAATCAACCAATTCAAATCAAGCAACGACGGGTAATATTGGACTCATCATTTAATATTTATTGCGCCCAAGCAGTTACTCATGAAAGTATTTAAATATGGCTTTAGCCAATCAGAGACCGAGAATAATACAAATATAACTTTGACCAATGATAGAGCGAGTATGAAAAATGATGGCCGTTACGGCCAAGTTTGTCTTTTACATATTATGATGAAGCCCAAAGGCTGTAAAAGGACAATTAACTTACTGACTGTCTCCCAATATTATTCGAGTATCCTAGATGTTAACAAATGCCGGTTGTTTGGCCACTAATTCATTAGACCAACATATCGTAGACCAAAACATCGGGGTTTACATAATTTATCCTGTATACTCCTTGATAAGATTTTCAAATCTATTGACTGACATCCACGAAAAGATATTTAGAACGACGATACATTCAAAGAAATAAAATAATAACCTCTTATTTGGATAGTGTTAAACTATGCAGAGTACGACTTTTAATAGAAAGACCAAAATGCACAATTACAACATTAACGCTCCTTTTAAAATTCGAACTGACATAATTTAAACTAATGTTCATCCCATTAAAAGTCTAAGTCGGTTAGAAATGAATACTTGATTTCGCGACAGGAAATTCAGGCGAAACAATCCAAGGTACCCAGAAAAAACATTCCTTCCCATTATCGTTTTCCAGGAAATCTGTTTAATTTCCCCCTTTGCAATAACGACTAAATTTCATTCCGTAAAAACAAAACATTAAAACGAAAAAACTTCAATACAATGCGAACGAAATTGCTTCGTCCCCAGCTTCGAAAGGGGTGGAAAAAGTGCGGAATCATCCGTTCTTGAAATGATTCGATTATCGAACACACCATGCGGAGGAATACATATCCTCATATTTATATGCCGTCCCCCCTTTCATGCGATTTAAAAACTCGAATGCCCACTGTCTCTCGTTCCATCCGTAAGGGGGGGGGGCGAAGGACACCTCATTTCTTTGTATGGCGCATGCGTGAATCAATTAGACGTGGCAATTCGTATGACAAGCGCCACTTCCTATTGGTTGCAGCTGTGACGTCATTGCTATTCACGATATTCAGTCGCACCCTCAGATCGAAGTGGGGGAAGGTGTAAAGGACCGTTAATGCAAAAGCTCTACCGCTTTTGCATGTATGACGGGGTTTTTTGGCATCACCTGATATATCCACATCCCTCCTTTAAGTTATTTTTTACTTGCTCTCTCGCGAAGCGCCCCCCATCTTTTTTCGGGGGCGGGGGTTGTGCATTCTGAGGAATATCCCCGAATGTATGTGTATGTAATGCGAGATAGTCGGGATGAGTTGTGCATATATTCATGCCCGTGTTACACTGAGGTATCGGGAGCTGTCAATATCGCTTTTTTGCGGCTTGTGAGGTGGTAGGGGAGGGATCAGGATGGGGTTGGGGTCTGGATCTGGGACGGAATACTGAACAGGGGTATGAAGCATGGGAATACAAATGGGATGTTGTGGAACTTGATTTGACTCTATCGTCTGATTCGAGATCTGTTTCACTGTTTGGTTAGTTGTTGCAATTGATTTTTTCTAATGCCCGACCACTGACCACTTTGGGCTTCGGCATTATAAGGGGCAAACTAGTGGTCATTTGTGAGGGAGAATCCAGTGGTTACCACTGTTACTCCTAACCAGGGCAACTACCAATTTCCTTGCTCTTATAAAAAGTGGGATTCGAACCCTGGATCTACTGGGTGGCAGACTAACCCTATGACCATAAAACCAGGTGGACGGCTGTTTGCAATTGGAGAACAGGCGTTACTTAGTTGCAAGAAGCCGCCTACCTAATATAGAGGTCACAAAGGTTGTCTGCCAACCCAGTTTGCAATTCAAGAACAGGTGTTAATTGCAAACAGCTGCCTACATGATATAGTTGTCATTGCGTTTGTCTGTCAACCTATTTTGTAATTCAAGAACATGTGTTACTCAATTGAAAATAGTCACCTACCTGGTATAGTGGTCATAGCGATTGTCTGCCAACCCAGTTTGCAATCGAACAGGCCTTACTCAATTGCAAACAGCCACCTTTATGATATAATGGTCAGCGTTTGTCTGCCAAACCAGTATGCTATTGGAGAGCAGGCGTTATTCAATTTCAAACAGCCGCCTATCTGGTATAATAGTCATAGCGTTTGTCCGCCAACTCAGTTTGCAAGCGTTTGTTTTCCACAATTGAACAGGCGTTATTCAGTCACTTATCTGGTATAGTGGTCATAGTGTTTCTTCACTAATCCAGTTTGTAAGAGTTTGTCTGCTACAAATGAATAACAGACGTTGTTAATTGCAAACAGCCACCTATATGGTATAATGATCGTAGTATTTGTCTGCCAACCCTGTTAACTATTAGTCAGAACAGGAGTTACCCAATTGCAAACATCGCCCACCTGGTATAGTTGACTTCATTTTCCGCTAATCCTCAAATTTGTAAGTTTGCTGGTGTTGAAAACAGTCTGGATTGTCTGTACCAATGAATAAAAAATATTTAATCCTTTCAAATAAGGAGAATTAAGTTCACTAGATTCGAAAAAATAACATGAATGAGTGAAGTCAGGAACAATTATCCAATATATAATATTTCACTAACATACGTGACACAGAAAGCGACACCATTTGTATACTGGAGAATGGCAACAAACGGATATTAAAAATTTAAATACAACAGCTACAGGATTTATTCAACAATTTTTTGCTTTGTTTAAAACATTTGATTCGAGCTGTGAAACTGCATGATGTTGCTAAAACTACAAAAGAGCTTGCCACTCTAATGAAATTTTTCAACAGTCTGGTTACACAAAGGAATGAGAAATCTGGAAAATAGAAATCAACTAAGCAAAGAAAATGTGAAATAGGCTGTCAAAAAAATGCCGAATCATCTTTTAATAAGAGAATGGGAGGAAATAGAAAGGTACGTTCAGAAACTAATTGGAATAACATGACAGGTTTGAACTCTGCCATCCATATTAGAAATAAGGATTAATACCAGTAAGAAGTATACGAAATGCTGTTAAATATTTTTGGATAATCTTTTTTCATTTGATGGTGCGAAATGTGAACATGTGAATATGATATTCATTATAAATTAATTGAAATAAGATACGAAATGAGAGTAACGACATTTTATCATCAATGGATAAAAGTAATCCTTCCAAGTGGTTTCGACGAGATATATTGTCATCAAGATATTGTCGATTTGGTACAGCTGTATTATACGCCTCGCTTGGTGGCAACGCTCTTGGCGCGTTTTTTGGCATACTTTTAGTTCAACTATTTCTGCTAATTATTTTCCGATAAAAAAAAAACGTTTTTTCAAAGTTTTGTATTTTTTCCCGTTAATTACTTTCAACTAGAGCTTATTATTTTCCGTTTTTTCTAAGAATTCTTTCATTGGCGACATAAAAAGTGCGCCAAAAAAAGCGTCAAGAGCGTTGCCACCAAACGAGGAGTATAATACAGCTGTACCGTCGATTTTTCGATGATGAAGCTATTATGATCTAGTTGGTTGGTTGGTTTTTTATGGCACAAGGGCCAGATTTGGCCATTATGATCTAGTCAGCTTTCTTCTAATGACGTGATATATCTTGTCCACCAAGATCTGCTAATGGTTTTGCAGATGATGGTTATCTTCTAATGATGAGATATCTCGTCAAGACAACCACCAGGAAAGAAAGTTTAGCGTAGATGCTATGCGTTGTTATACTACTGTTTAATAATGCAGACGGATAATATTAAACATAAGCGTTATAGAATATTGAACACAAAAGTATCATTCATCTTGACTCATGCCCAGATCGTTTTATTTCTCAGTAAAACCTAAAATTTTCAAATTACAACAAGCATTATCTTAATCGAATCCGTTCCAAATATTTTCTGCTTGTGTTATCTAATTTTTCGATCTTAAATTTAGATTTAAGATTGGAAAACTTTATTTTTCTTAATTTTATTTATTTAGGAAAACTAACGCTTTAATATATAATATACAAGAATATCTAGAAAACCATCTATAATGGGTTGAATGGTCTTTGAATTGAAGCTTAAATTCTATCATGGCTGGGGGATACATTTCTTACGTAATCAGCATCGAATATTGGAATCTTTAAAATAAATTCTGCATCAAGGTCTATTGATAACAACCATCTAAAAACACATAAGCCTCCGATTCTAAAATACCTTAGAAACTAATTTTCTTTAAGGTTACGATAAGGTTAAAATGAATTATGGTTTGAGGTTAAAATTTGCCAACTCAGGCAATTTTTACGCTAGTAACTGCGAAATTAAGACGAGAGAAATCTATAACGTACGAAGAATTTCTGGTAAAGTCAACAAGCAAACTAAATAATTATTCGTTTATTTTTATAAAAATTAATTAGTATCATAATTACTTTTCAGACGGGAGACATTGCCAATAATTGCCTCTCTATAAATGCCTCTAATTCCTTAATTGGAGTGAACCGTTCATTAATTTCCATTACGCCAAACATTTTAAAAATGCCGGAACTTTTTCTAGTCTCAAAATTTGAAACTTTCTCCAAGTTTAATTTTTGTGCAATTTATTTTTTGCTAGCGTAATTTGTAGCTTTCGCCGGATTTGCTGAGATTATTATCCTGCGTTAATTTAGTATTTTTTAGATTTGCAGCCTACACGCAAGAGTGATGATGCCTTTCTGGAAGAATGTCTGAGAGTATTATACGCATATGTGTTGAAATATGAATAACTTGCAGGGGGGCTTCCAGTTTTTGTTAACCGTTGTGCGTCTTCTAACGAATAATGGGAAAGTGAAAGATATTTGATGGAGAAAATGATTTTCAAATTCTATTTACTAAAAGGACGACCAAATTTTTAAGCATTTTGCTGATTTTTTTTCAAAAACAACTTATGGAAGACCTATCCAAAAATGCATCGTATATGAATATAATGAATTCACCTCGATGAATACGAATCGAATCAGCAAAGTATACCTTATATGAATGTATTTTCTCGTAACAAAATTTAGCAATTTTGGATTTTCAAGGCGATGGGATCGCTTATTACCCATTAGACTTGCCATCCCTCTGACATCAAAACCCCAAATAAGAGAATTTTTATTTTCATTGGCAGACAATATATATAGAATATTTATTTGTTTTCGTTTCGAATTTCCTGTACAAACTTTGACAATCCAAGTAGTTTCGACTAGATATCTCGTTCAAGATATTACCAATTTTTTTATGGTGAGATCTCGTCATAAAAAATCTGTGCAATATTTCGAGAACAAGATATCTCGTCATTAGTAAAATCGATCAGATCTTGATGGACGAGTTATCTCGTCGAAACCACTTGGAGGGTTAAGAGGAAGTCGGAAAGTCAAAAGTAAACCGCATTCAGATAGGGAGATACCCCTGGATGCCCACAAGCACCCCTGGATGTGTTAGAGGGTAGTTTATTGTATAGAATTGAAAGACAGCAAATATAATATATAATATATGTGAACAATATTTTTCAATCCTAATTTTAAGTTTGACAGTAGCTTTCTACAAAATACAGGGGATGTTTCGATTTCACGCAAAATCCTGTGTTCGGCACAAGTCTGGCCGATATACAATTCACTATATACAACCAAACAGTGGTTCGTTGGATTCCGTGAGATGTTTCAAATGTTAGGTGCATGTTAACCATCTCAGCGTTCGGAAAATGATACATAGTACCCGAACGAAAGTTAGCGTCCGAGACGACGATGGTTCAAGCTGGATAACAACCGTGCTGTCGAACAACGTCTTCTATTAAATAGAGGTGACGCTGCGGACATACATTCCTTTGTGAATACATTCCTTCGACATGCAATTTTGGGTTCCTACCTTTCCCTGAAGTCTCCACATGTGGCTCCCGGGCAAAGTCTAAAAAAGGCAAAATGATCTTCGGTTTAGGTAAGCGTCGTACACGAAATCGTGTGTCGCAGTGCTCATGCGAGAACGAAGTTGCATTTTTGGTTTGAATACGTCTGTAAAATCGAAACAGTACTGGGGGTATGCATGAAAAGCTGAGCGTTACAAAAAAGCGTTACATAAAAGCGTTACAACTGTTTTGTCTTATAATTTTAGAACTAGAAGAAACATCCAGAATATAAATATAGCACCGTGTAGACAAAGGATGTCCGAACTTGACATGAGCAGGCACATTGAGCGCAGGGAGTGTGTCCGCAATAGATCGAAATTCTACGATGCTGGGAGAACTTCGGGCCAGTGTAACTTTGCGTTATTTGGAGTGAGGACTGCATAAGTGGTGCCATACGAAAGCTACCAGAATACGCCACAATTACAAGCCTTTAATCAATAAAATTATCCTTCAATATTAATATCAAACTGTACTTTAATAGTTCAAAATGTAAATTAAATGGTGAATATTCACAATAAACAATCGCTCAAATTTCCTGTCTGCTTCATTCATTCCACAATTCAACATCTGGCCCAAATATTCACGTCAAAACTACTGTCCTCGATACAACCTACCAAATTTTTTTTCAGTGGAATGCTGGAGGCATGACTAAAAAAAGATTTATCTGCAGAGCCTGTGTTGATTCTTTTAGTAATTCTCAAGAAATGGACATCCGCCACTTGAAAATCTACTGCGCTATTTAGTCGAGATCCCTGCGGCCCATACTGTGAGGCTTGAGGAACAGATGAGCAACAAACTATTTCTCTTTCTAGTCTTACCTTTTCTTGTCAATTTCAGGGGCCTTCGTGTTTCAGTGGGTATGTCCTCTGCGCTAGCAACTTCTAGTTTTAGGCGGCGCAGGTGCGATTCCTAAAAGGTGTATTCCTCCCTGGTATTTCTATCTTCTGTTTCAGTAAAACTTTCATTGTTGTCTATGTCTATTACTTGATATTGCATGTCTTGTGTCAGGCGCAGCGTGGCCAAATATGGCCCTTGCGCCATAAAACCCCGAAACATCGAACTTGTTAATTTTATTTGTTTCGCACTTTTGTTACTAACCTTCGTACTGTGTATTTTATTTTTCCTGCCTGCCATTGGAAATTTAAAAAATCTCAGAAGCGTGAACCGGAATTTTTGAAAAACCATGTAATGTTTTCGTGAACTGAAACCTCATTTGCAAAGGAACTTATTCTTTAACGTAACATAGAAGGGATACAGATCACACGAACATTCGAGATGAGGGCCAAGTGCAAACTGAATTTATAAGACGCCGGCCGTTGAACGCTGTTTGGACACTGATTCTTACTGCTCTTCCGAAGTTCCAGTTAAATAATCACGTGGATTAAATTCTGATCAATCCCGGAATCGAATCCACGACAAACTCTACAAAAAACCAACCAATACAGATAAATCCATCTTACTGATATAACACCTATGCAAGTAAAGAGATCGATGACAGTTCGTACAAAAAAAACCAAAACAACGATTCTCGCACAAAACCGTAAAAACCTCCCCAATCAAAAACCATTCCACCCATTAAGAAGCGGCTGCTCCTGACACCTCCCCATTGTCCCATCCGCATCAGGCAAAGGTCCCTGCCGAAATCCGGCAAATTTAAATTAAACCGGATTAAAACCTGGTCCACGGAACGGGTGACATTTCTCCCCCCAGCACCGAAGAAGAAAGCCGGCAGAACCAGACCCATATCGATGACAAATTCATACTCGGGAGTGCAAAAGAGACGGGGGATCATTTTCGACGGAAAATTCGCAGTCGGGGGAGGGCCGGGGTGGTGCCAGCTGACGGCTCTATTGCGTCGAAATCACCCTCTCTCGCCGCACCACGTGCGCTTGTCATGTGGCCAACTCCGCGCCATTGTGTGCACCACCCCTGGCATCATTGGAACAAGATGGCGGAGGGTCTTCCGTCCCCCCTGGGGGTAGGAAGTTTTTATACGGGAGCCCCCACCCCCTGCTTCTTAAGGGGGTGTTATTGAAATGGAGGGTGATATTATACGCGTGGGAGGAAAGTGAGCGTGGTTTAAGGACTGGTGTTTGGAGTTTTTGTTGTGGTTCTGGCCAAGGTACATCGATTTTGAACTAAAGTTTCCACTTTCTTGGGTATTATGCATCAAAATCGTAAAAGGTGAATTTTTTCCTCGAAAACCTCTTCAATCTACGAAAGGATCTCTCTATATACATCGTCGGCTTACAAGTAAAGTACCCTAAGTCAAAAAACAGTTCAAAGAAGGGGGAAAATTCCGCTCACTAAGAGTGTTTCTCAAGAAATCTATCCCTATGCAAAGAAAAAATAACTTAGTCGACTCCACCAGTCTAAGGTGTCGCCGAGGAACAGTGGGTTCAATGAATAAACAGGTTAGATTTGGTTAGGTAGGTGAGTTTACGTCGTACTGGAGCAACGAAAAGGGCTACTTGCGACTTTCCAGGGAGGGAAAGATCCCAGGACACCTCATCATTTTGAACCATTGTCAGATGACGAGGTCAGCACCTGAGCTGGCACCCCACTCGAATTCCTCACCACACCAACGTGAGAACATCTGAGGCCACGACAGATTCAACTTTCATCTGCCCCTCCCCTACACAACGGACTTTGGATCCAGTTTCGGACTCGTAACCCTACGATAATTAACCCGCGACTCTACCAAGTTGGCATTTAGCTTTACCGAAAAACCCTTTCATCAGAAATGATTGATTCTAAATCTTAAAATCACATTTCATTCGAATATTAGTGCCCTTCGTAAAGTATGCTGCAAAATGGAAGTTATGTTCAGCATATTTGAAAGAAAAAATATTATTCTCGATGACATTTTATTTCGGACAAAAATAATATTAAAAATTAAGCTAGATGTTTTAACATAAACTTTATTAATAAATGCCTTAATTTTTTTAAATTTCATTAATTCTTGGAACATAACCACGAATGAGTAAACATCTTGCACTTAGTGCTTTCATAATGCAATACTGATGTTACCTGCCACTATTCAAGACGCTGCGTCCTAAACCTGAAAAAATAAATCTAAAGAGAGGGAGAAAGTCGAGGAGAAGGAAAAAAAATTTTTTTTTCCAGACTTTTTTCTTCGCTTGTCAACTTCTTTTTTCACGACAGATTCCGTCTTTGCCCCTAGACAGGTAATTCACTTGTAATTAACAGGTGTTGCCAAATACTGTGACACGTTGAAAGCTTATTCCAGTCGCAAATATTGCTCTTGTCTCGCGTCTACCAACCCCTTGTTTTTGTCACTTCAGAAAAACTTAATTAACCCAAAATACAAGTGTTTTTTCAACTCTCCTTATACGGATGGGGGCCTTTTTTGCGTGGTTTTTTCCCATGAGAATATTCCTTAATCTTCATGCTTCCGTTAGGCTTAGCTCTGTTTCATTTTGTTGGAGTACACTAGGTTCACCTTCTCTCGATATTAATATTTTTTATTTTATTGCATTAAATTGCGGAGAAATCTCTCGAGCAATTAAGGACAAAACATGTTCTATTAACTCGGTGTGAGAAATAGCGTGTCGTAAGCAAATTAATATCTCCTATAAGTAGTTAAAAGTGATCGTGGTATTGTTAGTGAAATTTGTGTGATGAAACTCTTCCCAATTAACAATTCTTTAATTATCACATTACATTGATAAGTAAATCCATCTTGAATGAACCCTCCATAATTAACAATTCTTGTTTATGCCGTAAAATTCATCAACGTTTTATGATTGCAGTACATTGATAAAAAATGTATTCTGAATGAAATCCCCAATAATCAATTCTTGCTTATGCAGTTAAATTCAATAGAATTTTATAGTAGGTAGGTTATTGAATTTACGTCTCACCAGAGCAACACAACGGACTATTGGCGACGGTTTGGGATCAATCTCGAAAGGAAAGGCAGGTAGGTAGGTATTTTAATTAATGTCGTACTGGATCAACACAGCGGGCTATTGGTGACGGTCCGGGATCAAACCCGACGGGAAAAATCCGAAGACAACAGCACGTAATTTTGAATCATGTTCAGATGACGAGGTCACACCTGAGCTGACATCCCACTCTCCAAACTTCCACACCACGCCAACGCCCGAAAGGAAAAATCTGAGGACAACACCTTGTAATTTTGAACCACGGCCAGATGACGAAGTCAACACCTGAGCTCCCACTCTCCAAGCGTCGACACCACGCCAAACGTTAGGACATTGGAGGCCACGACAGATTTGACGTGCTCCAGTCCCCACGTACACAACGGTCTTTGGTTGGATCGAGTTCCGAACTCGCAACCCTCCAATTGATAATCCGCTACTCGTCCAACTGGACTACCGAGGTCGTCTAAATTTAATTCGGAAACGGGAAAATTCAGTTTGAAGTGTTATCCTGAAAGGGAAGTGTCGGATAGATAGTAATTCTCAAGGCTAATGTAGGTGTCTGCTATCCGTAGGTATCAAAGCCGATTTCTTTCACGAGAAAATGGGAAGCCATTGCGAAATTTGATGATGGAATTGAGTACCAGTATTAGTGAATACATAAAATGACCTTGAGATTCCCAATCATTTTATTGGATTTTGGTCGGAGGAGCTACTCATAAACATCCAGGTGTTGAGTGCATATTTTATGTAACAATCATTAAATTATTGTGATTTTTCGATTTTCCCTAATTCATAAAAATTAAAAACGCAAAGATATTTCAAATTATATTTATTGCTATCAAGTGCTTGATAGTTATAAAATATTTAAAATTTGTGATGTTACGTTTAATTTGCAACCATTACCAACAAAAATGACTGACGAAAGAATCAGCAGGGAATCAAAACGATGCTTTAAATATATTTCACAGCGTACAAACTAAAGAATCATGAAAACGCATACTTCAGTGCATGTGAGGTAATTTTTAAGTCATATTTGACTACATCGGCTAACATTTGTGTCAAGAATAAATTTATTTGTACAAAAAAAGACTTAGTTAAGCACTAGAATTTACCACAATAGAAATGGTTATGAAATTATAAGGCAATTTAACGTTGTTCCACTCTAAATTTCTTCGAAACAAAAAAAAACTTCCACACGAACAAAAATCGTTCTTTTTAACGTTCCACCTCCCGTAATGCGTATTATCGGACGAAAGAAGCCAACCTCATTTTTACAATAAACGAATAAATAAAAAGCGAAACCAATATAAGAAATAAATATAAAGGGAAGGGGTTTAAAGAATAAACAACTAAAAAGACCCCTCATTTCTTTGCATGCGTCAAAAATCTTTAATTCCGTTTTATGACGCGCAATAAAGGAGCTTCGGGTTTAGCCAACTGGAAAGGAATAACTTCCAAATAAAGAGCGGAAAAAAATATCGAATAAATTTTTTCTCTCTTCCCTTTGCCAACTTTATAAGATCGAAGACTTGAATAACTTTCCCCCGGATTTTTTTATTTGTATTTTTAAGATAGGGAAGCTCATACAGCTATCGTTAGGCAAACGATACGAAAAAGGCTGCAGATTCTGCGCAGAAGTGGTATGAGTGGTGAAATCGAAGCTCTTGTGGAAAATTCAAAAACTTAAGACAATTGCATACTATAGAGATATCTTATTGAAAGGTTATGAATCACTTATGAGTAAAATACCAGTAATATCAGGCAAAAATTATTCATTAAAAAGAACAAATTTGATACATTTTACTAACGATTTTTACTAATATTTTAATTTCCATAGTATAAGAATTAAATTTGTTTTTATCTTTATTAATACTTTTTTGCTAGTGGCAACAAAAAGGGATAAAAATAATCAATAAATGTTTCATAAAAATATCATGACGAAAGGACTTAGAATTTTTAATGGACTATTAATAATGTCAAAATGCGAATTAAGTTTCATAATGCTTTTCTGTTCTACTATCGCCAAATAGAATATATACACGCAAGAAACCTAAACTTTCTATTTATAAATACATGAATATGAATAGTGCTTCACCACGTGTTCGTCGGCCTGGTTAGTGCTCCGCCTCTAGGTTCGAATCTAGGTCTTGACATGAATGTTCGTAATGGTTTGGAATCCTTTATATAAGCTAAGATCCCAGTCAGCAACATGCAGCAAAATATGACGTTACAATAATGTCATTATAGCCTGTGAACCAAACCAATCACTTTGTTCAGATTATGACTACAGCAATACCGTTATTTGTAATTCAAGTTTTTACAATTTAAATGGAAGGTTATTCGCCCTTTTAAAAATACGGATTTAACAGTCCACTTTGGTAGTTAAATTAAAAAAATGAAATTCAGTTAATTTTTTAAAATCTGCGAGACATTAAAAACCTCGGTTAAAAAATTTAGTCATCAATTTTTGCCAACAAATGTTTCAATTGCTAACTAATTTAATAAGTTAGTTCCCATTCATAATCCTTATTCAATTTATGCTTCATTAAATTTAGTTTATAAATGTAAATTAAATATAAGGAATGAACACTTGTGATAATGCATATGTTTTTATCACTTGTCACATGCATGTGTATCATTTATACTCAAAACAAATAATTTATCATGTACAGGTCCTATAATATTTTCATAAAGAGAGGAATACATTTTAATCTGACCGTAACTCAATTATCTATAGAATTCTGATAAATTTAGTGAACTTCATTGAATATTTTGAAGCAGATAAATAACTCCATAAAATACATTATATTTTGAGATTTCGTTTAAAATAAATTACATTTTCATGAATTATAATAGTTTCAAAATTACATTTCAGATTAGCTCAGAATCTGAGCAACTTTCTAATTAGAAAATATTGCAACTCTACTACACGAAAAAGGAAGAACAATCTACTTAAATCTCCTTTACCTTTTTGTCGTCGCTCCAATCGTTTTTTATTTACTCTCAATATCTAATTTATCATTCTTTTAAGAAATCTATTTGCAGTATTACTATTAGGAATGTTTCTCTTACAAGATTCAAAATATTTTTTTCATGGTTGTAAAACAACACTCCTTTCTACAATAATTATTTCGAGGAAATTAAGATTAATAAACAGAAATAACAGCTTTTTTGAATAGATTGCTTTCATCAAAAGCAGGGATTAATTCTCTTTTTGAAACAGCCATTAAACAAAAACATCTTTGACAGAGATTATTTCTACTGCTCTGGAAAAAGCAATTCCAAATGTTTCAGCAATAAATCTCATACATTTGGAAACAAAACAATTGAAAACTAGCAAAAACTTTGCAAAGATTTTTAAAAGTACTTGAAATACCAAGGCTGTGTCTTTTGCACTCAAAGAGTGTCATTTAAATACCGATTCAGAGGCAAAGTCTAAATGTATAAACATTTATTTGCAAAACGTATTCAGCTTTTAGTGTGGTGAAAATATGAATTAAGATTCAAATATGTTATTTTAAGTCGTAGGTCCCTGTCTAATTAGTCCTTATGCGGCAAAAAATGACCGTAGAGAATTAAACAAAGTTAAATAACAGTATTTCCCCTTTGTTTTTGACATTCATTTTATTAATATTAAATTTGCAATAAAAGCTTTTTAGTTACTAAGATCTTAACAGGGACTTAATATAAACATTAAATAAAAATTTATTTAATTTCTAAAATATTAATGGAGAACTAAATACTAAATTTTCAATAAAAATGAGTCAATTATTAAGATTTTAATGGGAACTAAATAGTGAATCTACAATACAAATTATTTAATTGTTAAGGTCTTAATGGGGATTAAATATTGAATCTGCAACAAAAATGATTCTATTAGGGTCTTAATGGGGACTAAATATGGAATGTACAATAAAAATTATTGAATTACTAAATTTTATAAAACAACTTATATTTGAAGGGCTTCGGGAAATATAATAAGCTCCTTTTCAAATTTTTCAGGCTAATAATTTTCAAGCTTTAAACAATTTTAAAATTATAATGATTTATCAACTATTCAAGAGATCGTGTCATCTTAAACTTTCAACTATTACGAACTCGTACAAATAATCTGAAATTCTATCGATCTTAAATATTTTGTCTCAAATTGTTTTGATTACGGAACATATTTCTACGGTTCATCACTATGTTGATAGGAGCCCTTCATTTTAATTTACTTATAAACAACTTATCAAGAAAATATAAACAATATCAAGGAAAATAGTGACGATTAAATGACAAACACCCTTGAAGATTACTCCTTGGATTCTTAGACCACTTTGTTCCTCACACCCAAAATTTTATGAAGTGACTTTTTCCTTTATTATATTCTTTTATTAAATAAAATATATATCCATATATATTCAGAACTAAGTGAGATTTTTTGAAAGGAAAGATGGATTTTCATCTTCAGAAAGAATGAAAAATATTTCATTCCCCTCACCCCCTTTGTATATTATATAATATTTGAAAGATATTTTTCTTTTCCTCTTCATCCTTCAGTGGTTGTGGACTACTTTTGCGTCATATTTCTCCATTGAATTTCGATCTATTTTTTTCACGGTTTATTGGCTATGTGCGAACTCAGACGGTGCGGGCTCTTCATAAGGAAACGAAAGACCCGAAATATTTAGCACGATATAGATATAGGGGTCTTTTTATTGCTTCCCCTTTTGCTTTGTTTCTTGCGAGGGCTTTTTTCTTCCCTCGGAAATCTGGATTTTTTTTGCCTATAAATAACGCCGGTCGCGCTTCGCGCCTATTTCATTATATATATCCGTACCCATCTCTTTGTCGAGACACTGGCCTAGTATTTTAATATGGTTTTATGCATAAACAAAGTCCATTTTCGAATAACTTTTTGTCAAAAGGAAATAGTTTTTTATCCGCAGGGAGTAAACTGATAAAATATTGGATAATTTTATTTATGGCTTGAGGAAAAGTAGCATTTTGAATACTTTCTTTTTTGAAGTCTTAAAAGTAGGCCTGCATACATTTACTAACCATTTTAAAAATATATTTCATATAATTTCAATATATTACTATAACTATTTTTCTTTAATTACTTTATTATTACAAAAATATGATTACACTCACTACAAAAATATAGTGTAATTGAAATATATTAAATGTGTATTATGCTGAATATATCGTCGGAATTAGAGTAGAAACTCGTTTACTGATAAAAAATTAAATTTTACATCACAACCGATTAAAGACTAACCATTTGATTTTAGGTCAAAAATAAAAATTGTATACATTTTGATAGTGGTATATTTTCTTTTAAACTGAATACAATATGAAAATGTACTTCTCATCGTGAAAATAATTATTTAGTGTCAAAAAATGCCTTTCATAAAAATGACATTAATGAGTTTCTGCTCTAACCCGACTATATTATAAATGTATTATCACATATTTGTATTCCATTATGTGAATACATACAGTTTAGAAACTTCCCACATCTTAGGTGGTATCGGTCCACATTACCTTGGGTAATCAAGGTTCTGTGCGTCTTCGACAAGAAAAAAATTGCGCTTAAAATTACATTTCCCCCAGAAAAACAAAACTTTTAAACAGGTATTTCTGAAACACCGCCCCCTTAAACATTAGTTCTCGAGGTCGTTGATATTTGCACGCGTGCAGGATGATTATCGTTTTCTCGAATGTCAAATGATTATCTTTTGCGTGAGTGCATTTATATCTTGGCTCGCGAAGAATTAACCTTCCTTGTGGTTTTGACGAGATATCTCGTCCATCAAAATGTGACTAACTCTGCTAATGACGAGATATATCGTCATTAAGATATTGGGAACTTTTGTTAACGAGATCAAAATCTGGTCAGTTTTGCAAATGACGAGATATCTCGTCTATCAGGATCTCGTCAGTTTTGCTAATGACTAGATACCTCGTCGAGACAACAACCACCAGGGGGGTTTAGATTCATTTTAATTTTTATTCTTTAGAAGCCAGTAATGGAAACATTAAAAAAAGATATCGTTAGAATTTTTATTTATTCAGAACTATTCGTGTTAAGAATTCTTCGACTAGCTGTATGCCAATTCATCTTTATGCCTTAACGAAAACTTTGTATGGACGCATGGAAGCGCTCGTCATGAAATTATTTTAGAAAGACACGGTCTCTGTGTTAATTTAAATAGAATTTTGCAAATAAATAAGTTTTAACTATACAGTCCACTTATTTGAATCTACTACATTGGCGACTCCTTCTGTATCAGCGATCATCCTGGTCTATCATGTCACTAAAGAAGCTATCCCAATCTCTTGCCATAATCTTGCTGAGGATCGGGATTACCGTTTGGAAGCCATCCATTATCCATCCAAGTTGACTAGCATCCCCTCAATTTCCCACCACAATATCCCTCAAGAACATCATCAGAGCAACCTCCACGATAGTCCCGTGCCATAATAATTATGTGGCCTGAACACTGAATATGCGTTCAATTAATCCCACTGCTGGACGGGCAACTACGTTAACCCCGCACTGCAGCAGAGCGTTGAATCGATACTAAGCAGGGGGCAATGTAATGACCCTGATATACACCCCGATTGGGCTCTTCCACTGCTGATGAGGAAGGCACAGTTGTACTGAGCGGCACGTAATTGGCTTTCACGGCCAGTGCCGCGTAATTGAGGAGAAAAAAGCTGTACAGGTGCTGCGGCTTGGATTAGGGAACTGGTTTCCGATAGTGTAGGTGTTATTATTCAGAACATTGAGTCTTTCGTCATGTGAGCAAATTAGCGTTACGGAATGTAATTATATTGTTATTAGGGCTGGTTTGCGCCTGGTCGAGATTCCGCGCCCAATGGCAAGGTGTGTTGACGGAACTTGCTAATTTGCAGATAAAAACATTTGAGGAAATCGATATACCGTGTTTGAACATATTGAAGAGGAAATCACCATGGGAGATACATATTCGTAAGGGTATAATATTTTGCATTGCCATACGGTGAAATGAAACGAAATTTGAATTGAAGCATTTGGAGAGGCTTCTTGTATTGGCCAGTCTTCTAAAGTGAAAGACGGTTCATTGGACAAAGAAAATTCAATTTAAAGTTTAGATACTCTAAATGAATTATAAAGAGGTTATAAGCATTTACGAGTTTCGTTTTATTAGAAAAAAGTTCGTAGCGAAAGAGAAGAGACTGAGGATTATTTAAAAAATTGATCAAAGTACATTTATAATGAATGTTTGAAAGAATTTTTTGCAAGAGTGATGAACAAGATTGTTCCACTTGTGGTTTATTATAGTGAATAATTATTTTTTAAATGAAAAGAAAATGTGTTAAAAATTAAAATGCATACATAAGTCGTCCTTTTGGTAAAATTTTAAGTAATTCAACTATAAAAAAGGCTTCACTATCATGTCTGAGATCTAAGTTTTCAAGCCCAATAGAAAAATGCTTCATTTCAAAATCAGAATATATCATTACTACGAGAGCAAAGATAAATCACTCGTTAAATTAGACTCCAAAGTTCAAAATTGATTAATTCAATCCAAGTTAAAAAGCTATGTAAAACTAATTCTCAATACTACGGTAATAAAATTGCGACGACTAATTATTACTTACACTAATTAATGCTAGTTACATTAAGTATCTAAATAAACTAATTAGTTAAAGTTAATTAGATACTAATTTTTTTATTTCATTTTTGTGATAAAAAGTTTCATTGCAAGGCTAGTAAAATGTTTTGTTACAATGGCGGTCAAATTATTTCATATGCAATATAGGAAAAACGTTTTATTATTAGTTTAGCTTTACGTTTCATTAAATGTATAGAACATTTCGTAACGATTGCAAAATGTTTCATTACCTGTTACCTATATATCTTTTCAGCATCAAACAAAATATTTCATTATCATTATAAAACTATTTCATGAGCTTGACAGCTCAATATTTAATTTCGATTGAAGTCAAATGTTTCAAGTGTGTCAGGCCAATGTTTCTTAATTATGACAGTTTAGTTTCAATTACAGTGAAGTATTTCATTATCATAACAGCGGGATACATTACTGTTGTTGCAGTTAACTGTTTCATAAGCGTTATAACATTTTTCATCCTCATTACTGTTAAATGTTTCACCAACTTGACAGTCTAACATTCCATAATCTTTATAGTAAAATGTTTCATCAGCTCAATAGCCCAATATTTCATTTTCATTACTGCGAAATGTTTCATTAGCGTGACAGTTGGATGTATTATTATCATTACAGTTAAATGTTCCATAAATGTAACAGCACAATTTTTCATCCTAATTACAGTTAAATATTTCACTAGCTTGACAGTCAAATATGCCGCTTTCATTATAGTAAAATATTTCATTAGCGTATCATAGTGATGTGTTATTATTTCGGTTAAACTTTTTATAAACGTAACAGCACAATGTTTCGCCAATCATTACAGTTAAATGTTTCATCAGTTAGACAGCCCAATGGTTTATTTTCTTTACAGTAAAATGTATTTATTAGAGCGATGTATTAATATCATTACAGTTAAATGTTTTTTAAACGTAACATACTATTTCATCCTAATTCTGTAAAATATTTTGTCAGTTTAACAGTTCATTGGTCCATTTTCATTACAATAAAATGTTTCATTAGCGTGACAGCGCGATGTATTATTATCACTAGTTAAATGTTTCATCCTCTCTTAATACAGTAAAATGTTTCAACAGCTTGTCAGCCCAATGGTTTCTTTTCTTAACTGTAAAATGTATTTATTTGTCTGTGCCATTATTACTACAGTTAAATATTTCGTAAACTTAACACCACAATTCTCATTACAGTAAAAGTTTTCGTCAATTTAACAGCCCGGTGTTTCATTTTCATTACACTAAAATGTTTCATTAGCGCGACATTGTGATGTATTATCACTATAGTTAAATATCTCACAAATGTAACAGCACAATGTTTTGTCCTCATTACAATTAAATGTTTCATTAGTTTGACAGCCCAACGCTCCATTTTCAAGATAGTAAAATCTTTTATCAGCTTGACAGCCAAATATTCTATTTTCATTGCAGTAATGTGTCTAAAAACGGGATGTATTATCATTATAGTTAAATGTTTAATACACGTAGCTGCACAATGTTTCATTATCATAACAGTAAAATGTTTCATCAGCTTGACAACCCAATGTTCACTTTTCATTTTAGTAAAATATTCCATCAGCTTGACAGCCAAATATTCCATATTTCTGCAGTAAAATTTCTCATTAGCGTGACCCAGCGTGATGTATTATCATTTAAGCTAAATATTTCATAAACGTAACAGCGCACATAATGTGTTTCATCCTCGTTACAATAAAATGTTTCATCAGCTTGATAAATTAGTGTTCCATTTTCATTATAATAAAATGTTTCATCAGCTTGACAGCCCAATGATCCGTTTTCATTATAGCAAAATGTTTCATTAGCTTGACAGGCCAATTTTCATTACCCGAAAATGTTTCATTAGCATGACAGCACAATATTATTAAAAGAATATTGTTTTCTTACCTGAGAGTCTTTGAGCCCCAGCTTCTCGGCCAGCTTTTTGCGGTCGGGCTTGCTGATGTACTTCTGTATCTGGAACCTTTTTTCCAAGCCCTGCCGCTGGGCGTCACTGAAGACGGCCCTCCGCATCATGCCCCGGCGGGGCTTGCCCCTGGCCGCCGCCGCCCACGGGAAGGTGGCCGGGAGGGGGAACGTGACGCCGGAGGTCGGAATCCCGGCAAGTCCGTTCATGCCCACCGAGTTGAAGCCGATTCCAGCCACTGTAACACCAGGAAGGCTCGTATTAGGACCTGCAAAAACAGGATTCACTTTCACATTCGAATGCAATCTTCCCTACTGCCCTGCTGAGGGCTACAAGCCCCTGCATCTGATCCCCTCTTTGAGTTAAAACTTCCCCTTTACAATTTAATGATTTACAAAATAGATTCCTAAACATTTTCGGATCTACGCCCCATTTTTAAATACAGTTTTTATTGGCGCCCCTCTGGAAAATTCAATCTCAACCAATAACAAATTTCAATTATTGCTGAACCTATAGTTTTTGAATTTCAACAATATATTTATGTATTTATGTGTTAATTATTGTATACAGCTCTTAATCTGCAAACTGTTAACTATGCTTGTATACTAAGACGTGAGGGCGACGGAGTATGGAAGCTTAAGGATTGTTTTAAGGGGAGGTGTGTCAATATTTAACAAAGGAATCAGCCTTTGTGCTGCTTAAATTTTTTATTGACCACTATCAGATGCATCCCCGGTGGCCCCACGTAAATTGTATTGTAGGGATTCTCACAAGTCTTCTCTCTGTGACGCGAACTGCTCCAGAACAGAGGTCTAGCCACTGGGGCGACTTTGGTCAAAACCGGGGCTGTAACGATTCATTATTGGTGGGATCAAATCACTTTTTCCGTGGGTGACCTAGAAACCACTTAAACTTGACGCACGTCGGGAGGTAAGGGGTCACCTACGGTGCCTCCCTTACCTCCCATGCCCATGTAGTTATGTGTAATTTTAGAATTTCGAAAAGCTAGTTTCAAAATTAAACCTCTTGGAAATGACATTAAAAGCTATATATAAAATGAAACAACAAAAATAAATTGCACATAAACACACTAGATTGTTCATTATTACAGTAAGTAATATAAATCAAAAGAGTAAAATTAAAAATAATCACTAATGAGAAGGATGAGCCCTCTGTTGTGCTACTGATCTTTCTATTTCCGACTCCGTTTTTGTCAACAGCATCCTTCAATCTTAACAGTCAACTATTTTCAGTCGGTTGCCCTTTTCAGTTAACTCATCTGGTGGTTGTCTCTACCGGGTTGCTCGTCATTATTAAAATTGACCAGATCATGATGGACGAGAAATCTCGTCATTAGAAAAAACTGACCAGATCTTGATCTCGTCTCTCGTTATCATAAAAAATTGGCAAAGTCTTGATGGACGAGATATCTGGTCAAAATCACTGGGAGGGTTAAGGGGGTCTGGGACTCAAAATATGAAAAAAAGTTCAATTTTTTTTATTATCTTAAAAAATAATATAGATATTTCCGAATAAAATGACACCTAAAGTTTGTTTCTACCATCAGTAGAACCTGAAATATTCGGCTTTTTATAACATGACAGCTGCAAATCAAACGAGCCTCACCCATCAGATAATGTAAACAAACTGTTTTGGAGTCTACTTTCTACTGTTTCAGCTCTATTTTTTCTAACTCAAATAAACTACGCTACGAACACTTTTGAAGTGATCTGAATTGATCATCATAATATTCTCACTGTTTTTATTGTTGAATTTGCACGTTTTTGAATTTTCTGTACTATCAATATATTCAATAACGCTTTCCAAAAAGGACTAGGCGGTTCAGGAAAGCGACGATGAAGTCCACAAATACTTTTAAAAGGTATAGGCAAAAGGTCCAACCTGCTAAAATTAAATTAAATGAAGCAGTAAAACTAAGAAGTAATACACAATACTTCCAGGAGGATTTTAAACAAACATAAAGTATGCAGAAGTGCTTTTTAATAACTTGAATATTTTCATAATTTTAAACGCTCTTTTTCTCCTTTTCTGTTAAATGGGATTTCGATAGGGAAAAATGGATATAACTTAAAAACTACTTGTCATAAATGAATGAAATTTTCTACAATTACTTTTCAAATATATTTCTTTAATTTGTCTTCAGCAATTGTATATATATATATATTATTATTATTTCTATAATTTTTCGAACTTTGTATACTATGTGTTTTATGTAGTTTTTGAACAAAATATTTTTTTAATTTTTTCTAACTGTTTTAACCAGAAATCACGAGGACGGTTTATAATATGAACTTTTAGGAGTTAATTAGTGCAAAAATGAAGTGATTTGTTATAAAATATTTTAAGATATATCAATTTTGCCCAACGTCAAAATTTTTAATTTTTTAAATTTTAATAAAAAAAATTTGAAGTTTTAAAATATAAAATAGTTATTATAATTGCAAAATACAGTGTATACCTACAGAAAAAATTTGAAGATTTTAGAATTTTGAGTCCCGGACCCCCTTAAAAGAATAAATGACAATGATTCTCTGCAGTGGGTGTCTGTGACCAAGTGGATTAGAGTTTGCTTAAAATACTTTTAGGCAACACATTTTTTAGCATCTTTTTATTGCCTGCTCTGGTTTCTCAAAGCCACTCCCCATTTTCCCTGGGTCCAGCATTGCAACCAAGATTCCTTCAATGCCCACTTTGGGAAATTATAAGTTACAAAATGTCTAGTAATATTGTTGCTTCAAAGCCTTAATAAAACTTTCCGTTGTTCATATCCTTATTCAAGAGAATTCTTTGTAAGTTGAAAAATTCAAATGTGATAGCATAGTCCGGATCTGGCAAGAAGGCTGATGAACACGGGCGAGTCCATCTCTAAAAAGGTATGCTTGACAGTGGAAAGGGCTACCATACGCACAAACATGCATAGCGATCATCAGAAATTATTAGATTTTCACCAATTCCTAACCACTGCTCTTGCTTTCGATGTGGGTATGTCCACTGCGCTAGCAACCTGCGAGTTGTAGGCAGCGCAGGTCCGATTCCTATAACTTGGTGTATTTATCTCTTCTGTGTTAGCAAAACCTGTCCTTGTGTGTATGTACATTACTTGATGTTGCCTACTTTGTATAACCCTTGCTCAATAAAACCCATTCCAAACAACAAGCATCGAACTATAAACTCAGAATCGGTATCTGCGCTATAATTATGGGAGCATTTTTAGGGGTATTTTTAAGTTTCTTTATACAATTAACAAATGTTGTCCCTACTTTAAAATTGAAGAAAAACTTAATATTCGAAAGAAAAGTGAAAATGTGACTTAATTTGGGACACGGAGTTTTTAAACTAAGATTTAATAAGATATTCAATAATTAACAAGTATGTGCTTATAAGCATCACCACGTTTAAAAGAAAATTATTAATAAAAAATAACAAATTTCGCTTTATGTTAGCTTATAATTGTATAACTTATTTGACCGGCTTTTATATAGTCTTGAAGTATGGGCAACACATACTTTAAGGAATAAATCTTTTCACGCAAATTTATATTTACATAGTTTTATTGTGGGCTTTTAAATAAAAAAATTAGCAGATAAATTTATAAAGTAACAGATTTTATTCAAATAACGAAACAATAGGTATTTGTAAAAAATCCTAAATTATTTGAAAGAATACTTAAAAAAAAAATAAACATTCGTTAAAAGCGTCGTTTTTATTTGTTATTGTTCAAACGAATAATGAGGAATAAACTTCCAAATCCGACAGTTATTTTTCAAAAATAGAAATTTCGAACGAGATTTCAGTTTTAGCTCCATATGTCTAATGAAAGGATATTTATCTTAATTAATTAACTCTTCCATAATAATAAGCGGTTGGAATTTTAAAGAAAGAATTCGAAAAAAAAATTTTGTTCAGAAGTTACTCCATTTTTCAAAAACTGTGCTAATTATTAACCAGAACATAATTGGAGATTTTCATTTTTTCTTTTTGCTTATAAGCGAGTTGTTAAATAAAAAAGTACGCAAAACATTGCAAGGACGAAAAAAGAGGTAATTATTTCGGTAATTAACCCGTAAATGAGAACTATGAAACTCCAACTATTTCTTTGGAAACGAATGGCTTCAAAAAACGCTGGGGTGGATTTCTTTTACAGCAATACATCAATTCGAACGTTATTTTTATTCATGTGTGAAATGATAATTACCTTCTTTCTCACGTTTGTTTTTCTCTTCCAAAAACACAAAAGGAAATAAGTAAATTAGATAAAACTGCATTTTTAAGTTGGTAAATAATTTGGCGATTTCTTTCAACATAGTTTATTTTTAATGGTGGTAGAAGTTTTTTTAATTCTTTTTCTGATGAAAACAACGCATTTATTTTTTTTACGAAATGATGCAAGAAGATATCAAATTATTTAGCTTTCGAAATGAATTCCAAATAATTATTTTTGATTATATATGTGAAGATGACGTATTGAAACATATTTAGCTTAAAACTAAAGGATGAAACGGTCAATATAGACTCGAAGTCTCATACTACTCGCATTATAACAGAAGTATAGTTATACATTTATATCAGGGTTTATATATACACATTATCACACCTACTTTTAAATGTTGGTAGGTAGATATTTTAATTAACGTCACACTGGAGCAACATAGCGGGATATTGGTGACGGTCCGGGATCAATCTCAAACAGAAAGATCCGAGGACAACACCACGCAATTTTGAACCACGGTCAGATGACGAGATCACACCTGAGCTGGCACCTCACTCTCCAAACTTCCACACCACGCCAACGTGAGGATATTTGAGGCCACGGTGGATTTAACATGCACCAGCCCAATTTCTACACGACGGTCTTTGGTTGGATTTGAACTCGTAACCTTCCGATTGCTAATCCGTTACTCTTCCAACCGGGCCACCGCGCCCCCCTACTTTTAAGATATACTTTAAGAATACCTTAAGATATACCTTAAGAATTCTTGCAAAACATTTCAATGTTAAAATGAACGAAGTGAATGAATTAAATATTTGAAAGAATATATGTAATTAACGGAAATTAGGAAAAAGGAAATATTTGATCCATAAACAGCGATGCTCTTTTATTTTAGATGTACTCAAGATTTTAAAATAGATTGTGTAAAAAATATTCAAATTTGTGTAATGTCTTCGAATTAAATTATGAATATCAAATTAAAATTTCGAAAGGAAAAGTTGTGAATAAGAAAAAATAAAGCTAACAATTATGCAGTCTGAAATGACAACGTTTGGCATCCAAATCTACCTAAGGAACATTACGAAAGTCTTGATACGAGCTTTCGGTTTTTATACATAATCTGATGATATTTAAAATAATTCCCCTATTTAGTGTTGTATTATAAATAATGTTTACGTTGAGTGTCCGAACTGCTATACGAATTAAAAAATGCCTTTTTCTGCAACAGGAAGCTAACATGGACAACACTTTTAGTCTAGAAAAGCTTCTTTGCAATACAAAGAGACTAGCTGTAAAACACGCTTTTCTCTCGCCAGCAATACTCGAAAAAAGCGTGTTTTACAGTATATACAAATTAAATTATGAATTTATTCCGTTTAGATGTGGTAAACAAGATTTGTATCAGTGACCTAGTTTTATTTATTATAGAAAGAAGCAAGCATTTTAAACCAAAATTTTATGAGTAAATGATTTAAATAACAGCCCACCACGAAATAAAATGTTTCTCTGTAACAAAGAGTAGCTAGCAAGAAAACAAGTTTTACAGTAAATATTTAAACTTGTCTCCTATAGTTAATACAAAATTACTCGCGGATCTTTCACTTCAGGAATGATACCAGACCGTTTCCAATAACCCATTGTAATGTCCAGTGCGACGAAAAATTCAGCTAACAAACTAACCTATAATAAAAATTATAGCAAAGAGACAATCATCACAGCTCATAAATAAAAGTGTATTTGTAAAGCTAGCAGAAAACACAAGTTTTACTCTAAATCATTGAAATAAATTTGCTTCTAGTGGGAAATGCTAGTAAGAAAATTCACTTACCTAAGTAAAGCGTTTCTGTGAAATGAAAACGTATTGAAGAAAGAGACTAACAGAAACAAAGGCATTTATCAAAAGGAGCATTTTATGAAGCATTATCCGAAGAAATCGTCTCTGAAAAGGGGATTTTTAGCCAAAAGAGTTTGATAAACTACGGACTAGACGACTTTTGGAGAGGACAGTAACTATCTTTTCCCCCTAGAAGTTCACTGTCATTACCTTATATACCGCAATAGGCGGGATCCATTTAAAGGCAACCTGGTCTACTCGGGTAGGTATGTATTTTATTTAACTTCGCACTGGAACAGCATAACGGGCTATTCGCGACGGTCCGGGATCAATCCCGAAACATCCAAGGACAACGCCTCGTAACTTTGAACTACGGTAAGATGAAGGGAACACCTGATCTGGCACTCAAAACTTCTACACCACGCCAACGTGAGGACATTTGAGGTCATGACAGATTTAATGTGCACCAGACCCTGTATACCCAACGGTCTTTGACTGGACCGAGTTTCGAACTCGCAACCCTCCGGTTGATAATCCTTTGCTCTTCCCAACCTGGCTACCCGGTCCACGGGATCTCATTATTCTATTAATATAAATACAAATTCATATATATATTTCAGAAAGAATTAATTGTATTACATGCACAGCAACCGAACGCGAAACTGATACAGGTTTTCCAATTTTAAAAGCAAAGAAAAATGTAACGAAACAAATGACACATTCGAAGTGATATCAAATTGACTTAAAACACTCCGTCATCAAAGCCCCAATACTGGAAAAAGCATTAAAACGACAAATGCCGAAACTAGCTTCTCCTTTCCACACGATCGAGTCATTTGCCGAGCTCTGCTTTAAAAATACGCGGATCTAATAAAATAAATAAGCGCACTAAAAGCAAAAAAAAAAAAATGGCGGAGGCCGAGCAACGGGACTTTTGATTATTTAAATGAAGCATTTAAAATCTAATGTGACTGTAACAGCTTTCACGGAATATAAATATTTTTGAAAAATGGACTCCTACTTCAATCGGGGGCCTTAAGTATCTATTTAATGACGGTTACAAAAGAACAGAATAAATGACAAAAAATATTTTTTTCCCGCTTCAAATTAAGATTTTTATTTTATGTCTTTTTTGGAAGTGTATGGGGGAAAGGATTGGCTGGGATATTTGAAGGGGTCGTATTCATAATGCGTTATTAATGAAATACCGAAATTAATGGATGACTTGGCTCGGTGATGGTTTCATTTGTTAATGAATGCTTTGAGGGGTGGGGGAGTTTTAATGCGTTATGCGTAGTTCGATTTGGCCAATAATTGCGTTGAATGTTACCGGTTGTTTTAAATGATTTATTTTTAATTTTTTGTTTTACTGATTGAAGGGCTTCATTCACAACCGAATAAATTTGCTAGCTTGTAAAGTTTGTTTCATGAATTATCTGTGTAAGCATTATTTATTAATTTTTTGTAATTTTTCCAATTGAGAGTATTTATTAGCATTTATATGGACGCTATTTCATTTCGCTTGGAGTGAACCCATGATCGACAACTTTATATGCTTCATATGATATATGAGTTGTTTGCACATAAAAAATTGGTAGGCTGTATCGAGGACATAAACCTTAGTTTTGACGAGAATACTCGGGCCTGATGTTGAATTATGGAACGAACGAAGCAGACATAGGAAGTTTGAACGATTGTTTATTGTGTGAATATTCACCAATCAATTTACAGTTTGAACGATTAAAGTGCAATTTGACATTAATTGCAGTTGAGAGACTGTTGTCCAATATTAATTGTAACAGTTCGATAGCTTTTGAATTACATCACTTACGCAGTCCTCACTTCAAACAATCCAAAATTACACCATCCGAATGCTCCCTCAGCACCGCAGAATTTCGACATATTGTGGACCCCCTCCCCGCTTTCAGTGATTCTGTGCACTCGGTAGGAAGGTCATGTCAGGTACTAACATCCTTTGTCTACATGACGCTGTATTTATCTTCCCATCATCTGGAAATCATAAGACAAACAGTTGTAATGCTGAGACTTTTCATGCGAGCCTCCAGTACTGTTCTGATTTGAAAGACGTATTCACGTCAAAATGGAGATGTAATGTGGACTTGTAAAACACACACAGGTTAGAGGACTAAAGTCTTATTGGTATTTTCCTTAGCTTAAAGTTGCTTTATTAATTATTCACTTCTATGTAATTAAAAATCTGTGCTAAATCTTCGTTTTACTTTTTTGCATACCTTCTTAAACTTGTGACATAGAACTACGCCTAACTCCATGGATAGTATGGGGGACTTAAGGCATGTGACAATCGTTGTATCGTAAAGAAATACGTTCCGGACAGTAATCGTGTCAGCATTCGTAAACAGCGTTGAGTCCAATTTGCATACTGCGCATGATTCTTTCCTTCCTCCCCGTAGACGGGGTAAATGATGCAAATACTTCTAGATGTGCAACTGCGTTTGACTCAGTCTATCTCGGCAACCGGCAGCACAACATGACAGTGCGCAGTATCGTTTAAAGCTCTTGACGAGATCTATTCAAATATATGAAAACATTTCCCAGCGGTTTGAGCTGTAATTTAAAGAAATCGTAGTGCTACACTCCAAGCTGACGACTCAACCAAAATTGAGCCTTTTCGTTTTTTTAGAAGGTATTAGACTTCCAGCGTTGCTTTTTATAAATGATTAAGTAAACTAGTTATCTGTTCATTTAAAAAAATTCCGATGGTTTCTGTAATCTGCCTTGTAATGTTTGAAACTTGAAAGGGTAGGAAAAAGCAGCGTTTTGAATTTCATCGAATGTAATTAGTCATTTTATTTTGAAACTTACGATAGATATTTAAAATTATATTTAGAAATATAATGAATCGTGTATAGTTTTTTTTACCATTAATCGAACATAATGCCGTACATAAAAAGTGAAAATCAATACATAACTACATTAGTTACAAAAATATCGAATTCCAAATCTATATTTACTTTGAGCTTGGTCTTATTTGCCATCGTGTAGTAAAAATGACCGTTGAGTGACAAATCGAATCATCCAACTCTTTTTAACCATCAGCTTTTTTTGCCTACATTTTCTTTTTATACCGCCTATAATTTTAAATAAATATTATGGAATCTTTACCAGCATCTGAATAGTTTAGAGTTAATCAAGTAATCAGAACCTTTAAGCCTCCCATACATTGTAAAGCTAATATTTTAAGCATGAAGCATACGAATGTCTGGAATATTCACTAAGATAGCATTAATTAAAGCTTCTGTACCACAAGAGTTGAACTCTCTTTGCACCAACTTGGCCTATGCGACCTAGAGGGGGACATTCCGTAACCTCCTCTTCACTTTAGAATGACTTAAAACATTTAGTCCTCCCTACGTTAATTTATCTTATTAAAAAATTTTTGAGCTCTGATATATATGTGAAATTATATTAAGTCGTTGGTATTCTTTTTTATTTACTGATTGCAAAATTTACTTTATGAATGTATGAAGATTAAATTACGTAAAATGTTCGTGAGATAATGTATATTTTTCAGGAATGTGGCAATACGTTTATGATGAAAATAATGCCATTAATGACCTATTTACTCAGACTTTCTCGTATCAGTGTGATTACATAAGGGTAGATAATGACGAAAGAGACTTATCATAAATTTATTATTAAATAATTATTATTTAAAATAATAATTAAACTCGTAATAACATTTAAACATAATTAATAACATTTTAAATAATAATTAAATAATTATTATTTAAAATGTAATTTATTAAAAAATTATTAAATTATTATTTAATTATTTGATTTATTATTTAAATTTAATTAAGAGCTAAGAGAAAAACAAAGATTTTTTTAAATAATTATCTTTCTCTAAGTGTAATTGTCTGTAGATTTGGTGTAAGCTATCTAACCTTTTAAAGAACATTGACCAAATTTTAGTATAAATATATTTAAAAATAAGCAATAGAATATTTAAACTCGGAAAAACCCTACGACAAATTGAGAAAGTTTAGCATCCATACAGCATGTTTGCCTCATATTTATTTGCTTTATAATAAACTGACAATGTTTCATAGGTCATTCTTTGATTATTGGACATTACTCTCATTACTTTGGACATTTATTTCAATTCCCGCGTTTTCTTTATCTTGTTCAATAATAATTTTGTAGAGACTATATCATAGAACCCTTAGCCCCTTAGCACGCTAGCCAAACATGACACGTCAATAACTGTTTTCTGGCATGCAAAACTCAGGACTCGCCTTAAATAAATAAATAAACATCCAAGTCATTCTCTGAGTTGAATGCATTTTTAACCCAGTTGTTATGCATTAGGTAAATAAATAAAAACTTCCCGTCCCCTCTCTTACTTATCTTTCTTTTGTTGATGTTAAAAAAACATGTTAAATTGTGTGGCTGCGTCTGGCAGCTAGTCGAACTCACCACTTAACCCACCAAATGGTTTCGACGAAATATCTTATCCATCAAGATCTGACCACTTTTATTGACGAGAGATATTTCGTCGATCAAGATATTGCCAATTTTTCGATGAGATCATTGTTGATTTCAATTTTTGATGTTGACGATGTCACGGGTCTGTTTCTTCTAATGACGAGACATTAAAATCTGCTCATTTTTGCTAATGACTCGATACCTCGTCGAGACAACCATCAGAAGGGTTTAAAAAGTTGCCCACATCTATAATAGACTCAACAAACAACTTAGGTATAATTCAAAAGCACTGCATTTACGAAATAAATTATGACGTTTGTTATCATTCGAATATAAGTTGCAGATCCTTTGCACACCTCAAACTCTTAAAACTTGATCTTAACTACCTCGAAACCTAACCTTTGAAATGAAATAAATCTTTATCACACAGTATGAGTGAGAATTTCTGTCAGGTCTTGAATTGGCGAGACATCTTGTCATCAAGTTTTGTTAATGACTTTATACCTCATCGAAACAACCACTAGGAGGGTTATAAAGGTCTCCCACATCTATAATAGACTCAACAGACAACTTCAATCGATATTCCAGACTAGACCTTCAACTTCATTAGATGTTATTTAAAACCACTGCATTTGTGAAATAAATTATGACTATTGCAATCTTCCTTTTCATACGTTGCAGATCCATTGCATACCTCGAACTTTTGTAACTTGATCTTAACTAACTCGAAGCCTAACCAAATAAATCTTCACCACACGATTATGAGTGTGGGAACTTCTGTCGGCACTTGGACGTCGAACTAGGGGCAGGAGCGTTGCCACCTACCTGCGAGATGCGTTTTGTAGGACCGTCCCCAATTCCCCTCCCCGAAAAAAGATTCATCGGTGGAATGACAGTGGTAATGTCTGCAAATGCCGAATATGAGAACGGGGCGTGGTGGAGGGGCGAGGCAAATGGCAGCTTTTTTGCCTTTTGACTGTATTACACCCGCAGTTGTGCTTAATGGCCTGATGGCTAATGCGCCGTTTTCGGCTCAAGCACATTCTACAGCAGATGGCAACACATAAGAATGGGCTGGAGTAAAGAAAAGAATAATAAAATAATAAAAAGTGGAATTATATATATCTGTGCGGATCGGTTTGGGTCACAAGTGGCGTGAGACAGCGAAAAAATGTTTTTTTGTTACACGAAACCTTCTATGTAATTACTCATAAATAACTTATTTTCTAAAAGTCAGCTAATTAATTATAAATTATTAACTAAACTAGTGTCGAAAATTGGAGAATCTGGGATATATTTTTGACTTCCATATGAATTAAATGACCGTGGTTTAAAATTACGATGCGTTGTCCTTGATCTTTCCCTTCAGGATTGATCCCGGACCATCGCCAATATCCCTTTGCTCCAGTGCGACGTTAATTAACTGCGTACATACCTACCATATGAATTAAAAACGTTTCAACCTTTTCATTCCATTTCATATAATTTCACTCACAAGTATCTTTTGTTTAGAGAGAGCACCCTGTGTGTTGAACGTGTGTGTGCTCTTTCTTTTACCATTCATCATATTTTTATCGATTGTCCCGTTTTTAATCATATCGCCGACACTTTTTTGACAGCTGTTTTTACTTTGCGGTATTTGATTCGGAAAAACCCCATTCAGATCTTTTTAAATTATTACACAGTATCAAATTATTAAATTATATATAATGTTTTTACCATTCATATCCATCTCCGTCTTTTTCATGAACGTCCACCATTTCAAATAATCATCTACATTAGAAATATTCAATAATTTATCATTTTATATGTTCATCAATACATTTTAATCTCATATTTACAAATTCTATACATTTGACTAAAGCATTTCAATTTTAATCATTGTTTCGACTACTTTTTAAAAAATTGTAATGTGACATTGAATATAATTCATACACATTTGCAGTCTTTTTGTGTCTATTTAATTTCTATTGTTTTAATTTGGTCCTGCGCTTGGCCGTTTTTCCTATTTTTCGCCCTTGTGTGATAATAATCAAACCCATTTCATGTAGAGAACGCTATATCAATAGTATATCAGATTATTATTGTTATTCAACTTAGGTACTCTCGGTAGCAGATTATACTCTTAGATCAATTCTAACAGGAATAACTTTCTTAAATGTCCTTAGGAAGTTTCATCGTAAAACTGGTTTAAATAACTTCATTTTAAAATACAGTTGATTATTTGAATATTTTATGAGACATTGAAGAGAACTAATCGTATTTAAATTTAACTTTTATCACATTAAAATATCCTGTGCATGATTGGAGGAGGAATCAGTTTGTGTAACTAAATTTGGCAATACACTTCAGCAGCGTTGCCTTAATGACCCTTCTAAGAACCATTCGATCTGTACATCATTACAGTTTAGTATCCCTCGAAACTAGGCTATAGGAGAACTACAGATTTACCGAGAACACACTGCATGCGTGAAGATGATTAGTTTGTGGCTTATTCGAAGACAGGATCAAGAAACTTCCAGAAGTTATGAATGGTATCATTTTTATTAACCCTCTTGGTGGTTGTCTCGACAAGGTATCTAGATCATTAGAAAAATTGACCAGATCTTGATGAACGCGATACCTCGTCATTAGAAAGAAACTGAGCAGATCTTGATCTAGTCGTCATAAAAAAATCGGCAATACCTTGATGACAAAATTATTCGAATTACTCTTTAGCAAAGTTGGTCAGATCTTGATGGACGAGATATCTCGTCCGTCAAATATCGTATTATGCTAATGACGAAATACATCGTTGAGACAAAACTCAGAAGGGAATGAAGATCCAAGAAGGAAAACAAATTGTTCCTTGCCCAGAACTGGTGACATTATGGTACAGGTTTTTACATAAGCTGGTCAATTCAAAGTAGTTTTCGACCCGAAAATAAACCACCAGGAGGGTTAACCCCTTGAACGTCAAGAGATTTCTGAGTAGGGTGGTATTGCTGTTCTTCATAACACAAATAATGACTAAGTGGTACCATCTATCGGTTGAAGGAATCCTAAAGAAGATTCTATTGATCTAGAAATCTAAAACTGGTTAGAAGTCATGCAGTTATGGAGCGGATATATGTTTGTGAATCCCCCAGAGCTATAATCTTGGTGAGAAAGCGTAAATTATGTATATGTGATTTTTAAGTAAGACTTCAGTTTTTACTTGTTGAAAATCCTTTGTTATAACCTATACTCAGCATAAACACAAATTTAATTATACTCGTACTGAGGAAGTTTTAGAAAAAAATTGTATTCCTAGTAGAAATGACAATGTGACATTACCTTCGCATCTTATAAATATTTTATCTTGTAAGAATTTCTTAAAATCCAAATACGTGCTCATTTAATTTCACACACTTAAATCAGCGACAAAAATAGTTTCGATGTAAGCTATGTGATTAGTGAAATGCACATGTTAACTACAGTTCGTGTAAGCTTATTTCACAGCCAAGGTTTCAGTTTAAAAACCTTGCTGTTTTCATTGGAATGAACCGTTTTAATTTAAGAAGCCCCTGTAAGAAGAATGGGCATTGTCTTCAAATCATATCCCACTCGTCCCCTGACTCGCTTTCGCAATATGGAATAAAAAGTCCTTTCGAAGTTGGAATGCAAAAGGCAGATAAAAAGATGGGTTTACATATAACAAATGGGGATGCTTTAGGATAGCATAAAAGAATATAATAATAAAACGAAATCCGGGAGAATAATGAAATGGGAATTGCGGTCAGGATCAATTCGGGCACTTAAGCGCCATATGGCTCCGGATACTTTAACTCTGGACTTTAAGCGTTTCGACTTAAGTTTCAATTCCTACCCATCGATGGGGATTTTACATTAGTGACTGCGGTAAAAGTTAATGCCGAGGTGTGTTCGTGAAATTATATCATTCGGTTCCCAATTATGCATCGATATTTCAATTATAATTTAATATATTCTATTCACAGGATTTAATTTTGAGAGTAATATATAAATCTAAAACTCAATCCTTCTCTGTAGAGTCACATTAATGGATTGGATTGGTCAAGCGAATTGTAGCAGTGCTTGTTGAATGATATTAAACCAACTCACCAGTTGAGTTTGAGAACCTGGTCACCTTGTTTAAGGCTGCACTAAGGGGTTCGCACACATAATTCTATCTTGAAATCTGCAGTCTTCCATTAATGAATTCTAACTTATTTTGATCTTGGCCAATAGAATCGTTGCAAAGGATTTTATTCCAAGCTTGTCCACTTTTGGACCTTGCGCCATAAAACCCTAACATCCAATCTATTCCAAGGAAATGAGTAATCGAATCTTTCCAAATGATTCTATTCGAAGGAAAGAAGCAATCTATCTGTCTAAAGAATTCTTTTTCAAGGAAAGAAACAATGTAATCTTTCCACTGGATTCTATTCTAAGGTAAAGACCGATATAATCGTTACAATAGATTATATTTTAAGGAAAAGAAAATTAAATTTTTCCAAATCGTTCAATTTTAAGGAAAGGAATAATATAATCTTTCCAAAGCATTCTATTCTAATGAAAGAAGCAATAGATTATTTCCAAAGCATTCTGTTCTGAGGAAAGAACCAATACAGTATCTCTAAAGTTCGAAAGAATCCATGGATTCTTTTAACTAATAGATGTGGTTATTTAGTCATTATGCATATTATGGGGCAAAAGAAATGCTACACTACATGGAAATCTTATAATATAATCTTAACCCATAAATCTGTTACCCATAAATCTGAAAAAATTACCCATAAATCTGTATTAGCTATGATGCAAATAAAAAAAATATTATGCATTAAATTATTGACTAAATTGTTGGCTTGAACTTATGCTGTTTTCCCAAAAAGTGACTCAAATGTAGACTATTTTTCTCAATTTTCATGTAGATATGTAAGGGTCCTCACACCAACAGAATCAGGGTCAATCCGAATCAATTTGAATCCAGTAAAAACTTACTGAAACGAGCTCTTCCTATTCAGGCAGAGCGAGTAAATGTTCTGTTTCAAGGTAGGTAGTTGAATTTATGTCGCACCGGGAGCAACACAAAGGGTTATTGGCGATGGTCTGGAATCAATCCTGAAGGGAAAGATATGAGGACAACTACACATAATTTTGAACCACGGCCAGATGACGAGGTTAATACCTGAGCTGGCATCCCATTCTCCAAACTTCCACACCACGCCAACGTGCCTGTTTTAAGAATTCAGTAGTGATTACTTTTAAATTTCATGATGAATGCAATATTTCGTAAGAAAAAGTAAACTACCACGCAACAGATTAACGTAATTGTTTTCAAAGTGAACTCTCACACACACAAAATGAAATCTATTCTTCCGTTCTTTGCAGAATAATACTAGGCTAAGTAGCCCACTCTTGTAAGCTCATTTTCCTTGCTTGGGTGAAAAAAAACGATTCCAGGGTTCTTTTGGGGATAGCGAGCTCCGACTAGCTCTCGCGCAGCTGTTACCTCACTGTCTCATCGCAAAGCCAGCCAATGAGAAGAAGCGACGTCGGTATTTAAAAACTCAAAAAAGGAAAAAGAACTCCCAGACAGCGAAGTTTGTATTCGAACTTAACGAACCATTTGATGTTAGGCTTAGCTTCCTTTGCAAAAATAACAACACGCCTTAAGCCCCGAAAGAGAAAAAGGGACACCACAAAATGCCGAATGTTTTCTACTTATTCCCTTGAATAGACCAAAAAAGAGGAGAGAAAATCTGCCTTTTAGTTGCGGAGCGCTTTTTTTAACGTTTATCAAAAGGGAGAATTCAACCTTCGTGGTTGCGTCGTCAAGCAGCGCCACTACGGGCGGTATATGGAACTAAGCGAAACCGCTCAATGCAAAGTTTCGTTTTTGAGAGACCGGTTACTTTTTGTATGAGATAGGCTTAAATCTTTGAATTCCCTGTTCCTCACTTCTATAGACGGGGGCTTTATAAATGAGACGACTTATTCTAACCGTAGGTAAAAGCAGGTTTAGGATCGTAGCTGCGTATGTGGTAGGGGAGGGGGAGTTTATCCTATTATTATTTCTATTTTCGGTGACTTTGCGAGAGGGGGACTGTTCGATTTCGTTTGAATCTCTCTCCCCGAACGATTGTCCCATAGATCAAACGCAAAAGTTGAAAGGAATTGAGAAAATCATTAGTTGGGAGACGGGATTTTTTGCTTTCAACAGGGTGAATTGAACAAAACGGTTTTAGGGAAGTTTGTTTACCCAAGCAAAAGGGAAAAAACTTGTATGAAGTTAGGATGTAAAAGAGAGCAATTATTCTGGATGAAAACTCACAATTACTCCTATGAAAATATATTAATAGCTTTATTGTATCCAAACTTCTTGATAGCTCGAATTTCGTTGCATTGATTGACAGTGACTTAAATTACTTTAAAACCGGTTTACGCTAATAATTAAATGTTTTCCAATTGTTCGAAGTTAGCGGGTAATTTGTTTTGTTTGAATATTAACTTCGTCTTACGAAATAATTTTAATTTGTTGATAGCGTTAATTTTAATATATTTAAAAAAAGGCGATTACTTGATTCGTTATGCACATTATTTTTAATTATCATGGATCATGGGTATTTTCCCTTTCCATTGAATTATTTATTTTTATAATTTCTATAATTTGCTGACATAAAGTTATAAAAAAAGAAAAATTATTATTTTGTTACAATTTAAACTGGTGAACTTAGACACCACTACAAGAATCAACTTACAATACTACATATAGTAGTGTAACTCAACTCCATCATGAAGTACTTTTGGATAGACAAATTTGCACTGTCTTTCATTAACGTACGTGGCACAGAAATCGATATTATTTGCATACTAGAGAGTGGCAACAAATTTAACCACTACGGAACGTATTCTTCAATTTTCCCGCTTAGTTTAAATATGTTTAACCTCCCACCCATAGCTGGTAGTAAAGAAAAAGAGGTGCTCTCAAATAGGAGAGGGATAGAGGTCCACTTCTCAATTGTACACTGACATTTGAGATCAACTTCATTTGATCCTGATTTTAAGGTTTTTACGAACTGTCATGAATACAATATGGGGCAAGCCTCTCCTGGTCACCTCCTTGCTTGTCTAGGGATGTTTAGGGAGGATCTGTATTTTAATTCAATGCTTTTAGACATTTTGAAGGTGCATGAACACAAAGGCTTGGTCTATAGTCCGCTTCTCGGGAGCTGGCAATTGAGATAGTTAATTTTGAACGAGTCTATTAGTTAAATTAGGGGACCGGTGGTAACTTAAACAATTAGCTTCCATTATTGGCGTCTTTAGTGCTGATTCTGATTTTAAATTTATCATTCGGGGTCCAAAGCGACAGTTGTCAGGGGATGACCACTCACAGCGATCACACTTAATGCTTTTGCGTGTGGCAGCCTTCTCCTAACAAGGTTTTTAAAAAGGTGTGAAACCTTTTTAAAAATCGACTGGCCCAAACCCGACTACCTTCTCGTCAGAGCCTCAGTATAGCTTGTCTAGTTCAAGTGAGACAAGAAGCAACAACGTGAAAGACACAATCACATCAAAACAGTACACACCATCACGGCAAAATACAGAAAGAAAAGTCAAAACATAACCCCTCCCTCAAAAGATTTGCCCACGCGTTACAATTCGCTCGCACCCCCTTTTTATTTATTTCGAGCAGCAATCGAAAGCGGCCATCCCGAAATAGCCGTCGAGACGAATGGACACCAAAAAAGCGAGACCACGCGTGCATCGGGAACGAAGCAGATGCCGCGAAGAGCTCAAATAAAGGACTTCTCTGACCAAAACACGAGATCAATTACCCACTCCTGCCCAAGTGCTGGCAAATAAAAGGGTTTGCAGTATGGAGATGGGGAGAAACAACCCTTGCAGGTGATGTGCCTTAACGGACGACCCTACACTCTGAGTCCTCGGCCGTATCGAATGATCATCGATTCTCGGCAGATGGGCCGCTGCGATCGCCGCTTCACTCTGATCCCTGAGTTGGTTTCTTTGAATAAGACGTTGGAAGAGCCTAAAAAACATGGAAACATTCGACCCTTCCGTGTAGTAATGGCATCCAGCTCCATAGCTTAAATTAAGCAGCAAAACTGGCGAATGAATCCTGAAAAGGTTTATTTTGTATTGTTTATTTGTTACCACATTCCTCAATGTATAAATAAGGCCGATTTCCAAGCTAAATACGTAGAATATTCCTATGGGTAATCTTCGGTTCAGATAGTATAATTTTAGACTTTGCGTTTTGAAATTTCACGAACAAAATAAGGTCTTGCATTGTGAAAATGAGAAGGGCATCTTCACGCAGACATGGAGTTTACTTTCGATACAATAGAGAAAATTTCATTTTAAAGTCTCCAGCTGCTCGGTGGGATTGCTCATTATGATTACATGCTGGTTGCTCATTACGGTTACGTTTGATAATTTTAGGTTTCGGATTCAGAAAGATCAGATACTTATCTAAAAAAACATAAAACCATTATAGCCCTTTCGCAATTTTTAGCAATATCATCCAGTTCCATAGCTCAAATTGAGCAGCGAAACTGGTGAATGAATCCCTTAAAGGTTGGATTTTATATTGTTTATATCAGTTTCTTGCCATTCGTCAATGTACAAATAAGATTGATTTCCAAGCTACGTACATCAGTGAAATACTTCTATTGACAATTTTAGGTCTTGGGTGCAGCGAGTCTAATTTTGGACCTCGCGTTTTGAACTTTTGCAAACCAAATAAGGTCTCGCATTGTGAAAATGAGAGCATCTTCAATCATGTGTTTACTTTCGATGCAATGGAAAAAATTTCATTTTAAAACTTCCAGCGAGTTCTCGGCTGCTCGGTAGGATTGCTCATTATGATTACATGCTGGATTGCTCGTTATGATTATATTTGACAACTTCAAGATCCACTTGTATTTGTCTTTTATAACCTTTTCTTTACGAGTGTCTATAATTTGAAAATGATCAAGCATAAAAGTTAAAATGTGTATCTAAAAAGCAGTTGAAAATATTACACAACTTTACGAAGAAGTTTCGTTCTCACTTTATAATCCTTCTGTTATTCCTTACTTTTTAATGTAATGTTGTTTTACTCTATTGCATTTATGGGAATAAATTTGGACTCTTTTTCTTAACCATTAAGTTTCAAATAATGTGGTTCGTTTGCACTTATCCCACCTCAACTTTAAACATTCCCTTTGAAATATGTGATTTAAAAGCATTGCAATAAATTCCATTTCGCTACAGAATATTTCAAATTTTGAATACCTTCACATACGAGCGAGGTGACCGATGCCATTTAAATATGCATTCTTAATGATAATAAAATGATGATGCATAAAATGCGCATGTATTCGTTTCAATTGGTGTCTATTTCTCTTGAATTTAGTGGCCAAATATGGCCCTTGCGCCCTAAAACCCCAAAACCAACCAAGTCTAGAATTTAGAACAATTCTCAAGCGATTTCACTAGTAAATGTCACTACGTAGAATCATATTTTTTGTCGTTAAATATATCTAATTGATTAATATTGCGCTTGTATAGTCAAAACCTAAATGTTCTTTTAATAAGGTTATTAAAGCGCCAAAAGAGAGGCATAACAAGAACTTGGTCGCACCTACCACAGTCAGCGCTGTATTCAACCCTTCAAAAACCTCTAGCCCACAGTCAGCAATGCATTTATAACTGCCTAAATCCAACACTAGCCGTGAAGTGTCGAAATTTCATTACGGAAAGGAATAATCGTTAACCCTTGTCAGCAACTCCACGTAGATCGCAATCTCTGCGACAAAGCACTTACTTTAGCCTGTAATATCCAACCCTCAAAACATCCAACAGCGTAATTACGGATCACACCCTCCCATCCTATGCCGCGCATAACGGCAGGAGGGGGGAGGATGGTGGCACTCTTCAACCAAGCCCACCCCCCGGGTTATCGTTTTTTTCCATTAAGCGACACCAAATCTGTTTATCCATCCTTGTCGTTGAATCAATTGCTCCTTCACTCTACGGACTGAGAGTGGGTGAGGATTACGTGAAGCACCCGCTGGATGTATATATATATGTACACGCACAGAACCCTCGCGCAAGGGCTCTTCCACGGCCCAAAGACATTGGAGTGGGCACCCACTTCCAGTGACATTAAAAAAACCCACCAAGCGAGAGTACTTAAAAGCAGCTGGGTTTTTTTGGGATGGGGATAGGGTTTCCGAGTTTGCTCCATACATGCATTTATTATTATTATTTTTTGAAGTTTGAAAAAAGTATTGTTTTATTATGCAGAGGTGGTAACTTTTGATAATGAGTTGACCGTTACATTGATGGCCCTCTTGAAGCCGGGGGGAAAAGAATGGGTCGTTTTATGGGCTTCAAGAAGTTTCGGCGAGACAGACTCTTGATCCACTGCCTGGGTGTTTTTTTTCACTTCACTCCGCCGCTTTTGCATCAGTGGTGTCTTTTGTTTTGATTGTTATCGCGATCGAGCAGGTCCAATTTATGATTCGAGCGATACACGCGGCATTGATCGCGGCTTGAGTACGTTAATGAACGTCAGCCTTTATATTTATATCAATTTTGTGATTCGCGGAAGAGTGGATGGCTAAATAAAGATCACACTGATTGACGCTGAGTGGAGTTTATAAGTTTAGATAACAATTTCTGAAGCGGTGGCTCTTCAGATGTGTGCGCAAAGAGATCTGGTGGTCTCTTTGGATTGAGATAAAAAGTTTATTTCGATGGAACAATTATGCATGAGTGTTTACATCTTGCTTCGATCAGATTCCATTTAGCATTCGAACTCATGCGTGAACCGAGGACATAATTTCGAAACAAGATTTTTATGGAACTGTGACATAGGCATACAAAGCGTTTTTAACCCTCCTGGTGGTTTATCTTTGTGTCCAAAACTGCCCTGTAGTGGCCACCTCTGACACAAAAACTGTTCGAAATGGTCGCCAGTTTTGGGCAAGGGACAATTTGTTCTCTCTACTTCTATCTTCATTCCCCTTGGAGTATTAGGGCAATTTTGCCTCGACGCGGTAACGAGTCAATAGTAAAATTGGCCAGATCTTGGTGGACGAGATATCTCGTCGAAAGCACTTAATTAAATATCAATTAATTCAATCATTTTCAAATTATGTATGCATATGTACAGTAAAATATTTTCATATTGAAGAAAAAGTGATGCACACAAATCTAGTTTGATTGAGTTCCACACTGTGATCATAAAAGCACTAAGTCCGTAAACAATTCATGCTATATATGTCCTATTGGTATCGCGGGAGTATCATGGTTATTGATAGATATGTGAGGGGTAAAATATGAATAGATGGGATGTTCAAGAGAGTGGTATTCACCGACTGGTTTCTGGCATTGGGCACTGCGGTATCGCTGATTCAGGGAACGCAACGAATGATCACAACAGTTCTAAGGTGCTCAGATTTTGGACGGTTTAACTCCTGGGGTTGTCGAGGAGCTCGCTCTTTTTCGGTTATGCACTCAGCATTTTTCAGATATCTTTGCTCTCCGAGAGATTACAAGTCCCTGTCCTTTGCCCATTGCCCCACCCACAATAAAATCCAGCTTCATACCCAATGCTCTGACCGATTCCATTAAGTCCACTCATCCCATATTTAATTACTGGCTGCTTGACCCCTCCCAATTCCTATGTTCACATTGATGTAAGTCGTTCTATTTGGTATAGGTTATTGTCTTTACGCGTTATCTTTCACTTTTCAACTCGTCAAGGTAAGGTGATAGGAACTTTCTTACCACTTTTCGGCCTTATACAAGGAGTTTCATTGATAAAAAAATAGTTAAATAATTATCATTAAAAACTCCATTTACTGAGCATATTATGAGTTGTGCTAATAATTCAGCTGATTTTCATTTCTAAAATCAAAACCTTTATAATAAACTTATTATTTTAAATTATTGATGCGTATTTGTTTCTCATTAGTGAGTGATGTCGTCGTGGCTCAGTGGGTTTGCCCACTGCCACGGCGACAATCGCCACTGAGCCACGGCACGGCAATTGAAAAAATATCTCAATACGTGGTTTGGCACCAAGCATCAATGCAGAACAGACAGCAATGTTCCATGCTGATGGACTGTGGGTGATGATAGATTTATGAAATCTATAGATTTTGAAATAAACGTTATTTAGTGGAAACTAATATTTTATGTGACATTTTACCTAGTTTTTATCTAACGTTGTTGGGTAGGTAGTTAATTAACGTCACACTGGAGCAACACAACGGGGTATTGGCAATGGTCCGGGATCTCCTGAAGGGAAAGATCCAAGAACAACGCCTCTAAATTTTTAACTACGGTCACTTGACGAGAGCGACACTAAGCTGACACACAACCTTCCAAACTTCCACACCACACCAACGTGAGGAAATTTGAAACCACGACAGATTTAACGTACACCAGTTCCCGTGTACACGATGGTATTCGGCTGGACAGAGTTTCGAACTCGGAACCCTGCAGTTGCCCTTCCAACTGGGCTATCACGGTCCATATTTTTGTTGGGTTATATTAGGAAATGATATTTCCAGCTTCTTTAAAAATTCCTTTTTGACAAGTCTTTTGATTAGAGATTTTATTGTGAAGATTAGAAAAACATAATATTTATAGGTTGATATTAAAATTATACATCACATCGTTGGCTTACAAGTGAAACAAAAATACAGTTCTGAGAAAATGAAGGAGATAAAATTCTTCTCAGTATGGCCATAATTACTAGTGTGTCTCTCAAGATGAATTGGTCGGTTTTGGATTTTTTGGCTCAAGGATCATATTTCGCCTAGCCGCGCCAAACAAAAGAAAGACAGTATTAAGTAATTGTGAAAAGAAAGAATGGAGAGAAGTAGAAAAAGAGATCGCTTGGGCATCCTGGGGTCGTGACCCCCCTGTTTACCAGAGGCAGTAATGGAAAAAAATATTTCACATATATTAAAATTTTCAATATTTACTAGGGTACCTCGTGTTCGTGAAGCCCATACACACCTAAAGAAGATGTTTACCATGGCAGTATGGGAAACCATGGCACACTTAAAGACCATGTTTATCATGGCAGTATAGGAAAAGAATACATCACTAAGGTACCTCGGGTTCGTGAAGCCCATACACACCTAAAGAAGATGTTTACCATGGCACACTTAAAGACCATGTTTATCATGGCAGTATAGGAAAAGAATACATCACTAGGGTACCTCGGGTTCGTGAAGCCCATACACACCTAAAGAAGATGTTTACCATGGCAGTATGGGAAACCATGGCACACTTAAGGACCATGTTTATCATGGCAGTATAGGAAAAGAATACATCACTAGGGTACCTCGGGTTCGTGAAGCCCATACACACCTAAAGAAGATGTTTACCATGGCAGTATGGGAAACCATGGCACACTTAAGGACCATGTTTATCATGGCAGTATAGGAAAAGAATACATCACTAGGGTACCTCGGGTTCGTGAAGCCCATACACACCTAAAGAAGATGTTTACCATGGCAGTATGGGAAACCATGGCACACCTAAAGACAATGCTTATCATGACACACCTAAAGACAATGCTTATCATGACACACCTAAAGACCATGTTTATCATGGCAGTATGGGAAAAGAATAGATCATTAGGGTACCTCGGGTTCGTGAAGCCCGTACACACCTAAAGAAGATGTCGTCCCCCCGAGGGGCACTTCCCTCTCGATGAAATCTAGCCTTTGTGCAACGAAAAAAATGACTTATTGGACTTCACTAGTCTAAAGATCACCTCGTAGAAAACCTGAAACTAATATCTCGAAAATTTTGACCTAGAGTCTTTCACTTGTAAGCCAACGATATTAATATAATAATTATCTTTATTAATCAATAAAAATTTTCAATAAATCAAGGCAGCTTTTAACGCGACCAACTTTTAAAGAACCACAGTACATTCTTCAAAAAAAATATCCTCATTTTTTTCTCTACCGCCTCCTGCAATCCCATCCCCCTGTGTTCGGAAAGTCGCAACATGTTCGATCAAATCGCCGACACTTTTATAAAGAAAAAAGGGACGTTAAATAAAATATAATGGAGCATCAGTTGATAAAAAAGACCCATGCATTTAAGAGAGCAAACTATTGGAACGGAGCACTAGGGGCAGAAATATTTTTTCAAAGCGCAGAGTGAAAGAAATGGCGGTGTTAGTTTACACTGGCTGAGTGCTCTGAAATCTTTCATTTGATACCTCGATTTAGAAATCTCTGCGACTCCATGGTATTTGCGGGATTTTTTTATTTCGACGACTCATTGTGCCTTTTAAGTGCGTTTTGAAGTGCATTTTTAGCCCTTTGTCCGTTATAAAAGTTTGAGAGTATTAAAAATTTGAGAGATGCAGAAAAAATATTTTGTATTACTCAAATCGTGTTAGGATGCAAATGCTTTTAATATGCATTAAATTAAAAGAAACGTTTCAGAATATAATGTTAATGTAACTCTCTTGGTGGTTTAACGCGTCGAAAACTGCCCTGTAATGTCTAGCCTCTGGTGCAGAAACCAGTTACAAACTGTCACCAGTTCTGGTCAAGAGACAATTTGTTTTTCCTACTTGAATCGTTATTCCTATTGCAATAATAGGGTAGTTTTACCTTGATGAGGTAGTTCGTCAAAACACATGGGAGATTAAAGTTCTCTCATTTCAGTCATAAAGATCCTTATTATTTAATTATTTAACATACGCGTCGAAATATGCTATAAATTTGACAAATGAGAACTGAAAGTAAAATGTTTTTAATTTTAATGTTTAATTATCAGCATGTGTAAACCTACACATATATTTCTCTATGTACGTTGGATTAAGAGAAATATTACATTCAGTGTGTATATGATTCCCTGGTCTAACTTTGACCTTCCATGTATTTCGACGAGATAACTCGTCAAGACAACCACCAGGAGGATCAAAGGGTGGTAAGATGTATCAAAATAAACATTTTTTGTCATAGAATGTATGTCTACAACATTGGTAGAGGGTACTGTTCGATACGTTTTCAAATCTTTTCTTAAACTTTGTTTTTAGTAACGCGAATTTCGTACATGATGGAGTGTTACACGAATTCCAAAATAGCTGACTTGTGTCTAACTGGTGGGTCAACCAATGAAAATGGAAAAACTGCTCGAAGATTGTTCCACGACACTCAGTAGGCGTGTATCGAATCGTCAAACATTTGAGCGTTTGTACTACCAGCTGTGTGAAACAGTAACATTTCATATCAGCAGACATGATGCTGATCGGCCGAGAAGTTCGAGCTCACCAGAAATGGAAGATATCATTAGACACTCGCCTAGTGGAGAAGCGTTCACAGTACAATCTTGGAGCAGCTCTTCCGCTTCCATCAGCAGCTCTATACATTAAAATGCATGTCAGCCATTTCAGAATTCGCTTAAATGAAATTTAATATAATGAGTCAGTGGCGCACCCAGGGGGCATCTGATAGGTTTCAGTCACCACCCCAAATTATAGAAAAAGTGAATTTTCATGTATTAAGATATTTTTATGGTAGAACGTTTCATTACATTCGAGATGTAATGTCTCGAATATATTGAACTGTTAAATTAGTTTGAATGATGAAAAATCCATGCCCAATATTGGGTCACCACACTGAAAAGGTTGACAATCAAAATATACAAGAAAAATGAAAAAAAAAACTGCTTTGATATTTTCAAAACTCATGCAAATAGACTTCCCTGCAACAGTTCTCTTTGTCCTCATCCACACCACTTTCCAGATCTTTTTATTTATTTCCAGTCTCTCCCTTTTTGCTTCCAGCGGAGTATTTTTCGCATAAATAACCCAATAAAATAGTGGAGCGCAAAAGTATGAGACGTTATTCCTAGGAATATTGGTATTCATGATTTCCAATATGTAGAGGAAAAGGCTTTAAACATAGAGGCTCCTGCTGCCTTCCCGTGAAATATGGTATTGGGCTTCATCTAGTCCCCGGTCGGTCCCTATAAATGTCACAGCCAAATGCTCGTATTTCATCCAGATATACTTGGATACAAAGTGGGAAAAGCTGTTTTATTGGGATGCTTAGCATTTTCTCGATAAATTAAATGCCAGATTGTGTTTGAGGCTCCGGTGAAAGTTTACCTTCGTTTTTATTTACTTCCATGTGTTGAGTTCCACGACTGAGTACACGTATAAATAATGACAGGGAGATATGTTCATTCAGAAAAGTGCTGCTTTACTGTAAAGTGTAAGGAACTGCTAGTGGGTCATGCAGTAAAGATATGCTAGTTTACTTGATAATAATTAACCCTCCTGGTGGTTGTCTCGATGAGGTATCATCTCGTCATTAGCAAAATTGACCAAATCTTGATTTCGTCATCATACAAAAATTGGCAACGTCTTGGTGACGAGATATCTTCTCAATAGCAAAATTGATCAGATCTTAATGGAAAAGATAGCTCGTCGAAACCACTTGGAGGGTTAACTGATCAATCAGTTATTCGAAATGAGTTTAAACTTAGTTGATTATTATACTTTTCATCTTTTGGACTTGGGATATGTTTGACTGAAGAGGAGACATTGGAATACATCTTGTTTATGTGTAACTGAAAGAACATTTTTAGAGAACATTTATATCTACAGAGTGATCCCAAAATCACGAATACCCAGTACCACGCGATTAAAACTATCCCAAAAAAGTGTCCGTTTTTCGATTGGGTGTGGTATACTGGAAGTATTTACGTCCAGAGTTTTATAACATCATTTCTGGTTATTCTAAATAAATTTCAGCTGTAGAAACACCTAACAAAATTCTGGCATTCATGAGGTTGCCGACTTGAGAGTGAATAAAGACACGTTTGAAACTAAAGCAGCTGATGAATAAGCAAATCCAAATGTGTGCGTTAAAATATAAGCTGTAGGCACGACCAAATTTTACGTATGCTGCCACGAAAGTGGACTGGTCAGCTATTGGAGAAAAATTGTATTTGGCCACCAAGCGGTAAAGAAACAGATCTGTGGACTAATAAATTTCCTGCTGAAGCACGGTAATGAAATGCATCAGTAATTTAAACTTTATAAATTACTTTTTTTTGTTTTTTCTTTCATCTTTTGTTCAGTTTCTCAAAATATTATGAAACATTAGCTCCAGTGGGCAATTCCCACTGCGACCACTGCCTCTGTAATACCACAATGGTGAATTTATTCAAAATCCCCACTTTGTAATTAAAATTATTTTTTTTTGCATTTTTATAAAGTACCCAGGTGTGCTCATCAAACTGATGTCCCTTAAAAGGACAGTCTTGGAGGCATTTCTGGTGGTTACCTGGTTATCAGTTGTAGGCTGCATGAGTGTATCTTTGTGCAATCGAAAAACGGAGAACCCTTTTTCGGGTTGGTTTTTGACATGGTTGGAATCGATGGTATGATTATTGAATAATGAATGAGAATAAGGCAACTAATTTATTAATAATAGAATATAAATAGGCTTTCAATAATTTATATCTCCAAGAGAAATTGAGGAAGTGTGAAAACATTGAAAAGCTGCAGGGGAATTCATTAAGAAATTGTGGAAGTGAAGTGTGTAAAAAAGGAAATTATGTTATGAATTAAGACTTCACTTATTTATAAGTTGAAAATTTAAAATTTGATTTAATATTCAAGTAAGATAAGCAGTACAACTTGATTACGTGAGAACGGAGCTATTTGCTCCTATTTCACGGTGTCTGCCACTCATCTAAAAAAGCGATGCTCATCAAATAAAACAAGAAAAAACAATAATAATCGATTTTGATGTACACAATCTTGTCACAAGTTCTCTGATAGAGTTATCTCCCGTACAGAAAAATAAGATACGCTCCAATGTTTCCTCTCTTCGTTCAAACAAACAATTATAAACTTAAAATAATTAAAAGGTGCTTATTAAGAAATTCTTTCTAGAATTAAAAAATATTTAACTTTTCATCGGATTGTGTTTATTGGTGAATGACCAAACAAACGATAGGTAATAATTTTCGCATTGAGTAGATTGAAAAAAAATTTCACCAAAAGTTTACGTTTCATGTAAATTCAAAATAGTTACCCTTCTTATACATTTTACTATCGAGAAGATCGTGTCGCCATCTGTTGGCGGAATTTGAAAAATTCAATTTCTTTTATAGATCGAAGAACAAAGTACTTACCAGTGAAATAAGGGTTCCGACAAGCCACTAAAGAATGAAGGGGCGAGTCCAAGAACGGCCTAGGGACGGGTTTCGCCACAGAGGATGCGGCATACGTATACGCTGGCGGACAGGGGATACCTGCTCCTGCAGAACAAGCACAAAGTTACACAATTGTCATGCAAAAATCTTATTAACATTTCAAAATCATAGTAACATTTTTAAAGAATTTTGTGTTAGAAACTTACTTTTTCTTTTAAAACAAATAGATGTCACTTAATTCAAGTAAACGATGTCTTGTTAATACCATTATGGAATGGAACAAACGTGTCAATTACTGAGTACCTTACTGAAATCAGCGTACCTCCACATCATAATTAATATCAAATTTTATAATTAATTGAATATTGCTGTAAAGAGAGAAGTTAAAGTAAATGACGTTAAGCACTTGATTAATAGGAAGATAAATAAGATAAAGGATAGAATTTAATGTAATTGAAACAATTAGGAGTCCAATTCACGTTCCCAAAAAGGCACAAGAGGCCGACAAACTGGTCCGAAAGAAGTGGAAAAACGCAAGTGCTGTGGAATAATTATGTGGTTTGGATGAAGATAATTACCATTAGTTTTTTTCAATATAAATCAAATTGTCTATTAAAAAACTGATGAAATAAAAGCAAATTATAAGTTTTCTTGTAGCAGGAAAAACATACTTATTTGTTGAACTTTTACATATGTATTTGTTGAACTTTTCCCAGTGAATAAAGGTGCTACACCTACAAATCTTTTTCGATTTAAACACCAAAAATTAATTACATTATAAATTTCATAGATTTCAACAACTTTTTCTCAATTGCAATTAATAAGAAAAATATTGATCAATAACAATTACTTTAATGAATCCATGAAACTTCCAATGCTGTTCCAAAGCGAAGCATGAATTTGAGTTGTGATTTCAACAGAAGCAAAGTAAAGGCGTTCCGTTAACTTTCTGTACTCAATGCGTATTTTAGATTTCGAGGAGTCATACTTTTACCTAAGTTTTTAAAGCGAATTTTGAGATATTCTTACTATAGGGGCGCATCTAGAAATGGATATATCTCCTTAAATTTCCTTAAAATACTTGACGAATTAAATTTAATTTCTTACATTATGTATAAACAAAGACCGAATTGATTTGTTGATCGTTGAAACCAGTGACACAAGCGTGTATGGCTTTTGCACACAGACAACGCTATGCTAGTACAATAGCAGGCACAAATTCGATGTTAATATATTAAGAGCTCATAAAATCAACTACCAGTGATCTAGAAACCTGTTGTAGGCGGTGCAAATTTGATTCCTGTGTATTTCTCTCGTCGCGGATTATCAACCGGAGGGTTGTGAGTTCGAAACTCGATCTAACCAAAGACAATCGTGTACTTGGGGCTGATGTACGTTAAATCTGCCATGACCTCAAAAGTCCTCACGTTGGCGGGGTGCGGAAACTTGAAGAGTGGAGAGCTAGCTCAGGAGTTGACCTCGTCAGCTGACAGTGGTTCAAAATTACGAAGTGGTGTCCTCGATCTTTCCCTTCGGGATTAATCCTGGACCGTCGCCAATAGTCCGTTGTGTTGCTCCAGAAAATTGAACTACCTAACCTCTCTTCTGTGTCAGTGTGTATGTGCATTTGCTTAACATTGTTTTACACAGCTTGTGTGGCCAAATATGGCCTTTGAAACTCAAACAATTAACCACAAAGTCAACTTCAACTGATACTTTGCAAGGATGCATGCCGAGAACGGAGGAAGATTTGCAACGAATCCGTACTGGAACCGTTTAAGACCTCCCGTGCGCCCGGAAAACGACCGTCATCCGCCATCAATTCAATTAGGAGATGGCCCTTGCATATTTCAGATTGATAACGCTAGAAACAGAAGTCAGCAGCACTTTTCAATCGATATTCGCACGCCTGTCCCTCTGAAGAGGTAGAGAGCGACGCGATCTTTGTTAACTAAATAATCACCATGTAATTAATCGGTCGGCAAGCGTACGCTAATTAACAATTAGTCACCGAAAAAGGCCACCCCACCTCATTTGCATATTCCCCCAACCCCGGATCCTTAGGGGGAAACTACCAATTAGGATCCGCCACCAGTAATTAGACTCGGAATGCCGAAGCCGTGTAGCTTCTTTAAAAGTTGGGCCCTTCGGCGCTATAAACCGCAGAAATTATTGACACGGGTAAGGGGGGGCGGCCATAATTTTGGCGCAGTTTTGAAGGCGATAAATTAGCTTTCCTTGCTTGCTTCCCCGCGCCGATGAATCGGGTTGTTTTAAAGTTTATAAATGCCTCGGGTGTTATTGGAATTTTCAAAGATGCGGAACCAGCTCTTGGGAGAGTGAGGCAAAAGGTTCATTGGAAATTAAAAGATTCAACCCCCTCTCCCACGCACCTCTGGAGGTACGCGGCTCGTGCCCCCCGTAACGAAATAAATGGGTGTTCCGATTTGGTTTTAAGTAGATTGCGGTGGCTCGGAATTGTAATTTGTGGGCGATATTTCACAGCCGATCGGGTGGAAGGGAATGCGCACGGGGCATTTCGATTCTTTCTATTCGACGAAAATATTTTTCGCCACTGGCGCAGTCGGCAATCTTAATTAAATGCACGGAAAGTGCCGCCGCTCTTAATCCAATTTAGTCGGGCTCGTAAATTGACTGTTAACTTTTGTCTCATTGAGTTTGTGAACATGTTTTCCCGGCACTGCCTTTCAAAGTTACTTTTCCTCAGATGGTGTTAATTATTTGCTGCATGCCAATGAGTTTCGGGGAAACTTGACGAGATCTTGAGACTCTGCGGCGACAAAAAGCGATGCTGCTGCTATTCGTTACGATATGTGAGGCTATAACTTTCTGTAGAGGGATGTTAGTTTTCTTATGCACATTACATTATGTTTATCGATAATTGCAATAAAATAAATCAGATCCTGGAACTCTTATTTACCTTAAAGTAACCTTTTCTTCACCAAGGTTTACCAGCTGATTGAAATTATCATTGCAAAATCATGGCTGAAACCATGATTTTTTTTCAGACATGATAAGGACGGTAGGTTGGTTTTGGGGTTTTTGTCGTAAGGGCCATATTTGTTCATACTGCGCCAAAACACATGACCGACAACTTCAAGGAATGGATATGGAATGGAATTAAGAGATATGGAATAAAATTAAAATAAATCATAACCTGGTACTCTTATTTACCTTACGGTAACCTTTCCCCCACCAAGATTTACCTGCTTAATTATTATTGCATTTCACTAAAACCATTAATTTTTCAGCTTCGATGGGGGTGTTTACTATGTCGCAAGAGCCATATTTGGCCAAGCTGCACCAAACACAATACCGACAACGTCAAGGACATACGCGCGAACATGCAAGGAAAGGTGCGCTGACACAGAAGAGAGAAATACACCCAGGGAGTAATCGAACATGAGCCGCCTACAACAACGCAGTTTGCTAGCGCAGTGGGCAGTGCGAACGTTAGTTCAACTAATTACATTGTGTTTATGTCTATTTTGAGGTTTTTTGACGAATTTCGACCAAATATGGCCATATGCGCCATAAAACTCAACCCAATTCAACAACCAATCATAAATACACCTGTATCCGTGTCAATTAACCCTCCAAGTGTTCCAACGAGATATCTCGTCCAAGATCTGGTCAATTTTGCTAAGGACGAGATATCTCGTCGAGGCAATCCTATCCTATTACTCCAAAGGATAATAAATTTTGAAGGAGGAAAAAATTTATCCCTTGCCCCTTGCCTTGACAAGTTGGAACAGGTTTTTGCATCAGAAGGTAGCCACTACAGGGAAGTATTCGACACGAAGATTAACCACCAGGACGGTAAAGAACACGTGAAATGTTTTCTAGGTTTCTTTGAAAGCGGAAACGAATTTACGATGCCAAAGCAATAAATCTTTCAAAAACGATTACTTTCATAAAATTTCCAGTTGGGTTTCGTCTGATCTTTCTAAATTTGGGAGCTTGCAATGTATTTCACTATCTACAGAAACTTCCGGTATAAAAAGTTTACTTACAGCAATGGAAATGTGAAAAATAACGAACTTTTCATGTCTGTACACAAGGCACAATCAAAAGTAGAAGTACTAGGCAGCTCAAAAGAACAGTGAACTCTACTGTCTGATGGCATTAAACCTATAAAACAACGATTTTCTGAGGGCTAAGAAAGGATATAGAAAGCGAAATTTCTTTTATCTGATCATAAAGCGTCTTAAATTCAACGATTAACTTTAAATTAGAGCGCCTTAAAAGATGTAATGGGCTTACAGTATCTGCGATATTTATATTCTCTTACATCTTACAGTTGGCTGTTTTCCCCCTAACACACATGTTTGTAGGCGGAAGTGAGAGCTTTGATAAAATATAAAATGTGGTTTCTTACCGGAAAAGGCATAACTGTTCTTGTAATCCCCTTTGACAGAGAAGTACTGTAATTTCGGGTGTTCTGAAAGATAACAAAGCACAACAATTACTTTTCACAGGTCACAAATTGAATATTTTTAGAAGCACAGTTATACAATGATTTCATGTTATAAAATTTCAGACTTTCTGGGTTTGAAAGTACCGATTTTCTCATTACCGATAAACTACCAACGGAAATTCTCAATGCCGATTCTTTCACTGGTTTAAAGTTCTAGGTGTTTTTTTCTTAGCTAGTTGGTTTTAAGCACATTTCTAAAAATGCAGCACTACATCATTTACTAAATGATATTTTCAGTGAAGCTCTTTACATTTTTAAGATAGGTAGTTGAATTTGCGTCTCATTGGAGCAACACAACGGGCTGCTGGTGATAGTCCGAGATCAATCCAGAAGGAAAAGACCTGAGAACATTACCTAATAATTTCGAGCCACGGTCAGGTGATGAGGTCAACACCTGAGCTGGTACACCACTTTCCAACTTTCACATCACGCCAATGTAAGGACATTTGAGACTATGAGAGATTTAACGTGCACTAGCCCCACATACACGAAGGTTTTTGGTTGGATTGAGTTTCGAACTCTCAACCCTCCGGTTGCTAATCCGAAACTCTACTAATTGGTCTATCAACGTCTGTGCCATTTTTTAAGATCAAGACAATCCACCTACCCAGAGGGTTCAAAGCAATTTATTTCTTAGGTGTGGTCAGAAGGACCTTCGTTAGGCCCTCAAAGGCCTCCTCGGGGTCCTTATCCCAGCCGGTCAGTCAAATTACAATAAATTTACACAAAACATAAACAAGGGAAAGTATAAACAAGATTCAGATACCGGTTAAATCGCGAAGACCGTCTAACGTCTATAGGTGGGTAGTTTAATTAACGTCACTCTGGAGCAACACTACAAGCTATTGGTGACGGTCCGGGATCAATCCCGAAGGGACAGATCGAGGACAACACCTCGTCATTTCGAACCACGGTCAGATGACGAAGTCAACACCTGAGTTGGCATCCCACTCTCCAAACTTCCACACCACGCCAACGTGAGGATATTTGAGGTCACGACAGATTGACGTGAACGAGCTCCCACGTCTATAGACCAAATAAGAATAAATCAATGAACAACGCAATAAATAACCGAAATGAATAGAAATAATCAGCATCTTGTAGAATAACTCAACACTTTGTGGACGCGGATCACAAAAATTTCGCTTTTCACCACAAGATGCATTAACGGGGATCAGACTTCAGTTATTGTACTCAAAATGATCAAATGGACTTATTTCCATCCTCCACCATCATTGTTTTTTGGCAATTCGAATAAAGTTCGAAGGAGTCCAAAACCACCGAATTCCTGATCACTTCATCCCGTAATTGAAACAGCTGTATCAATAACGTACCTCTCGGCGCGAACGAATCGTGATAAATGGTTTGAATATTAATTAACCCCATACATTTTCCGCTCAGTCCCTCGTTGCACCACCTGATGAGCAATCCGTTTCACAAGACGCAACGTGCACTTAGTCGGCGTTGAAAGGGCCATCCATCACAAACGTGTCGTAAAAACGGACTCGCTACCATCATTTTAGCCCCAAAATAGGATGTCTTACAACGGACTTGACCTTTCCATCAAGGCCTCGTTGCTGTCACTGGACACCGCCCCCCAAGAAAGGCCTGCTCGGAGGGCCTGCCCCGACATCTTCATCAAGGAATGAGATTGTAATTGAGGAAAAAGGAATGAATTGAGTCGGGGTATTTAACTTTCAAATTAACCTCGTGGAACCAGTGACTTGCAGATCCTGATGAAAAGAAAACCTGAATTATGAGGAAGCCCGTACATATTCGGGAAGGCAAACTGATACTTTTCTTTCGGGAATTTCAAATTGAATTCTCTATTAACATGCTTAATTACAAAGCAAATGAACACACCAAAGAGGTGGTTGATAGACATTAGCCGCCCTCAAAGCAATAAAAAATCACGTTCATCGACTTGATAGCATTATGAATAGATGCTTAGATTTGTTAAATTATTCTATAACCTCTACAAATAAGATAGGTAGGTCGGTAGTTGAATTAACGTCGTACTAGGGCAACACAACGTGGTATTGGAAGCGTGCGATGGGACAAATCGGAGGAAACACCTCGTAGTTTCGAACTAGGGTCAGATGGCGAGGTCACACCTGAGTCGGCACCCCACTCTCCAACTTTCCACACCACGCCAACGTGAGAGCATTTGAGGCTACGACAGTTTTATGTGCATCAGTCCCCACGTATACGACGGTCTTGGACGGGTTGGATTGAGTTTCAAACTCGCAACCCTCCGGTTGCTAATCCGCTACTCTTGCAACCGGGCTACCGCGGCCGCAAAGAAAAAGCAAATGAATACAGGGGCGCACTGAAGGAGATGGTTGAGAGACATCAGCCGCCCCCAAAGAAATAGAAAAATTAACTGTTAATCGATTTGATAGTATCATGAATTGAAGTTTGGATTTGCAAAATTATTCCATAATCTTTAATAAAAGGATGGATTCATTGATAAAGTTAATTTAAGCCATACTACATCAGTTTCAATGTCTAATGGTTTTTCCGCTGTCTTTAGATGTTTGACCACAAGTGGTTGGTTGGGTTTTATGGCACAAGAGCCCTATTTAGCCAAGCTGCACCAAACACAAGACATACAACGTCAAGTATGTCTTGTTTTTGAACCATTTTGAAATGAATCATTTAATGGGAAAATATATTTTGTAGATTGCTTACAACAGGGAGCTGAAAAAATACCTAATTTTAAGTTATGCTTGCTTTTTCCGTTGTCTTTAGATGTTTGACCACAAGTGGTTGGTTGGGTTTTATGGCACAAGAGCCCTATTTAGCCAAGCTGAACCAAACACAAGACATACAACGTCAAGTATGCCTTGTCTTTGAACCATTTTGAAATGAATCATTTAATAGGAAAATATATTTTGTAGATTGCTTACAACAGGGAGCTGACAAAATGCATAATTTTAAGTTATGCTTGCTTAATAAAGCTGAATACCTTGTGGAAATGCAATATGGAGCAAGCCTCTCCTGGTCGCCTTGCTTATCTGGGTCTCCAGGGAGGATATATATTAATCCTGTGCTCGTCTTGGATTTTTAAAGGTGCTATGAACTCACAGACTCGGTCTAGTATCTCTAGACCAAGTGGGGTCAGAAACAACAACACATGATTCATAATTCATTTTGTGTTACATATTGGGTGATTTTTATTTCATGACATTCTGTGAAATTCTTCCTCTTGACTCTTGCCTCCACTACTCACTTGCTTTCCACAAGCTCATAAAAAGCACTTTATTAGGTTAATATACAGGGTGATTCGTAAATCATGGGACAAACTTCAAGGGGTGTTAGAACACTCTAGAAAAAGAATAATTTTTTGTATAGCAATATATTGGCGCAAGTGACGGTTTAGGTGCAAACACAAGAATTGTGCAGGAAATGAAACAAAATGTTTATTTACTACATCATGGATTTACAATTACTTATTTACAATGATTTTTTAGAATAATTGCTCCAAGGTGCTACCACCAACAACATTAATCCAAGCTTGGCAGCGTCGATGCGTGGATTGGCGGAATTTTTCACCGCACTGTTTGGTTTAGCGCTTTCGAACATCGTTCCTTTGCTGGAATCTGGCAGTTGAAAGGGGGGTTTCACAAACTTGCCATACTGCAAAACTTGCATTGATTACAATTGTAAAATAATGATGGAAATAGACATTTTATTTCATTTCCTGCGCAATTCTTGTGTTTGTGCCTAAACGCGCCCATACATTGCTGTACAAAAAATGATTATTTTAGTGTGTTTTAACACCTTTAGTTTGTCCATGAGTTACGAATCACTCTGCATTAAAATATAAATTAATTACACTCCTTAAACTATTTATGATTGTACAATATGTGCAAGTATTATCCACTCTGCTGTTTTCTCCATGCCTTTTTATCAATCATATACACCCTTGATTAATATTCAGCGGGCACAGACTTGTGAAATAATTACCGGTTTCTTCGAATACAATTTTTTACTTTACAGCGATAGCTTATGAATAAGCAATACATTCGCGCAATCCTAGAATATTTAAAATTTCTTATGAATAATGAATAGATATATTGAGATATCAGCAATTTATTATTTAAAAGTACGCTCAATTAATCAAATTTACCATTAGCTTGGTAAATTTTATTAATTAGAATTTTCAGCGGAGTTTTTAATGCATTTTTATTTTTAATTTATTTTGAATGATACCATCTCTTCAGGCACTATTTCTAGTAAATATAATTTTTTGGATGCTTCTACCCTCGAAGAGTCACAAGATTTCCGAGTATTGTAGACTGCTTTTTCCCCACAACGATATGACTAAATAACCTCATCTATTGGTTGAAAGAATCCTAGAAAAGATTCTACTGGTCAAAGAAGTCAAAACTGATTAAAAGTCATGCAGTGAAGACTGCAGGCTGCAGAACGGATATATGCGTATGAACTTCTTCAGAGGGTTAAGCAAGAACCTCGCTGACAACGATCCAAAATATTTCATAATGGTTTATATTACTTATAGGCCTATGTAGGCAACTGTAGCTTGCTTTATCTGTAGATATGCCTTACGTTAGCGCTTTTCAAAAATTAACTAACGATCTAAACACTTCCCAAATATTCAGTGGAGTTTGACCAGTAGGTCTACTGGTCAGAGAGCTGATTTCCGTTCGTCCAAATACGGGGGTAGAGCTTGGATGTTTGTTCGTCTGGAATTAATGCCTGGCCTCAATAGACGGGTTATGCTTAGAATGTGTGGTACGTACATGAGGTGTAACATGAGCCCGTTTTGCACTAGGATAACTAACACAAAGTGGTTCACAAATCCGCCTCTGTAGTGCCATAATGAGTAATGTTCAATTGGCCGGTATTAAGAAAAAATTCATTGGAGCACATCAAAATAGTTCTTAGTTTATAGTTCAACCTATAACAAATATTTTCTATTTCTTAGTTAACCCTATATTACTAATCATAATTTACAATTCTGGTAATACTAACCACTACTTTCGTAAATTTTACGAATGTTAAGTATTCTAGAGATAGAAATCTAATAATTTGTTTTTAGTAACTCACTATATTTTATAGCATTTAGACTTTCATAAAGAATGCTGAGAGTAATATTTAAAACGAAAGTCACACCTACAATTTCACAGAGGGTATAGTGGATGGGGTATACTGCCACACTATTGAAGAGAGGAGATACTACCTTCTTGTACTGCCTGCACGGTTGTACACTAGAAGATGTATATTTATATTGATTAAAACAAACGGATGGTTTGAACTTTCGTAAGTTCAATTTGTGTACTTTTCTTCCAACTTTTGCCTAACGAAAATTTAAAACCTTAACGATATTTAAGTAAAGATTGTTTTAACAAATATAGTAATTCATAAATATTTCTATTCGTACTGATTGAAAGATGAAATCCAAAAATAGAATAATAGAAAAATTAGTAATTTAGAAATTAAATAGATCAATACGAACGAACAAATATCCAAAATTTGCCCTGCTTTTACTATATTTCGTTGTATGAAATGTCAACAACAAACTAAAAGTAACTTAACTCTCATTAAACGTTTTAGAATCTGTATTGTTTTGTTTTGCTACTTTTGTGCATTTCAAATAAAGCACAGGGTCATTCCTGAGCAGTGGGCTGGACATGCAATTGCACGTTATCAGAAAAACAGGAATGGCTTAACTTGAAATAAAAACCTTCAGCAAACAAAAGTAAAGGTGGTTGTATGAACTTTTCAGGAATAAATATTATTGCATAATTTACCAATAAAGCTAGGCCGTATGAAAGTGAATCATTCTGGTCAATGTCTTTAGCTTTATATTAGCGTTCTGAGAGTACATACCTTTAAAGCTCGAAAGCCGTTAATGTGCACATTAGCTAGGCAATCTGCAGATAAGATGATTTGTTCCGTTAAAATGCGGAATCATCTACAAAATAAGAGTTTTCCGCACTTTACCTAGGTAATGTGTACATTAACGGCTTTCGAATCTTTAAAGTGCAAAAGTTTGTTTCTCTAATTTCCTTTCCTTCCTCGTTCCCTTTCTCCTTACTCTTCAACTATTCTGTTAATTGATTGATTCTATCAACTTGATTCTTTAGATATCGAAAAATAAATAACATTATGTTTCAACAATAGTCAGTATGTTTTATTTATATCTACTAATTATTCTATGAAATTACTTATAACTTTATGGGATAAAATTATAGCGTGTTTTTCAATTAGTAGTACCTAGTATTACTGAGTTGTTCGTCTGAGTATTAATTTAATCGTACAAAAATGTTGCTGTTGTTCGAGCAAAGATCTTATTTTCACTTTAACGAGTGCCTAGCAGGTAATGTGCAGATTATCTAGGTGATCTGCAGATTAACTAGGTAATTTGAGAAATGAAACAATTTTCCGCTCTTTGATGGATCGGCGTAGTTAATCTGCACATTACCTAGGTAATCTGCAGATTACCTGATTTCCGTACTTGAGCGGTAACATATATATGAATTGTGACTTTGTTCTTGATTTTCAATACAATTGTCCAAAAGCATTTATCAATGTCAATGCATTTGAAACATCAGATGCTTTTGAAAAGGATATAATTTGTGGTTTGTTGAAGCTTGCAAGCGGGCAGCCTCAAGTTGTTTGGTTGGCTGGATTGGGTTTTATGTCGCAAGGGACATATTTGGCCAAATTGTGCCAAACACGAGACAGGCAACACCAAGTACTGAATATACGCACACAAGGAATGTTTTACTTAGAAAGAAGAAATAAGCAATAAGGAATTGAACCTGCACCGCCTGCAACTCGCTGATTTCTAGTACAGTGGGCAAACTCACTGAGCCACGATGACCCCGCGTGTATTCAAGAACACGCATCACGCCTTGTAGCGTTTATCCATGTACCCGGTTTGACAGATCTGTATTACACGTGCATTTGAATACACGGTTACACGTGTATTCAAAAAGTACGGGTAGTTACGAAACTTGCTAGGATAATCTAGTTTGATTCTGTGAACAGCAGCGGCCGTTAATATATTCTTCAAACTGCAGAAAAACTCTTCAAATATCTTCCATTCTCTCCAAAATAACTCCAAATATTGGGAGAACTCTTTCAAGTAATCGAAAATCCCATTGGTGCGATAAATGGTTGTGATTTTATGGAGCAATGGCCCCATTTGGCCAAGCTGCTCTAAACAACGTCAAGTAAATAAACACGCAAACACAAAGAAAGCTTTACTGACACAGAAGACACACCCAGAGATTAATCGAACTTCCGCCTCCTACAACTCTCAGGTTGTTAGCACAGTGGGCAAATCCACTATCAGGGCAGCTTCAGTGATTACCCTGGTAAAAACAGCTGAGTTTACAGCAGTACGCATCTAGAAAAGTGCTAAGCTGATCACGATGATCCTTAGGCACAATAGATGTCACTAACGTTTAATTAAAAAGCTGCCGATCTTGGCTAAACTCTAACCATCTGTACCAACAGATGATGCAGCAGTTTAGTATACCTTCAGCATTGGGAAGCAGATACTACCGTATATTGATAACTGAAGCAGCCAGGTGTAGTCTGCATTACATTCTTCACGCTTAAGTACAGGTTTAGGGAAATTTTCATATTAACAGAGGTACGTAATGTTATGTATTAACTCCCCTGCTGTAATTATTATTGCTTGTTTTTTGGGCACAGTGCGGCCTCGGAGCAATTAATCAAACTCACGAAGAGGCCGTTCCACCCCCTTTTAACATACACCCCGTCTCGATCACGTTTGGGATGCCCGTCACGTGATCGCCAACGTCACGTGATTAACGAATCACTCCCCCGTCGGGTATTATTTATCACCTTCCCCTTACGCAAGCTCGGTTTTGAATTTCAGATAATATTGAAATCGCCGTCTCGGGTTGGGAAGTCCGCGGAGGGAGAAAAAAATCGTGAATGAATACCAACACGTGTTCGTCAAGGAATTTCTGGGAAATGTTTGATGAATGGAGGTTTTTGCTGTTTTGGTTGTTGTTTATGAATGAGGAGCGAGTTGATTAATTTTTATTACGCCCGTAGGTAGTTGTTGAATGTTTGCTCTTTGTCATTTATTTAGGTAATAACAGTACGAACTGTCGCGGCTAAGGCAGCGTTAACGTGCCCGGGGGGTTTTAACGTGCATTAATCAGGCGAGGCGTCCAGTGCTCTTTGTTAAGCGTCGCGTTTCTGGTTAATTTAGCCGGCGCAAAGTGATGTGCCTTGACGAGGCTGGTGTGTGTTGAACAGATTTATTTACGTGCTTTTAATGAGATATTTCGCTCACACATAGGTGACAATTATGTATTTTTGAGGCGTAAACAATTTATAGTCACTGTCAAAGGGTGTTTAGGTCACCCAATAACCAACAGAAAACTGTTTTCCATTACGAATTAAAGGCATACACTCTACTCATATATAAGCATGCACCAAAGTATGACTAATATTTTTATCCATGCGCTTGTGGTAACATTTTGAAGCCTCCTGGAAGAGTATCTACATGCGCGGCTTGATAGATTTTATTTATTCGTTCAATTGTTGTTTTGTCAATTTTTATCAATATCACATTCATTTTAGTTAGGTAGGTATTTTAATCAACATCGCACTGGGGCAACACAACAAGCTATTGGCGACGGTCCGGGATCAAACCCGAAGGGACAGATCGAGGACAACACCTCGTCATCCTCGAAAAATCCGAGGACAACACCAAGTAATTTTGAACCACTGTCAGATGACGAGGTCACACATGAGCTGGCCCTTCACTCTCCAATCCATTGTGGTACATGAGCAGACCATAATGTCGAATTCAGCTAGTTTGTCATTCAGTGTTCCACACCGCGCCAACGTTAGAAAATTTGAGTCCACGAGAGATTTAATGTGCACGAAATTCCTCTACACGACGGTCTTTGGCTGGACCGGATTATTTTCATTAGCAACCGGATTAGCAAACCTCCGGTTGCTAATCCGGTTGCCCTTCCAACAGGGCTGCCACTGCCCCCTCATTCATTTTAGAAGTGATTTAAATCGTTTATCTTGGCCAGTCTGTATCCTAATATTGTATTGGTTGGATACAATATGGATATAGAATTGTAGAGATAAAAACCATATGGCCTTTGCGCCATATTTGGCCGAGCTGAACCAAGCACGAGAAACAGACAACGTCAAGTAATAGACATATACACGCAAGGAAAGTTTTACTGACATAAGAAAGAAATACATAGTGTAAAGTTACAGAAATCAAAGCTACAATTCGCTGGTTGCTAGGTTATATACTTTATTTTCATTAGTTCATTGGAGGAGTTGGGGTCGTTTACTTGTTTTTTTTTGCCAGAAATGATCTGTGATAGTGAAAGCTTTTTTGATATTTAGATTAAACTGATTTATTCAGACTATTTGAAAATATCTCTGAATATTTCAATTATGCTGGATTTGTATCTGTACTCTGATAACGAAATGAAGGAACTATATTTCCTTTCAGTAACATAGTTTCTTTGGCGTACTGGAATCGTTTTATGCATCATCAAAATCAATGTTTGGTTGTGTTTCGTTTTCTATTCCACCAACCAAAATGAATGGTTAATATTTATCTCACGAATAGAGATGGTTTTTGATGATTATGTTCATAAAGGTTTATTTTGATAATAAGTGTGAGCAATATTAAAGGGGGAAATTAAATAACTTGATTGATATTCGCTATATTAAATCTTTTACGAATTCCTTCGTTACGTTCTAAGAATCATACTGAGTAATGGAATTATGCAATACATTACAATTTTATATCCAGGAGTATCATGAAGACATTTTTTGTACCTGAGCAGACTACAATGTCGAATTTAGTGAGTTTGTCATTTAGTGTACCACTCACTATCTTCTACAAACGAATAACAAAAGGATAATTAGATTTCTATGGGAACTCATTTTGCCTTTGATAGTCTTTCCTTGTCCGTTATAGCAAGCACTTTAGAGTATCGCCAGTACCGTATTATCATTGGCCGGAAAAATGTGAAATCTTTATATACTATTATTTGCAGATTACTGATATTCAACCCTCTAATCGTCATTGGATTTCTGAGTTGTGTACTATTGCTTTTACCCTCAACACACATAATGACCAAATAACCACATCTCTTGGTTGAAAGAATCCGAGGAATGATTATATTGGTCAAAAGGTCAAAAATGGTTAAAAGTCATCTGGTAGGTATTTTAATCAACGTCGCACTGAAGCAACACAACAGGCTAGGACGGTCCGGGATCAAACCCGAAGGGAAGGAAGGAAGACTGCAGGATACAGAACGGATATACGCGTGTTCACCCCTCAGAGGGTTAAAGGTTATCAATCTTTCCACTGCATCTGTTAAAATAAAGTTGTACAAGTGTGTAATGTAGGATAAGAATCAAATTAATGTATCTGTGAAGGTTAACATTGAGAACTTAGTAATGCATATTTGTATTTCATGAGGGGTACGGGGTTTCCATGGCTCAATGGGTTCGACCACTGCGCTAGCAATCTGCGAGTTGTAGGCGACGCAGGTTCTATTCCTCCCTGCGTGTTTTTAACTTCACACGTTTGAGTTGAGGTAACCCGTTAGCAGTGTTCGTCGTTATGTAGTTCTTCCGAAAGAAGACAGAATCATTTTTGAGAATGATCTATTTATTTCGATACATTCACAAAACTATACACAAGAAACAATTTCTCTTTTCTGTATCAGTAAAGTTGTCCTCAGCTTGGCTAAATATGACCCTTGCGCCATAAAATCCAAACCAACCAATCCTGTCGGGTTCGATTTCTCCCTGGGTGTATTTCTCTCTTCCACGTCAGTACAGCTTTCCTTGTGTGTATGTCCATTTACTTGACGGTGTATGGCGCAGCTTGACGAAATATTGCCCTTGCGCCATAAAAACCAACCCAATCAACCATTACGGGGACCGTCACTTAAACCTCCACGTAGTTTCCCCGAGATATCTCGTCCTTCAAGATCTGACTAATTTGTTGATAACGAGATATCTCGTCATCAATCAATTATGACGAGATCAAGATCTGGTTAGTTTCCTTCTAATGACGAAATATCTCGTCCATCAAGATCTGGTCAGTTTTGCTAATGATGACGAGATACCTCGTCGAGACAACCACCCGGGGGGTTAACCCACTACTGGGACTCAGTGTAGATGTGGGACCGCCTGGGAAACACTGCAACAAGAAAAGTTTACTTCGATCTTAATCCTCTGAGCGTCGCGTGATATCTGATTAGTGTAGTATTGCTTTTCCACTATAACACATAATGACTATATAACTACATCTATTTGTTGAAATAACCTTAGGAAAGATTCTATTCGATTGGATTCCTATTGGTTGAAAAAGTCAAAACTAGTTAGAAGTCACATGCAGGATAAACTGCTGTTGCTGAACCAATATATACATGTGCCACACTCAGAGGGTTAATGCTGTACAAGTGTGTGATCTGATCTGAAAAAATCCTCTCTTCTCAACGCGTTGCAATGCATTCCGACAGCCAACCCCAACTAAACGCCTGCCCCCATCGATTGGAGGATTGGCGTCCAGTGGCTTTTCCCTGAATCGCGTGGCAATGTTGGGCTCCATGATTGTCACCATAGGTAGTGTTATTAAATCCAGCTTTTCATCCTCTGCCCTACTAAATAATCTTCTGTGCACGCTCATTGGTGCCACAAATCAAGCCCTGATGACTGTTTAAGGGGCCAGCTGGCGTTCCCCCGGCACATAAAGGGAGGCGCTTCATATTCAGTCTCCAGAAGCGCGGGCCGGCAATTAATTTCCAGATTAACTTCGCTGCCGCATCGGTTGGGCCGCGGTGCAGGGAGCGTATGGTGATTGATAAATGGAAACGGGGCGCGTTCTGGAACACCGTCGAATAGAATTCCCGACCGGAAGCGATTAAGACGGCCCGAATTGCGCGAAGTTATTCGGCACCACCTTTTTCCTACTTTCGTATTTACAGTTCAGCCCATGGGCGTATCGTACGACGCGCATAGACCTGTGGTAAAGAGGATGAAGAAGAAAATGTTCTCAGGGTTCTACAAGGCATCCTTTTGTCTAATCTTACAAGCATTCCCTTCTAATCTTAGAATCTAGCCTATTAATGTATACTAAATATGAAAGCTATTGCAGATTAACAAGGAAATGCGATTCAATTGTTCATACAGACTGCACGTTTTTCCTTTGAGCAAAGTTATTGAAATTCAGACCATATCGTGCATAGACCTGTGGTAAAGTTCAGGGTGAAGAAAATGTTTCTCAGGTTCTACAAAGAATCCTCTTGTCTAATCTTAAAAGCATATAATTTTATACCAAGGCTATTGCAGATTAACAGGGAAATGCGATTCATTTGTTCATACAGGCTGCACATTTTTCCTTTGTGCAAAGCTATTAAAATTCAGTCCATAGACTTATCGGAATACGTGCATTACCTGTGGTAAAGTTGATGATGAAGATGATAATGTTCTTAGGCTCTTAGGTTCTACAAAGCATCCAGTCTAATTTCACAAGCATATCAAGGTATATTAAATATGAAGACTTGCAGAGTAACAGGGAAATGTGATTCATTTGTCCTTACAGGCATATTCATTTTCCCTTTGTGCAAAGTTATTGAAATTCAGTTCATAGGCGTATCGTAATACGTGCATAAACCTGTGGTAAAGTTGAGGTTGATGAAGAAAATGACGATGTTGTATACACAGATATGCTTGTCAGGAACTAAATATGAAGTTTGTTTCACATTAACAGCAAAATTCGATTCATTTTTCAATACAACCATGCCGATATACTGACAGGTTTTCGCTTTGTGCAAAGTAATTCCGATTCAGTCCATGAACGTATTTAAGGAAGGGCATAGACCTGCGAGAAAGTTGGGAATAACGAAGAAATTGTTCTTCGATTCTACAAAACATCCTCTTGTATACACGGATCTGCTTATAAGGGAATAAATATGAACCTATTTTAGATTAGCAGGGAAATGCGATTAGATTGTTCATACAGTCATGCATATTTCATAGTAACCTACACATTTTCTATTGGTTTAAAGTTATTCTAATTCCGTCCATGGGCGTATCGTAGGATGTTCATAGACATGTGATCATGTGATGAGATTGACGAAGAAAATTATCTGAAATATATCTGCAATCAAAATATTGTACACAAGGAGATTCTTTTAAAATCTTAAACGAAACTAGATATCAAACCTCTTTCCAATTGACTGAAAAGTGAGAATTCTTTGGGCCTAACAGCTATGTATATATCATACCAGCCTAAATATTTTCATTTTCACATAAAGTTATTCTGATTTCGTCTATGGGCGATTTGAAGGACGCGTATCAACCCTGTTGTAAAATACAAAACTGATGATGAGTCCGAGCATGTTTTTAAATTCTGTCGTAGAGTTCATCTACCAAGCAGTCTATTGTATACCTTGGATGTGCTTACAAAAAATTTTAGACTAGGCTTGATAGCTAACCTATTTCAGATTAACAGCGGAATCATATTCATTTGTTTATATTCAGTCATGTAAACTCCTGATAGAAATTGGAAATCGTTAGGAAATCTTGACATTTCAGAAACGGTTTTAAAATGTAAAGCTTTCAGGTAGTTGTGTTTCACAAATAAAATTGAGCCAAATCTAGTTAGAGTATATTAATCTTGCATGTACGAAATTTTTTTATAAACCTTGAAAGAAAAATTAACATATACAATAAATTTCAGAAGAAATCATTTAAAATTTTGTCTAGTTGGTATGATTGCAGTCAGCAAATGAGAAAGTCGAAAATCCTAATAAATGGAAATTTCACCTAGTAAAATGTAGTTTCTGGCATTTTCTAGCGAATAAGAGGTCCCTAGTCACTAGAATGAGACAACGACACGAAAACCTTTTTAAAAATATGTTTGAGAAGAGCTAGAGGACTTGACCTAAAGCACACACACAGAATTAAATCATCTCAAAATAAGTGATAGGTTATAATTTTCTGAAAACTGTGATGGCATTATCTTAATGAACCCAGTAACTTCCTTATATAGTGTAAGTGTTTTGGTGCCATTTTCAATGGAAAGAGGTAGGGTTTTCCATCTCCTACATCAGAATGAGGGGTGAGACATTTTATCGCCACAAAAAAACTTCAGAAAAAAAGCTGCATGTTTGACAAAAGAACTCTAGGTGTTGATTGACTGGAGATATCTGAATCCCCTAAAAATTATGGTTGGGTTTTACTAACGCAAGGGCCATATTTTACCAAGCTGCGCCAATCACAAGACAGACAACGTCAAGTGATGGACATACACACAAAAGAAAAGTTTTACTGATACAGTAGAAATACACCCAGGGTAAGTTACAGCAATCGAACCTGCGCAATCTACAACTGAGATTATGTTAGAAATATATTTTCGAAAGTATTGGTGTCGCTACCTTATGGAACAATAGAATGAGGGATACCCTGTGAAGCGTTCACACGCATATATCTGTTCTGCAAGCTAGCCTTCCCTGCATGACTTCTAAGCAGTTTTGACCTTCTTGGCCAACACTTTAATTCAGTCCTTTGACTCTAAAACCTTCACAATAAAATTTTTAGGAGCAGCGCTCCTACGTCTGCATTTAATAACTCCAAATTTCTGCTTTGCATTAAAACAAAATTTATTACCTGTCCACATCTAGTCATCCAACACGTTGGGGGAAATTTTTTTACCGTAAACCTTTGTGGTGTCTGTATCTCATGATGGAGTTGAGTCCTAGAATTCCTTCAGCCAATCGACGTGGTTATTTAGTCGTTCTGTGTGTTTGAGGGTAGAAACAATACTACCCTACTCGGAAATCTCGTCAAATTCAGAGGGTTAATCGAACCTAAAACTACTCCCGTTTCGCAAAGACCCCCTTCCCCAAAAGACACCCTCGCAAACCAATTCTTAAGATCCAGCTATAAACATTATTCAAGAGAGTCTCCAGTCCTCACCATTCAACAAAAGACTCCATCTCCCTTCTCCCGGGGAACCCCTCCCCCACTTATTAACTAAATAAAGCAGAGAATTCCAGATGAAAGACCTCACTCTAGACCCCCCCCCCCCAACTCCGCATTAACTGCGATATCTGTATTAACTCCTTCCCCCCGACTTACTTCCCAAGACGCCACCGGGAAGAAGAGACAAAAGCCCAATCCTAGGAATTCCGCGTATCGCCTTGTAATTACGAATGTAATTAGTGGTTATTATAATGTTTAGCTCAGTCGCCATTGTAGCCTTTGTGATTATTAGGACGTTAAGAAGTCGAGGGGTGGGGAGATATTCTCAATGGTCTCAAGGAGGGAGTGCGGATGCTTTTGTCTGTGCACGCCTGATGGGAGACGTCTTATGCGTTTTGTGCGAATTAAAAGGATTGTTGGTGTTTTAATTGGGACAGGGTGAAGGATGGCTGGCAGAGAAAGGGGTGCAGATTAAAATTCAGGCTCCGTGTAGGATTGGTGGGTTGTCGGAAATTATGATTATTAATCCACTTCATTGTTGTGTTATTGGAGGTTCACGTTGTGAAACTTTGAGGAATGAATAGGCACTTAGGATTTCATTAGTCTGATCCAAGGTTTTTAATAAGGTTCTTCTAAGGATAAGGATGATTTGACATTAAAACACCCACTATCTTTTTAATTATTACAAAACGTAGACGTCTCTCCTCAGGCGTACAAAGGCAAAAGCATCCGCACTCCCTTCTTGAGTCCATAGAGAATATCTCCCCCTCGACTTCTTAACGTCCTAATAATCACAAAGACTACAATGTCGACTGAAGTAAACTTTATAATAACCAAATGCCTCTTGTCTGTTCGTCTGATGAGAGACGTCTTACGCGAATTAAAAAGGATTGTTGGGGTGTTTGAATTGGGACAGGGTGAAGAATGGTTGGCAGAGAAAGGGTTGCAGATTAAAATTCAGACTCTGTGTAGGATTGATAGGTTGTCGGAAATTGTGATTATTAATCCGCTTCATTGTGTTATTGGAGGTTCACATTGTGAAACTTTGAGGAATGAATAGGGCACTTAAGATTTCATTAGGACTAACGTATGATGCAACGTTTTTACTGAGGTTCTTGCAACCAAATTCGGGTAGCTCGGTCTTTTTGTTGACTCAAAATTTCCATAATTTTAAATTAATCAACAATCTTTTTAATTGTCACAAAACATATAAGACTTCTCTCATCAGGAGTGCACAGATAAAAGTATCTGCACTTCCTCCTTGAGACCTTGGCCAAATGTGTCCCTTTCACCATAAAACCCAACCAACCAATTCTCCTTGAGATCATTGGAAAATCTTTACACGACTTCTTAACGTTCTAATAATCACGAAGGTAAGAATGGCGACTGAGCTAAACATTGTAATAACGGAATACCTGTTGTCTGTACGTCTGATGAGAGATGTCTTATGCCAAGTAAATAGGATTGTTGGTGTTTTAATTGAGACAAGGGGAAGGATGGATGGCAATGAAAAGGTGTGAAATTTGTAGGTTGTTGAAAATTATGATTAATTATCCCCTTCATTATTGTGTCATTGAAGGTTTACGTTGTGAAACTTTGTTGCTGTAATGTATGAATATAGGGCACTTAAGATTCCATCAAGGTCAATGTATCGCATTTTTTTAGCAACTTGTATTCAAGCACACGTTAGATGGTGCTTTTCCAAATTCAGAGCTCTTAATTTGTTTGATTCCTTACTTGATGAAAGCATGTTGTTTTGTGAACAATGGCTGCTACTAAAAGGAGTAAACCTGCGTGGTACGTAAAAAAGCACGAAATTAAAAACACCATTTGTGGTTGGTTATATTAAGTAAATTCACAAAATGTAGCTTCGAAAACGTTTTTTAATTATATTCTAGAATATAGTTTTCTGGAATTGGAACAAAACTAGTACATTATGGTTCTTGTCGTTTTTAAAAAGCACAAGAATGTATGAATTAGACTTCCGTAATACTGCTACTTTACTAAATAGAACTTTCTAACTTCCTAATTCGATGCAAAGATAAACCACCAGGAGAGTTAAAAATACAGATTTATGAAATAAACTCAGGAGAAAAATTTGTAAAATAGACTAGATAAAATAAGGGCTTAAGGTGAAAATATGTTTTTTGGGCTATGTATAAGTATGTATAGGTTTTGAAAAAAATAGAGGCACTCTTGAATTGTCAGAGTGCGCGCTCAAGAATTCTCAAATAGGTAATTTCAAAACATTTAATTATGTGGCGATAGTCAAAAATTCAAAACAAATCCAAAACATTCAGTTCTCTAAAAATATATCACATAGCAACAAAATCATTTGTCTTCATCGGACTTGTGCTAAGAATGAGATGAAGAGCAAACAAATGTTCAAAACTTTTTTTATTTATTATAAAAAGTATTTCCTATTGGCTCTTTTGAAAACTGTTGAGGTCATAGATAGCAAAATACATTAAGTAGAACAAATTTAAAAAACATTTATTCTTTCTAATATTATCTCTTAAAATAGAAATAATATACAAAGCATTGCATCCAATAATTCGAAATTTTTGAGCATTGATCCATGTTTTTTTCAAGAACTGAACTCATTTAGTACATTACCAAAAATAAAGATCCGTATCCAAAAAATCATTTTTAAAAGCTGATGATTTCTTTATAAGAAAACAAATGAAATAGATATTAATCCAAAGCTATAAAGCTTTCGAAATACTTCTGGCAATCGTTTCTTCAGCTCCATTACGCCTTGCAAACGACAACGATAAAGAAAAACACTAAATAAATAATAAAAAGAAAGAATTTCGAATGACAAAAGTGCAACACAATAACTGCATAATTCAATTATTCCCCTTCGGAATAAAATAAAATCTAAATTACAGATGAAAAGTCGAAAAAGAGAGAAATAAAGAAAGGAAACAAACAATTGACACGAGTATTATTTAAAGATTGAGATAATAAATTCAGTCATATTATTTTAATGGAACTTTTAATACCATCTAATTTGGCACAGAAGCGATATTAAAATTCCGAACTTCTTAATCTCCTATCATAATGACATCGCGGCTGAATTCCGTAGAAATAAATAAATGGAGAAAGAATTCCGGCGATGCCAGATTCCTCGAACTTAATCGTTCAATTTTCATGGACTTATTATTTTTTTCCATTCGTCTGAAGAATAAATATTCGAACTCCTTGTATGACGCCTATTGTTTTCTGCCCAATGACATCTGGCTTTAATAACATCAGACAGCTTAAGATCTTATGGGGGAAAGGGGGAAGAGTTGAAAAAAGAACAAATTCGTTCCATCGTCTCTTTTCTTAATGCTTTGAAAATCCCACGTAACTGGCAATCTGACAGAATCGCTTATTCTCGAAAGCAGACGACAATCTGAGAATTTATAAAAAAATGGCGTTTCCTATTCCAGTATTAGTAGTCGCATTTGTTCTTTTCCCCTTTCGTTTTTTTCATCCTTCGCATTTCATATGAGCTTGTATGTATATATACATTCCTCACTTTATAAGACGCAGAGGAATTGAAAAAAAATCGGAGGGAAAAATCGGAAGTAGAAAATAGGATTTGACTTTCACGTCGTTTCTTAATCTGCTTTTGCTTCGAGTTTTCAATCAAATCGGCTCGATGATTTGGAAAAGGACTTCCACTAACACTTTTCCCTTTGTTTTGTCCCATTTAGCACTAACTGGCGCGAACCGGGTGGTTCGCTCCTATTGGTTAAATGGCGCGCACGCGTCGTGACGCTTGCCGTTACGGTTGCGATCAACTTCCGGGTCGTTTGGCGTCGGGAATAGATCTTTTAGGGCGTTTTAAGAGGTTCTAAGTTGAGTGCCAGCCGAAGTCACTATTGCCACAGATCGCTGTTCATTTTCTTTTGTTAGTGTCGTTTTTATTTTATTTATTGCTTATTATTGCTTATACTTATTTTTTCCTTCTTCTTCCCTCCCTCCCCGAGCGTTCCGTTATTGTGTTTCTGTGCGAATTGCTACGAAATGAACAATCGTATAGATTTCTTTCTCCTCCTTTGTTCGCTGGCTTGTCTTACAAACAACAGGCTATAACGGTACAAATACAGAAGTTATGTTCAACGGAACGAAGAACGTAATCGCGTCGTTATATTTGATCCATAGCTCGTTTTTCCACCAATTACGATTGTCTGTTGTACTGTATGATGTGACGTAAGGTGTTTCCGAATTTATTGTTTCCCCTAAAGATCTCGTACATATATACTCGCATACTTTCTTGTCTTTACTTATCCAAGTCTCCTTTATGATTTATATTTCCTATATTGGCATTGTTCTTATCGAATTGCATATGTATTAAGCATCTTTCACGAACGAGGCATAGATGATCAAGAATAAAAGCTTACCCACTTGGATTTTTAACAGAACTAATAACATTTTTAATCGAACACGTTAGCTTCAAATTCTTTCCTTAACCCTCTGAGGGGTTCACACACGTATATCCTTCTTGCAACCTGCAGTCTTCCCTGCATGACACAAAATCTGTTTTGATCTTCTCAACTATATAATCTTTCCTAGGTTTCTTTCAACAAATAGATGTAGTTATTTAGTCATTAACCCTCCTGATGATTTCTCGAAGAGGTATCTCGTTCATTAGCAAAAGTGATCAGATCTTGATGGACGAGATATCCCATCATTAGAGGAAAACTGACCAAATCTTGATCTCGTCATCATAAAAAATCGTCCATATCTTGATGGATGAAAGATTTCGTCAGTAGCGCAATTGGTCAGATCTTGATGGACGAGGTAACTCGTTGAAACCACTTATAGGGTTAAATGTGTTGTGAGGGAAAAGCAATACTACCCTACTCGGAAATCTAATGACACTCAGAGGGTTAAAAAACCCACTCTTGTAGCCATTCAAACCACAAATAAGTGTTTTAGTGCAACTTTATAACAAAACATTAACAAATTATAATGAACTCTCCCCTGATCTTTTGTAACTATATTTCCAACTCCCAGATTCGTAATAAATTAATTTGTCTTAATAGCATGACTTATTAATGGTGATTTATGAGAAGTTTTACTTGGGCATTTCGCCACGAATTCCCATTGAAGTAAAAGTGCATACACTTTAATGTAACGATTTTGTCATAAGAATAGAATTTTAGTGGACACCTTCCCCCGAAAGTAGTTTATATAAACAAAATTTAAACTAAGAAACATCTCTCTGATCATATTCGATGTCTGCAACTTAAAATGATAAGAATAATAAAACTTCAGATGCCAATTTCAAGTATACGGTTCCCAATTTTATTTATCAGCATCACAATGTTGAACTAGCTTTTTAGTTTATGTCACAAAGGATAAACAAATTGAATGATTCATTTAAAATCCAAATTACCATGTTTTAGGCAAATATCTTTTATATGACAGGTTTATCAAACAGTTTCATAAGAATTTCTACGTTTCTAGAATTATTTGTGTATTCTTTTTACATAAAAAATAATACGAAAAATAATTTCAAATTCTTTTATATCTATTTTATGACATCATTAAGATAACGTAAAATACGATACGTTACCCATGGAACAATTTAGTTTACTTTGAAGAAATGGGAAATAAATGTTCCTGAGCTTATAATCGTGTGGATATACATTTCCCCATTTTGCTCATGAAACAATGCGCTTTTTAAGGAATCACTTTCAAGAATTCATTTTCAAGAGTCATTTTTAGATTTCAAGTGTTTCTTTGAGGGATTTTCAGTGTAAACAAATTCGAGGGTTTGCGAAGACTACTTTCTGCTGTTCAAATATACTCGCATGATACGCATCGGGGTTACCTTAAAATGTAGCTTATCGCCGTTTTGGCAACTTTTGACGTTTAATCTATTCTGTGTTGACCAACCCGCTATCATATATCAATTCGGAATTTATTCTTTGGAATATTTATTGGTGAAGTGCTGAAATCGTATTCGAGAAACAAGCCAACTCATGCCACGTTCGAATATGTACTGGAAACACGTATTGCCTCAGAAACGATACCGCCCCTACATTTAACTTGACAGAAAATGCCTCTCATATTTACTCCAAGTATGAAGATTTAATTTATTTAAAAAAAATCTTTTTCTACATATTCATCTTAATTTTAAACGATTTCCAGTTCATCGATAATAAAGTAGACAGTCTAGAGTTTTATTTTCGAAAAGCAATTTGTAGAGATTACTCCATGCTCAGCGTTTCGCTACATATTTTAATTAATTTTTGCTAAGTGTTAGTTTATACGGATACACACGCAGTAAAAGAATCTTACGTCGCTGAATGTTGACATTTAAAGAAAACAGTTTGAAACTTAACGTCTGTTAATGTTCCTGCACACGACAGAAAAATGCTATTCTGAAGCATTACTCTTAAATGTTACCTGCATGAAATATCGTTAAAACAAATTATCTCGACGTATTCTAATGTTCTTCTCTCCAAACGGAACAATGTATTTATTTTTGTGTCGAACAAAAATGTTAAGAACAACCCACTCCGTGCTTTACTCTGTAAAATAATTACACGTACGTTCCGACAACGTCGGACAAGGTGACATTCGCTCGAAATGCGTTCCAAAGTAGCAAAATCCTACCCCCTTTTACTTACTTTTGCCATCTCTCCCCGCCTGCCTTCCAACTTTAATTAACTAACATATTTTATGACTTGTCTAAATAAGTTTGCGAGTTATTTTGGCGAAGCAGGAACAAAAACCGAAAGCCTGTCGTGCGACTTAACATCCACGAAAGCACACCTGGGCGAGAGAAAAGCAACCCGATTTCAATTAGTGAAGAAAAGGGACGAGAGAGAGAGAAGGACTCCTACATCTCAACCCGCCTTCATTTATTTGACAGACGACGGCGGCGTTACGCAAATTCCCCTTTCTCGCGCGCGAGGCCACACACTTCTACCAGTTTAAGGAAACTACTTCAACAACTTTAACAACATTAAAGACGCAAAATAAGACACACTCTGGCACTCGCAGCAAAGAAAGCGGAAAGAAAACAACAAGCGAAAAAATAATAACGCATAACAGAAGCATAATAATTCTCCCCAGCGTTGTCGGGCAATCAAAACTACTTAAGAATAATGTCAGCAAACAACTCAGCTTTTAGCAGACGATTATTCGTTAAACACAGAATTCTTTCATTTGAAACAAAAGACGTGTTGTTCCCGGGCCTTTTAGAAAATATTTGCGACAGTAAATGTGATGCCTTTCTTCCCCCTCCCTTATATTCCATCCACCCTTTGGACTCCCCCTCTCTCCCTAACAGCATTATTATTGCTTCATTTCATCTTAAATTAAAGAACGCAATGAGGTACTTGTAAAGTGAGTAACACGCGTCTTTCTTATTTTTAATTAAAATGGCGAAGCTCGGCAGCTGGCTGGAGGATTTAAGTGAGGAAGGGGAAGGGGGGGGGAAGGCTCGGTCGAGGGGTAGGGAATTTTTCTTCCCCTTTTAACGTCGGTCGTTCTGGCTCTCTTATGCGAAGGGAAAACGATATGTTAATTTGATGACACGGATGAAATTTAAATGCCGCTGTATATGCGCCTTGTCTTCTCTCTTTGACGTAATAAAATTAAAATACTTGTTTGCAAGTTCATGATTTATCAATTTGTGTAATAATGGTCATTCGCAGACTCGGGCTGGGACTTATAGGGGTAGGGGGGATCGCGAATTCGATTCTTTGAAATTATTCCATTCGGAACGATCCTGAGTTATCGTTTTTTCCCTTCTGTTTTAAATTGCTAATTAACTTTCGAGCTGCAATATAATATGCATATTCAAGTATCAAAGTGTGATTCAGTCTTGGATTTTAATAAAGATGGGGATATTGAGAGGAAAAGCTTTTCGTGAATGAATATTTTTTCTGAACTGATTCGAATGTGGGATTTTCTTATCTTTGTTGTAATTTTTATTATTGAAGGAAGGGAAAGTCTCAATCACATCTATCGTTCAGATTAGTACTTATTTTTAAAAAGTAATGGATACAAACTGTTTTTCGAAAATTCTTTTATTTACGAATAAACGTGCGTCGATTTCTGGATATGCTTAAAGGTATTAAAAAGATGCAATTCTTAAAACAAAATTACAAATAAATATTTTCATAGAAGATGGATTTATCATAATAGTGAGAGTTCTTCGCACTTGCTTTTTCCTGAGAGAATCAAAATAATCTCGAATTCAGGATTATTTTAGAATTTTAATAACTAAATCTGAAATAAATATTAAGATTCTCTTGTGAAGAGCGAAGAAGTGGAATGTAAAACTTCTTCGAAATAACTTTTTAATCCTCCTGGTGTTTGTCTCGAAGAGGTATCTCGTCATTAACAAACCTGGCCAGATCTTGATGGACCAGATATCTCGTCATTAGAAACGCTGATCTTGATATCATCATAAAAAACAGCAATATCATCATTCGGAATTCAATCGGCATTCTTCATGACGATCATCAGATCTTGATCATCAGATCTTCATCATCTTCAGATCTTGATGGACAAGATGTCTCGTCGAAACCACTAGAAGGATTAGAATTGATTGGTGTTTTCTATCTTTATGTAAGAATGCACCAGTTGAATGAATCGGTGAGTGTAGAAACAGCATGAGTCCCATTTTTCAGATTTAAGACATCAGCATGAAAACATCATAAGTCAGTGATTTATGTGGTTTCTGCTCCCAAAGCATGTTTTCATGGCCCTATATTTACTAACTGAAGTCATGGACTAATTTGATTTCTTCACACATTACGACGCTAGATAAGCCCATTTATGCAATTAAGCCAATTTCTAAAATTTTTACTCAAATTTTTACACTCACCAATTTAAATGTACGGCAAACAAAAATAATTTTGATTTTATTACTGCAGATTTTATAAAAATGAAAGTCGTTAAATTAATTTTCAAACCATCTTTTGTAGTGATGACATTTTTTTTGTGTGGGGAGGTATTTTTTGGAAAACACCTATAAAATAGTTTTTGTAATATTTTATAAATATTTTTAATTAATTAGAACTATTATTCCAAGTAAGAATTTATTTAGAGCAAATTCTTCAGAATTTATTTAGAATAAATTCGTAAGAATTATAATTTATTTAGAATAAATTCGTAAGAATTAGAATTTATTTAGAATAAGTTCTTAAGAAGAAATATTTTATTTAGAATAAATTCTTATAAGAACTTTTTGAAGAAGAATTTGTTCAGAATAAATTCTTAAGAATATTTAGAATAAATTCTCAAATGATAAATTCTGGGGATATATTATTACAAATTGTTATTCAGAAATATTCTGAGAATTCACAAAGTTAGCAAAACGCAATCGCACCGAGTAAAAACTTCTTGAGATTTCTTTTTATGCCTCTTATCTTTCGAAAAACGCTCGTGCATTTGTTCCAATTACCCGGAATAATTTATTCATAGCCTTAACACCAAGGTCATCACGAAGCATCTCCTCTCCGAAGCAGGCTGCTCTCGAATCACGTGATCGCGTCCTTTGTTTTAAGACGGGCGTGATTAATTAATTACTCAAAGTCGCAACTCATTTTAACAAACAGATGGGTTAATTGAGTTGAATGCCTCGATGGGAGACTGCTCTTGGGGCACTAGTGGCATGAGTGGGCCAGCTCATCGAAACGCCCAATTTGACCCTTGATGTTGAATATGAGTTCCTGGAATTTTTTGCAAGATGTCGAAATTCTATTTTTGGTTTTGATAAATCTTTTGTCTTTAAAACAATTTATTTTTTGTACTTGTGTAGTTGAAGTATTGAAACCTCTCTTTTTTTACTAAAAGGGTTACAAAATAATATTCTAGACTAGCAAACCCGGGCATTGCATTTACGGTGAAGTTTTTTAATTGCTTGTGTCTATTGATAGCATTGCAGTTAGTCACATTTGATGCCTTATTTAAATCCACTTATAGTGAATATAAGCATCGATATACACATTTCGTCCCCCCCAATGGAAATAAAATTTATCACAAATATAAAGCAGCATTTTATCTTCCTGTATTAATACCCATTTCCATTAAAGTGCATGTCATAAAGTTGACATCTCAGTTGTGTTACCACAATGATCAGGACGTCCACTTTATTGCATGCAATCCACAAGTGAAGGAGGCCGCGGTAGCCCGGTTGGAAGAGTAACAGATTAGCAACCGAAGGGTTGCGAATTCGAATCCAACCAAAGACTGTCGTGTTCAAGTGGGAGAGCTGGTGTACGTTAAATCTGTCGTGGCCTCAAATGTCCTCCCATTGGCGTGGTGTGGAAATTTGGAGAGTGGGGTGCCAGCTCAGGTGTGACCTCGTCATCTGACCGTGGTTCAAAATTACTTGGTGTTGTCCTCGGATATTTCATTTCGGGTTTGATCCCGGACCGTCACCAACAGCCCGTATGTTGCTCCAGTGCGACGTTAATTAAAATACCTACCACAAGTTAAGGACTGTTCGGTATTTTTTGGCTTCTAAGCTTATTGTCGAGGTACATCATTTTCATATGTGCGCTGATAACTGTCTTACAGATTTCTCAATGCCTTGTCATCAGACTGCTGAAGAATTTCATTAGCGAGACGAGTGATATATATATATATATATATATATATATATATATATATATATATATATATATATATATATATATATATATATATATATATATATATATATATATATATATATATATATATATATATATATATATATACATTCTTCTGATTGAGAAATAATTTCGGTTTCATTACTTTGAAGCTTCATAGAGACATTCACACAATTTTTTAAAAATTTTTAAACCTCCTACATAACAAAATTGATTCTCCCTTTTTAGTTTCTTGTATTGATTTTAATGTCCCCAGGTATATCACCAGAAACTAGAGTATTTTTGTTAACCCTTTAAAATGAATGCATGTAACAATTTTGCTACAAGCAGAGCTTTTAAAATATTATTCCTCTCGATGATTGATATATATTTTTAGTGATTTCGATTCAATGAGTAATTCGTTCCACGATGTGTTTAGTTTTATCTCTTATTTAACTATATTTGTGCATGTATTTTTTCTTATATTTTGGATCATATTTTTGCTCTCTGTAATTGGATATTTTCCTGTAGAGAAATAACAATTAAATAAATGAGCAGAATTTCATGCAATAATAGTTCCATCTAGTTGAAACATTTCGTATAAGAAAAATGGCACATTCTAAATAAGTATATTTTATAGAAGAGAACGAAGATTGAAAATCTTTAAATATATCTTTCTTCTCAATTCGGAATAAGAATCCAATCTTCATTAAAAATTTGTAGAATATTTGCTAATTTTATTTCCGAGATTGGTTACAGTTTGATAGAATTTATTTTTATTTCTCAAGTTTTCTAAATTTTCATTTCTGACACTTTTCTCGAAATGAGATTTGCAGGATGAGAAAAATCCGTTCGTTTTAGGTTTACTGTTACAAATTACTTTTCCGAACTGCATGGGGAATTTTTATGCGAGATTTTAATAGGATTGAACAGAATCAATAATCATTTGTATTTTTATGTTACAATCATCTGTCTAAAAATCTTAAAGATAATATGAATACTGATATCTTTATATGGTTATTTTTTTTTAAATGGAGTATAAACAAGTATCGCGATATTCTTTTGCAATAAATTAAGATACATTTAAAAACACCACGCTGTTTCTAAAACCTACAGAATCTGTAATTAACTACGTAATTATAATACTTATATGAAAAAATTGTTTTTAAAATTCGTCATACACTTAAAAAGTATGTTCAACGTGTTTTGAAAAGAAAAAAGATGTGTGTCCATTATGTACGTATGAATGTAAATTCAAGTAGAAGATTATATCCACAACAAAACTAAACCTATTCGGTTGCATAATGAAAATTTTCATTACTTTAAAGCTCTCCAAATGATCGGTTGGTTTTTGTATTTTACGGCGCAAGGGCCATATTTGGCCAAGCTGCACCAAACACAAAACAAACAATCGGTTGAAATAAAAATAATAAACTAACTCTTACCTCAATCAAATACCCCTGGATGAAAAAGCTATAACTAAAATTTAGAGAACTCGTTTAAATGCATTCAAATTATCTTTTGGTAATAAATTAATATTCTTTCGTTGATGGAACTATTTTAGTTCTCACAATTATTATTTATTAATATTATTTATTTCAACTTATTGTGGTATTAAACACCACTCTCTCACTTCATATTTTTATATCTTTACGATGGTGAACACGAATTATTTTATTTTAAATTTTCTCTAAATCCAGTTTAAGGCAAAGTTATCAGGTTATTAGTAAAGGTAAAGTTACAAAAATAAATATTTTTCTTTTAAAAATGTTTTAAATAAATATGCAGAATAAGGATACCATTCACGAAACACTTTCAGTCTCTTAATTTATAGGGGCCACCGTGACTCAGTGGGTTTGCACACTGCGCTAGCAACCTGCGAGTTGTATGTGGCGCAGGGTCGATTTCTCCCTGTGTGTACTTCTCTCTCTCTTCTGTGTCAGCAAAACTTTTCTTCTAAGCTAATGTCCATTACTTGGTGTGCTTTTGTCGTGCTTGGAGCAGCTTGGCCAAATATGGCTCTTGCGCGATAAAAAGCCCAATTCAGCCAACCTTAATTTCGAATAAATTTCAGTTGAAAATCACGTTCTTAACCCTCCTAGTGGTTGTTCGGACGAGGCATCTTGTCATTAGCAAAAGTGACCACAGATCTCTAAGGACACGATATCGCGTCATTAGAAGGAAACTGACCAGATCCTGATCTCGTCATCATCAAAAAATCGGCAAGATATAATCTTGATGACGAGTACCTAGTCATTTCAAAATTAGACAGATCTTGATGGACGAGATATCTCGTCGAAACCTTTTGAAGAGTTAATGCACAAGGTATACAGTAAACGATCATTACAACACGTCCATTCCATGTTAATTCAGACGATAAAGCTTAAAAGTCGCGTTTAACGCATCTGGCAATACCCGACTCAAGCCACTCTCGTCCCCACTGGACGGGAATTATGTTAAATAGCTCATTGTCTTTAAAACTGAGCATCCAACATGCAGGGTGTTGTCTTAATCATGTTTTTGACACATGATGAATTAAGGCTTTCCCTCCACGCTTTGCTGCGTATTATGCCAGCTCGATTTATTGCAGGTAAGTTTAGTAAAATAAATAACTTGGGGCCGTTGCGACGACGTGTATGAATTAGTTATTAAGTTTATATCAAATAAGGCTGAACCCGAATAGATTAAAACTGGGTTGGGTCTCGCCATCTACCTCTCGGTTGAGTATAATGGCAAAAAACTTTAACTGTAAAATGGGTTTTTCTTTATATTCAATGTAATTTAGTGTATCTTTTCTCGTTCATTAATTTGCTTTATTCATGAAGTTGATGCAATTAAATTTTTCTTGCGTTTTTTATCTACGTTATGGAATATATTCTGAAGCAAGTGGAATTCTAAAATGCCTGCTGTTTTATTTCGTCTTAGTTCTAAATTACGTTTAACCCTCTGAATATGACGATTAGTATAGTTTTTACCTTACGGTACACATAATGGCTAAATAACCACATCGATTGGTTGAAAGAATCTTAAGAAAGATTCTGTTGCTCAAGAAGGTTAAAATTAGTTAGAAATTTCGCAGAGGGGGAAGACAGCATGTTGCAGAATGGCTAAATAACCGCATCTATTAATTGAAAGAATCTTAGAAAAGATAATGCTAAAGAAGGTTAAAATTGATTAGAAGTCTAAAGAGGGAAGACTGCAGGTTGCAGAATTGCTAAATAGCCGCATCTATTGATTGAAAGAATCATAAGAAAGATTCTATTGCTAAAGAAACTTAAAATTGATTAGAAATCTGAAGAGGGGAAGATTTCAGGTTGCAGAATGGCTAAATAACCGTATCTATTGATTGAAAGAATCTTAGAAAAGATAATGCTAAAGAAGGTTAAAATTGATTAGAAGTCTGAAGAGGGGAAGACTGCTGGTTGCAGAACTGCTAAATAGCCGCATCTATTGATTGAAAGAATCTTAAGAAAGATTCTATTACTCAAAAAGATTAAAATTGATTAGAAGTCATGCAGAGAGGGGAAGACAGCAGGTTGCAGAAGGGCTAAATAACCGCATCGGGGATTGATTGAAAGAATCTTAGGAAAGATTCTATTGCTGAAAATGGCTAAATTCGGTTAGAAATAATTCAGAGGGGGAAGAATGGTGGCAAATCGGATATATGCATGTAAACCCCTCAAAAGGTTAGAAATGGGTCATTATTATACTGAATTTTGCTGCAAATTCAAGGAAGTCAAGATGAGTTAAAAATTAATTATACATGTCGCTTACTTTAAATATGCTTGATTTGAGTTATGGAGCTGCAAAACATTGTTAAAACTACGCGGAAGAGCTTGCTGCGCTATTGAATTTTTTCAATTTTCGGTTGCTAATCCGCGATTCTACAAAGATGCTTAAATAAATTGATAAAAATGCAAAATGTTACATAATTTGGGCTTTCTTTCAAAAACGTTTCCGATTGGCTAGTAAAAAGTATTTTAAAAAATAAACTCGGTTATTAGCATTCTGGAATAAAAAGTTCAAATAATGGCTTTGGCAATAAAGGAATTGTTTGAATAATTAATGAGGCAATAATACTTTTATAGAACAAGCAAAACAGTGTAAGCGCATTAATGAATGTTAATACTTTCCTGTACTCAGATCAAGCAATCCTCAGTTATTTTATACTTGCTCCTATATTAATGACTTTCTTGTACTGTATATTACCGACCGTAGCTCGATACGTTATACATTACCAATCATAACTCCAATACCCAAAGATCATTAATTTCCTCTATCCCATATGTATTATGTAGTTGTCAGGGGATATAGCTGTCACTACATATTAGGGAGTCTACCTCTGCAGCAGTGTTTATTACGAGTGGAGTGCTTGATTCAATACATTTTCTTATGTTTGTGTGCTTCAAATAATAGATGAATCATATTCTTAATTGTAATAGCGTAATAATGTAAAGTATTATCATAACAATCAAGCTTTCGTTTGGATTTAGGACCGTTTCATATCAATAGAATCCGAATCAACCTAAATCCAGTAGAACATATGAAGAATTGGTCATAAACGCACAAAAAGTTTAACTTTTTAGATAAAAAACATATATATATTCATATTAACGTTGAAGTACAATGAAATGAATAATTTTCATGTCTTTACACATACTTTTAACTAAATTGAACTTTTATATTTTTGATACATCATTCTTACTTTTCTCCTCAAACCAAAAAATTCTTATTTATCATTAAAGCAACCAACTTTGAATCTACATCTCGTCATCTGATCGTGGTGTTGTCCTCGGATCTCTCCCTTCGGGTTTGATCCCGGACCATTGTCAATAGCCCGTTGTTTTGCTCCAGTGAGTTGTTATTAAATACCTACCTACCTTGAATCTACATCTCAGGAAATCTAGATTTCCAATCATGTATTGTATTTACTTATTTTAGTTGGGCTCTCAGGGGCGCAGCTTGAGGTGTGTACGGGCATTACAACCCCGAGGTTCCCGAGTAATCTTTCTTCCCTTTCATTTTTAACCTTACCTGCCCTTCTGCTTTTGGCTTTTTCTTCCTCCCTCATTGTGTTGTCTGTTTTGTGTTTGGTGCAGCTGGGCCAATCACAGCCCTTGCATCATAAAACCAGAAAACAACCAACCAATTTCCGTTGCTTAATTTTACGTTCATACTCCTTTTCATTTTTATGCCAGGATCGCAGCAATCATAATTCGTCTCATGATTTTCTTTTTACAAGTGCAGCGGTACAAATATATCGAAGTACATTGAGTAGACAATGCTTAGACAATGTTAAGAATGCAGTTTGTTAAGAATGCAAATTACGTGACAATTTTTAAATAAGAGTTCTAATTCATAAAAAGTACCAAATGCAAGATTCCTTTTTTGGTAAATGAAAAGTAATGACAAAACATAATCAAAGTAAAATACTTATAAGGGGTTTTCTAAATATGCAGTAAAAAAAGGCCTTTATAAATGAATAAATAAATGTTACATTTGTAATAAAGGTTTTAATTTACAAAGAAACACGAATTGCAAACGATAAATTTAATTTTTAGAACAATGAAAAATGAATGGCAAAAAATATCGGCCTTAAAATTCCTTGGAATCTTTCAACTAATAGATGTAGTTATTTAGTCATTAAATGTGTTGTGGGGTTAAAGCAATACTCGGAAATCTCGCAAAACTCAGAGGGTTAATCAACTGCACAGTAAAAAAGTTTTATCTCTTAATGAGAAGAAACTCATTAACGGACAAAACTTTTATTACTATACAGCTGTTTCATCCTCCGACTTTTGCGAGATTTCCGAGTACTGTAGTATTTCTTTAACTCTACAAAACATTTAATGACTAAATGCTATTCATTGACATCATATATTAAATATCATCATGACTATTCATAATTCAACATCTATTGGTTGAAAGAATCCAAGGATTTTCCAACCTTTAGAAAGATTCCATTGGTCCTTTCCTTGGAATGGAATCATTTGGAAAGATTCTATTGAATTGTAGGTGATGCAGGTAAGATTTCTGGCAAGTTCGATTCCCCCTCTCTCATCCTGTGCCACTTCCCTTGAGTGAGCATGCCCATTTACTTGACGTTGTCGATCTTGTGTTTGGCGTAGCTTATGGCCTTTACGCCTTTAAAGCCCAACCAATCGAGTAGTGTACTATTAATTTCCCCACAACACATAATACCAACATCTGTTGATTGAAAGAATCTTAAAAAGGATTCTATTTGTCACGGTACAAATGGGTTGGAAGTTATGCTGAGGAGACTGCAGGTTACAAAATATGAACCCCTCAGAGGGCTAAAGATTAGCTATTTTGATAAAAAAAAATTAAAAATAATAAGCATTTAAACAAATTACAATGTGATAATCCATTTCTCATCACCACGGAAATAAGCATTTATTTAGTATCCCCGAAAAAATGTGAGATAACGAGTTTCTACTCTAGCCGCCGATATAAGGCCTTTTTCAAAAAATGCGATAAAATACAAGGACGCGCGTTATAAGTTGGAATTAATAAAATAAGCGACTTTAATCGCAAGACCTTTGATTTTATTGTTGTTATTACTTCCCTCACCTAAAGATGATTCCCTCGCAAAGCACGGTACATCAGATGCGTGTCTCTTTTATTAATCGAATCTCGCAGGAATGAAAAGCAATCACGTTGCCATCAGGCGCAAACAAATACCTTATATCGGGGCGTGTACGGCCGCTTCTCCAATTTGTTATTTATTAACGTCTTATAGGAGGCGATTACCGCCACACACATACACACACACACACACCGTTCCTTTACGTAGATTATGTTTTATTCAAGGTAATAATATGGAGGTATTTTTAGTTTTGGGCCATTAAGGCCACGTAATAATCGCACCGGGAGAAAAAATTGTGAATAAATAAAAAGGCCTTTTACCTAACCCCGGCCAATAAATGGATTATTGAAACCGAAGCGTAAAGGTAATGTAATGTCTTTAAATGAGCTTTTTATTCGCGATCCCTGCTTTTGGTATTGGCGTTGTAGAGCGGATTTAATCTGTTATTAAGTTGGGTGTTTTGCTTGCGTGATGTTCGTAAATGAAGTAAATTATGATTGTTTTTGTGATGTTTGTTTTGTGTTAATGACCCCTTTTTAGCATTTTACAAGGAATAGAGGTGAAGTTATTACCATGATTTGAGAAATGTTTCATTATTTTCTTTGTATAGAAATTAAGGTTCTTTGTTATGACTAAAATGCGTGTAATTGTGTCTTACGCGATTTAGCAACTTAAGTTTCCTTGTATGGGGTGTTTTTTTACGTAAGGGCGCCATATTGTTTTAGAATAACTCTTAAGCACTTTTTTATTCATTTTGTTTCACAGGTTATTTTTTCAATTAATGATAATTTATGGATGGTATGTAGGTATTTTAATTAACGTCACACTGGAGCAACACAACGGGATATTGGTGACGGTCCGAGATCAATCCCAAAGGGAAAGATCCGAGGGCGATAATTTATGGAATATTACATCGGTCAAATCACCACCTCTAGTCGCGTTGCAAGTACGGGATCTTTGACAACGTAATTTGTTCAATTTCTTCGCGCTTCGTTTCAACATCATGGATCGTAAACAAACATAACAGTCGTTTTGGGGATAAAAAAAAAATCCAAGGCTTGTTCATGAAAAACCTCTATCCCCTGGAACAGCTATTTGATGTCCAATTTGGATTGGAGGAATTATTAGACTATTATTTTTCAAGTATGCTAATGAAAATGCGATTACTGTAGGTTGTGAACGATATAGTGCGATGTTGCAAATTTTCAATCTGTCTGAAATCGATCAACTAAAGGTTTACAGCACATGTGGTGTCTACAAGATTCAGCGGAATGTCACACAGTCGCCAGCAGTACGAATTCTAAATGGCACATTTTCTGGCCTAATGTTAAAATTTGGTGATGTTGATTGACCTCTTCGTTCCTCTGATTTGACCGCCCCAAATTTTTTTTCTATATGACTATTTAAGAGAACAAGACTGCTAACAAACCGACAATGATTCAACAACTTACGCAAAACATTAGAATGAATAGTGAAGCAAAACATTAGAATGAATAATGAAGCAAAATATTAGAATGGAAAACAATGAATAATCAGGTATGGCGACTACCATACCTGATTGTTCATCCTACCAACTCGTAATCACTGCTCTCACTTCTGGCACCTGACAATAAATTTGGAACCGAAATCCACGCTAAGATATAAAAAAAAAATTGTTTACATTTAATCTGCTACTGCGGTTCCTGAGAAAAGGCAGTCGAGACACGTGGTTTTGAACGAGTCTATTAGTTAAATTAGGGGACAGGTGGTAACGTAGACAAATCCCATCCACAATTTCGCTCCAATTTTATCGTTCGGTGCCGAAAACGATATCAGTGATAACACATTGTCGGAAAGGAAAATCAGTCTCGACTATCACTATTCATGCTTTTGCTTACGACATCATCCTCTTAATAAGGTTTCATACCATTTCAAAATTCGATTGACCCAAGGTCGACTGCGTTTTTGTCGGAGCCGAACTATACCGGCATCGAACGATAAATGTAGAGCCAGGAACTACGCTAAAGAAGAAAATTACGTGAACGCACTGATGACGTTTAACCTGCCCTCCCCTTAATTTATGGAGTCGACTCGTTTAAAACCACGTGACTCAAATGCCAATTTGCCAGCGCCGGACGATTCTCGAAAATTTCTAAATGTTTCATTAACAGGTGAAAACTTGAAGATATAACGTGAAGTCCCGACTTTATTGATCGCCACGTGTCCAAATCTGCAAGCTCCTGTCCGATTAGCATGCGATACGTGCAGGACGACCCTATTAAAACATCAACCGCAAAAGTTAGACGAAAAAAAATCTCCGTTTACCGAATTTGTCAAGGCTGACTTCAATGGGGTCGCTCTGAAAGCAACTACAACCAAGCCAATTCGTTCCGGCAGGGTCCGAGAGCTGTTTTCCCTTCCCGTGACCGCAGGCCAATCGTTCAATTAAGCCGTCACTGGCCGGAAAAACTGATGAATGGGAGCCCCGCGTCCCCTGCGGGGTACTTAGGGGTTACCACCCCAAAGTGTCAGCCCTGTTTGCTCTTGCCTCCATTATTATTTAATTACCAGGTTCTCCAACCAGGGGACGGATGAAAACTTGATGAAGATATCGTGATCTTAATCAGACCTCTTTTCATCTCTCGGCTTTTTGGTCTTGTTTTTTCATCGCCGGGGTAATGGTTTTTTGGACTTAGTAGCCGACGGTAATGGATCTTTTTTGGCTTTCTCGCCGTAGCTGCCGTCTTCACGCGGCTGGGGCTGGGAGAGCAAACAAATGAATGTTGCTGTTGAAAGGAGGTAGGAGATCGGTGGGATGTGCCGTGGGTGCGGTTTTAAATAAACTTTTCTTTCTGGCAGACCCTCCCCCTGATGTAATATCGAGCGTGTAATGTTCTGGAATTGAACTGCTTATTAGATTTTCATCGCCAGGGGGTTTTTTGTGGTAGGGCCGCGGGCGATGTGAATGAACGGGGCGGATCGAATCGGATCCACCCAATTTTCTTAATTGAACTGTTTTAGGTCGAGTAGGTACTTGAGTTTACGTCGTCTTGCAGCAACATGACAGGCCATTGGCGAACGGTACATTATCAATCCCGATGGGAAAGAACCGAGGACAACATCTCGCCATTTTGAACCACGGTCAGATGACGAGGTGACATCTGAGCTGGCATCCCACTCCATAGAGAAAACAGTAGAGTGAACAATTGTGACCTTTTTATGTTCCCAGGATCATGTGACCTTAACTAGTAGTAAAGTAACACTTTGACAACTTTCGTCAGCGGGTGGGAACAAACATTCACCATTTGATTGTTTCACTTTACGGTAAAAACGCCCATTCATAGATTCATCATCTGATTAGTCTACGCGACATAGAGTTCGGCGATTTCATCATTACAGTCGCTACTTTACACAAATGTGCATTCACACATCTATCGTATCATAAGATGTTATATCACAAAATGAGGCGATAAGATGCCAATACGGCCAGCCAAATAAATTTTTCACTGAGCAGTCACGTGACTACTAGTTGACATGTTGATCCCACTTTTTGAAGCTCCTCTCAATAGCAATACTCAGGCTACTTATATTTGATATCTATACCCCCACTCCCTAAACTTTCATACCACGCCAACGTGAGAACAATTGAGGCAACGATAGATTTGATGTGCACCAGTCCCTCCACACACGATGGTCTTTGGGTGGATCGAGTTTTGAACCCACAACCCTCCGGTTGCTAATTCGCGATTCTACCAACAGGGCGGTCCCGTTTTATCACGGATTCGACTTCTTACAGACGAGCCAACGCGAGTGTTTTCCTTCATGGAAAAGTACTTAAGCGTTCTAACGTAGGAAACCACGTAGGAATTTTTCGACCCATGTACCATACTATGATAAAGAATAATTCAAGCGATTAGTTATAAGAATTCTTAAAAATACACCGCATTCTAGGAGTGGGTCTATGGAAATACCCCTCTTTTGTTAAAGCAATCCCCAGCAGGATAACCTATTGCCTACAGCTAATTTATCTTATTCGTACGGTCCTTTATCCTATGAGTACGGTTTTTATGACCCGTACGCATAATGATCCACATTCCAACCAGGACAACGCCTTCAGGGACACATCTTTAGTTGCGCACATCTCCTTTAGGGCTTCACGGACTCGAGGTACTCTAGAGATATCTTCTTTTCCTATGGGGTTTACTGTCTTTAGTAAATACGGGGGTCGCTCTCCCTGGATACCCAAGCTATATTTTCTGCTTTATTCCAATACTCTCTTCCCCAATCCCTCTTTCTTTCCCTTTCACGACATTTTTACTTGACGCTTCTTGAGCTTAGCGCAGCTTGGCTGGGTGGCCCTTGCGCCGCAGTCTAAGAACAATCAACCAGGACAACAGCTATTTCGCAAATAGCTAAAAGAAAGATTACAATGTTGCATTTTTGTTGAATTGTTTCAATCCAATATTCAATCGACGGATGTTGTATAACTATTGTATAACTAACTATAAGTTGTATAACTAGCAAATATTTTAGAAAGAATTACTCAATTAATAAGTAGGGAGTTAAAGACATGGCAGCAAAATGTTTTAAGCAATTTTGTGTTTCCTCCGCAATATTTATTTTTAATTCTGAGGCATCAAGTCGCATCTTATCATCAAAGTTTATGCAGGATGCGCCATATCCTGTAAGGAATACTACGAAGCCCATCTGTTGAAATAAGATTTGCCCTCATTAACGTCTGCAAACAAAGAGCTAAAATATTCACCTACCTTCGCACTTATGGGCTGGGTAAATGCTAAAATAAATAGAGCTCTTTTGTTTTTCTAGATATGTATTCTTGGTGGAGTTAAAGAATTGATGAATGATGCTCTACCTACATAGGCCCCCACTTATGCCAATACTTCATGTTATTCTATAATTAAGCTTTAGACTTCGGAATCCAAGTTAATTAAGGTCATTATATTATTGATGATTCATAGTACAAACACCAGCACATGCTTAGGTCCCACTGAAATTAACCGTTGTGTAGCATAGGCAGGGTAAAGCGACAACTCAAACCCTACCTAGTGTCGTGATATCACTTTGTATATTCTTTATTTCTAATGCCATGGCCACTTTGACCTTTGGTACTACAAGGGGCGAACTAACGGCTTTTGTGAAGGAGCACTAAGTGGGTAAGCCGCCGCTACTCCTAACAGAGACAATTATCAACATCCTTGCGCTTATAAACCGAGGTTCTAAGTCGGAACCTACCTCTGCAGGCAAATGCTATGACCATAGTACCAGTTAGGCGGTGTGACATCATCTATAATTCTAGAAATATAATCCATCTATTGCCAGGTGGCTTCGCTATTAATTTCTTATTAATAAGTCACTTGATAAAAAGTTTGGTGAAAACTACTTAAGCTACTGGCAAGTGCTATTTAAAATAAGTTTTTCTTTTCTGTAATTTTAATAGTTTGTTCGTCCATTCACCTAATGGTTTCGACGAGATATCTCGTCCATCAAGATCTGACCCCTTTTGTAAATGACGAGATACCTCGTCATCAAGAATGCCGATTGAATTCCAAATGAGGATATTACCGGTTTTTTGATGATAATGAGATCAAGCTGCCTCACTTAAAAATTTTAAATTCAGAGTTACTTAACGGAAATAAGATAATTGATGCATTGAAATACATGTTTCCGAACGAATACCACAACTGAATATGCCGTCAGCTGTCAAACGCAATTCGTTCTGACTATTTGAATATGAAATACTGAAAGTTAAAGACCTTAGAATTCGGATCGTCCAGACCGTCGCCAATAGCCCATTGTGTTGCTCCAGTACGATGTTAATTAAAATATCTACACCCCACCTACCTTAGAATTCGTCAGTTTACACAAATTAACATAAGATTACGCTTAGAAATATGCACTTGAAACAACTGTTAAACCATACAAATATAAGCAACAACGTCAAAGTACCGACACACGTAGTTCTGACAATATGAATATGAAACTACTAAAAGTTTACGACCTTCGAATTCCTCAGTATACACTAATTAACATAAGATTACGCTTAGAAACAGGCACCTGAAGCAATTGTTAAATAATACAAATGTTAGCAATTATGTCAAAGTGTAGACATGTAGTTCTGACAAAGTGAATATGGTACCACCAAAAATTTAACACTGAATTCGTCAGTACGCACTACATAAGATTACGTTTAGAACCTGAAACAACTGTTAGCATAAGTAAAACAAATATGAACAAAGTCAACACACACAAATGCACTTTGTTCTGACTATTTGAATACGAAACAACTAAAAGTTAAAGACCTAACTCGTCAGTATACACTAATTAACATAAGATTACGTTTAGAAACTAGCACCTGAAACAACTGTTAGTTTAAGCAATACAAATTTAAGCAGTAACGTCAAAGAGCGGAAATAAAATCAAATTACATTACCTTCTTTTTTCACTACCAACGCCATTAACAGCGCTTTCTCGCAAATTGATACTTCCCATAAACCAAAGTAGATTTTACAAGCCCAACTTTTTAAATTTTACTTATTCATTCAGTTATTAGAATTTTTTTACCAACTCCTTGGATCAGAAATTTTAATTACCTGGACGACCATTGGGTTGGCAAATTGCCACTTAACAAGATGCAGTATTAGGGGGGGGGCATTATAGCACTTATAAAAAGTGAAGTAATATAAAATTCTGAGAACCCCAAAAACTTATAGTTCCAGACTCGATCAATCAAACAAGACTGGGGATATTACCAAAATAAACCTCCAGATTCCCCTTAAATGTTATGTGCTTTTTTGTTATTTTTCTCCCCAACGTCGTCGTCTTATTACGTAAAGCCAAGACGAGTGAGCCTTGGACGTTGTGTTGCTTTTGCGAACGCGCCCTTTTTTGCTTTCCGTCCAATAGTGTCGATGTTAGGAAATCGCCTCGATTGAGCTGCTGAGTTTATTTAATCTGCTTTGATGTATTAGCCAATGAATGATGATGCATTGGAAAGAGAAGAGGGGGTATAGGACAGGGATGCACAGACCACAGCCCGCGGGCCACATGCAGCCCTCTTCTGATTTGCTCGCGGCCCGCCTCACCATGTGTTAATTTATCTTTAACGAGTCAGAAGATATGTAATTTAGGTTAAAACTTCGCTTCTAGACAACGCGGGTTAAAATGCGCAAGCCTCTTTGGGTCAACATATAACTGTGAACAAACTTTTTCAATCATGTGGTAGGTAGTTAATTAAAGTCGCACTGGAGCAATACAGAGGGATATTTCCGATGGTCCTGGATCAATCCCGAAGGGAAAGATCCAAGGTCAACGCCTCGTAATTTTGAACCATAGTCAGATGACGAGAACAACATCCGAGCTGGCACCCCACTCTCCAAACTTCCACACCATGATGTTTTCGGTCAAACATTAGCAAAGCGAAACTTTTTTACCTCTTGTATAATGAAAATTTAGAATCAATTTTGCGCTTGGCTACTACAAAACTCGAACCAAATATTAAGACTTGTTAAATCAATGCAATGTCAATGAAATTGAATTCTCTATTTACTTTTTATTATCTTACTTTTTTTAAACAATATAAACTATGAATAATACACATCAATAAATATGAATAAAATAAATAACGTATGATGGATAACTTTCATGAATTTTTAGGCCATATGACACTGAATCTATGTGGCCCTTGATCTCAACAACTCTGCATCCCTGGTACAGGAAGTAGTACATCAGGGGTTCCCGTCTCACAAAAAATCTATTTTGTAATTATTCGGGGTGAATTTTATTGCTTCTCGTGAGGTCACTGTGAGCGACGTAAAGGATGCCTGTGTTTTAATTACTGGATGAAATCGTTAACGAGCCCTGGTGTTCACAGCTGCCGTAGAAGGGAGGAGGAACAAGAAGTGTTTAACAAGATCATGTTTCTGGGGAATTTTTTGTGTTTTTGCCGAGACATTAATCTTGTTCAGGTAATGTCTCGATTTAATGTTGGCTGAAAGGAAAATAATTGCAGTGTGTTTTTCATAACACTGCCCCAAAACAAAGATCATTTTTCAGTTCGACATTCGGAGCTTGGTGTCTGTTTGATGTGTTATTAATTGTGATGGCTTCTTTTTCGAGATGATTGATGGGACTGCTTTTCGATCTCGTGATGCTGTTGTTACTTCAGGTGGAAATGTATGGCATTGGTATCTATCTATTAATCCTCTTTTAACCCACAACACACATAATGACGAAATAGCCACATCTATTAGGTGAAAGAATCCATGTATTCTTTAAACCTTTAGAAATGTTTTATTGTTTATTTCCTTAGAATAAAATCCTTTGGAAAATTGTAATACTTATTATATTAGAATAGAATTAAATGGAATTATTCTATTGCTCCTTTCCTTGGAAGTGAATCCTTTGAAAATATTCTATTGCTTCTTTCCTTAGAATATAATCTTTTAGTTAGATTCTGTTGATCATTTCCTTGGAATAGAATCCTTTGGAAAATTATATTTATCTTTTGTTTAGAATATAACCATTTGTAAAAATTGCATTACTCCTTTCATTGGAATAGAATTCTTTGAAAACATTATATTACTCCTTTCCTTGGAAGTGAATCCTTTATTAAGATTCTGATGGTCATTTCCTTAGAATAGAATCCTTTGGAAAAATTATCTCTTCTTTCCTTAGAATAGAATCCTTTGGAAAAATTATCTCCTTTCCTTAGAATAGATCCTTTGGAAAAATTATCTATCCTTTCCTTAGAATAGAATCCTTTGGAAAGTCTATTGTCCAAGAAGGTCAAAACTGGTTATAAGTCATGCGTGGAAGTTGTGGGTTGCAAGGTGAATTATGTAGGTGAACCCCTCAGAGGGTTAAAGAATGCATTCAATATGTGGATGTCCCCAACAATGTGAAGTGTTTGTGGACTGGCCACAGCTTAATGTAATCATGAACCGGTTCAAATTTCTAGATCAATACTTTATTTTTGAACTAACAACAAGCCTTCATCCGAGAGACCAATTAAAACTATCTGAAGCTGAGGTTAAGTTAGTTTCAAGATACATTGTGCAATTTATGTAATTATTGGACAACCAATGAATAGAGATTATTTGGACATATGTACTCCATTTAATGGTTTTGGTTGCATTGCGTTAAGATATATTGTAATGCAAGAAGGCTATTTCCTTAGTCGTCAAACGCCTGGTATTTTAAATAAAATAGTATTGTGAAATTGCCATAAAATAAGTGAAGAAATACTTGAAACAAATCCCAGATATTATCTAAGTATATGTATCCATGTACCAAAGTTCTAAGTACTTTGAATTTGAACGTTACAATTTTGCTCTTCTAGGGAGAAGTAATATAAAAATTAATGTTTGGTAAATGTTACATGAATAGCTTCTACGAATATTGAATCCTTAATTGTCACCAATGAAGATTAATAGAGATATGAAAAACATTGTGAGTACCTCAATGGTGAAAATGAGAAATTTTAGGTAGATTAAGTTAATAAATAAAAGCAATTTTGAAAGCTGACTCCTTTTTTAAAGTTACTAATTTGTAAAAATTGATAACTCGCATCGTAAGGCGAATGTAAGAAATTGATAACTCGCATTGTAAGAAATGGTATGAATTTATTTGTAAGAAATTGGTATTAAATGTACTTTAATACATGTTTTCCCCTTCTTGAGCTTTGTAAGGAATTTTAGTTCGTAATCTAATTGAAGAAAGTTAAGAGAAATTGGAAGTAGTTTGGCAAGTAATTGTAGGTCAGGCACATACTAAAATTTTAAAATACAAATACTTCAATATTATAGTTCAGATATAGTACCATTCAAATGGGGATTTTCTATCTGCTAATACTAATCATGGTAGTAATTTTGTTAAGATGATAATTTGACAAATTATGTCAGCAAAATTTTAACAATGGTATGGACCCTAAACAATGTATAATATGGATTATTATTTGAATGAATTTTTCAAATTTTGATGGTTAAAAAAGGGGAGGAAAACTCTTAAGAATGCCAATGGTTTATTTAAATCAAAAATAAAACGAATTTCTAATATTGAGGGGAAAGTGCAATGACCGAGTTTTTAAAATGAGGGAATGAGTATAATTATTGGCTTTATATGAGGAAATTGAATTTTTAATTTTATCCTTTTGATTCAATCATATTACGAATAATTAAATGTGTTATTATAAATTAAGAACAGTGAATCCCCTAATATATGAATTATGTGATAAGGTGTTCTTCAGAATCAATGACTTGGACTTTTAGTCAATTCCGAGCATTTTGAGAAAATTATAAAAATTGACATTCAATAACAATTGACTTTAACTATTATGCATCATTTATAAATTCGCTGAAAAGAAAACTGAAAAGCTGAGTTATATTCATTTTCAAAAACCGATATGCAAAGCATATTCTTAAATATTTTAAAATATAATATGATTTTTCATCAGAAAGGAAGTTGATTTCTAAAATGAACAAGTTCAATAGTATTTTATAGTAAGTTTTAAGTTGAATGGCAACTATTTTAGAAACAAAAATAAAGTTGTTACCATTGCGATATAAAATGCTTTGGGAGTGAAGTGTTTCTTCTGATCTATAAGTCTTGCGCGATTAGGTAGAATATTCTCTTTTAAAATAGATGGTTGTTTGGTTGTTTGGGCGTTTTATAGCACAAGGACTACATTTGGTCAAGCTACACCAAACACAATCTTTAAAAGTAGAATGCTTTTATTTTTATATTACCTATTCGTTATTTTTGCATGATTTATTTTCATGCAAACATAAACATACTGTACGTACAATAAGTAGTAATATCAACATCAATTTCACAATCAGCCAGATACATCAAATCCTTACAATAGTTATTTTCCCAATCGTTATCAAAAAAGCAGATTCAAATAAATAGGAACTCGTTCACTTCGCAAAAAAACTAGCTGTAATGAAAGTCATGACGTCATAACGATTCCACGGATAAATTTAGAAATTAATCATCATCGAAAGACAGTCTAAACACAGCCTTATCGAGAAAGCTTGCGTAATAATCTTGATGCTGAACAAGATTATAAAGAGCTCTAATCTGTCTTTCATTGAAAGATTGTGAGATCGACGAATGATTGGGGGAAAGTTGTAGGAAAGATTTTGATCAGTCTTTTTGCGAAATCTGCTTTGTGAACTACGAGGCGACTGAAGAAACGATCGGTTTCTCCGCTATAACAGCACGGAGGGGTAACATGCATTTACACGTAAAGTTATAAGCGATTGAAACTGCTGTTCTCCGCTGTTTTGAAGAGTTGGTTGGCTCGAGAGCCGAGCCTCAGATTTTCTGAGGGTGCCGGAGCCCAAATAGGTTCAGTGCCGTTTTTCTATACACTCTCAGTGCTGCATTTAGAAATAGATTCAGTACGGTATTTCTAAATGGGCTCAGTGGAGTATTTCCAAATAGACCAGTAACGAATAGACTCAGTACCGTATTTCTAAATAGGCTCAATAAAGCATCTAAAAATAGGTTCAGTGCCGTTTTTCTATACAGTCCGTGCTGTATTTAAAAATAGGTTCAGTGCCGTATTTCTAAATAAGCTCAGTGGAGTATTTCCAAATAGACCAGTAACGGATAGGCTCAGTGCCCTATTTCTAAATAAGCTCAATACAGCATCTACAAATAGGTTCAGTGTCGTATTTCTAAATAATGCTCCATGCCATATTTCTAAATAGGCTCGGTGCAATATTTCTAAATAGGCTCAGTGATGTATAGGCTTATTTCACTGAACCTATTTTTGGATGCTGTATTGAGCTTAATTAGAAATAGGGCACTGAGCCTATCCGTTACTGGCCTATTTAGAAATACTCCACTGAGCTTATTTAGAAATATTCCACTGAGCTTATTTAGAAATACGGCACTGAACCTATTTTAAAATACAGCACGGACTGTATAGAAAAACGGCACTGAACTTAATGCTCAGTGCCATATTTCTAAATAAACTCAGTGCAATATATCTAAATAGGCTCAGTGACGTATAGGCTCATTTCTAAATAGGCTCAGTACAGTATTTAAAGTAGGTTCAGTGCCGTATTTCTAAATAGACAATACAGTATTTAAAAATAGGTTCAATACCGTATTTCTAAATAATGATCAATGCCATATTTCTAAATGGGCTCGGTGCAGTATTTCCTAACATGCTTAGTAATGCGTAGGCTCATTTCTAAATAGACTCAATACAGTATTCAAAATAGGTTCAGTGCCGAATTTCTAAATAGGTTCAGTGCCGTATTTCTATTAGGCTGTAGGCAGGGAGGACTAGAGTCCCAAATCCTTATTCTTTTCTATGGGTCAAAAGGGCCCATTTGCATGAATATTTTTGTCATGAAATTTGATTAAAGCATCTTCATGACTTCAAAATATCGTAATATTTTTGTTGTAAAGCTTTGAGGAAAATTCAGAATTCATTTGTGTTCAAGGCTTTCAAGATTGACTTCTCATTATGTGGGGTCACTGGCGCAGTGGGTTTGCCCGCTGCTCTACCAGCCTGCGAGTTGTAGGTGGTGGTGCAGGTTCGATTTCTGTAACTACCATGAGTGTACTTCTCTCTCCTGTATCAGTAAAACTCCTTGCTTGTGTATGTCCATAACGTGACATTGTCTATCTTGTGTTATGCGCAGCTTGGACAAATATGGCCCTTGTGCTATAAAACCCCAAACAAACCATCTTTTCAAGTTTGTACTAGAACTTTTTGCAGGAAATAATCTATGGCGAAATTCGAGTTCACATTTATGAGTTAATACCGCCATACAGATCATCTAAACTCTAGTCATGGAGGAAGATTTGTATACTTTTAGTGAGTTCAGTTTTACGTTTTTTTCGTTAAGCTGACTGACTGTGAATGCATTTAACCATTTAACTTTGCTTCTAGATCTTATATTAAATAAATTATAAATAAAGATATCACATATAAATCTCATTGTCTCCTTTTGATTGTCAGCCAGATCATATAATTTAGTTCACTAAAATTAGTTGATCCAATAGTGTAGTACTAAACGCAGTCATCTGTATTTTTGCAAAAGAAATAAGGACAAAATAAGGAGTACGGTTTTAGACAGGTCTACCAGCAGAAATAGGGCCTTGTTTGATTACTTCGTTTTAAAGTGACTATAAAATTATGCTCTGCGACGAACTGTGTGTGTGAGAGACAGAGAGAGAAACAGCGTTTATATATATATATATATATATATATATATATATATATATATATATATATATATATATATATATATATATATATATATATATATATATATATATATATATATATATATATATATATATATGTATATATATATGTATATATGTATATATATATATATGTATATATATGTATATATATATGTATATATGTATATATATATGTATATATGTATATATATATATATATATATATATATATATATATATGTATATATATTGAAATAGTTTTGAGTTTATTTTAAAGTTTCAATCTTTTTAAGGGAAATTCTGTTCTTGATAAATGAAGTAATTAAGATAATTGATTAACTAAGTCATAAAAAATTCTCATTTATTCGCTGTTTTTGAAAGTTCAAGGAAATAACTTTTTATAGTTCTTTTTGTCTCATACTTCGATGAATGTTACAAATTGCATAATGCTGTTCAATTAGATTTCCCAATTTCTCAACGTAATACTTTTCAATTTTTAAGCGGTACATAAAGTACATGCTTTGTCGTTTTGATATGAGTGTTTCCCATGTTTGTGTAGGATATATATTTTAGTTTATACTGATAAAAATAGCAAAATATTAACCAATTTGCATGTTAAAATAAGTATTGACAGCGGAAGAGAAGAAATTTTGTGAGATTGTTTCTATCCGTCTCGAATGAAAAGACTTTAAAACTGAGGAAAAATAAACAGGGAAGTAAATGGTGATAAACATTAAATAAGTGGGAAATATATACAATCTTTTTCACTCCTTCGTAGGGGAGAGAACAAAGTGTAAGTGGTTTTCGCATGATATACATACTATTTCTCGAAAGAATACTATATAGATATGCTTATGACAATACTTTCTTTCGAATATACAACGGATTGTAATTTACATGAAATTTGATTTATGTATGAAGGTTTTTTTTAAAAAATCGTTTGAACATATCGTCGGTTAGAGCTGAAACTCATTAACTGACATTTTTTCGGTGACATAAACTGATTATTTCCATGATGATGAGAAATCAAAGCCATATTTCAATCAGTTTTAAAAAAAATTTTGCACCATCAAAATATTTTTTTAATTTTAAACTAATAGCTAGTCGTTAAGCATAAGTGCAGTAGTAAATTATTTTCATCAGGTAATGTGTTTCTGCTCTAAGCCGGCGATATACGGTAGTTAAACATTGTTTTAGCAAGATTATCGAAAGTATTACTTAACTTTAACCTTATTATTTTTAAGTGAAGATTTGGCTCCAGACAGTATCATTCGTTTATATTTACTTAGTAGTAGTATTTACTTAGCGTGGGTAAAAAGTATCTATTTTCCCGACTAAAGCAAAACACGTTACATAACAAGGAAATAATTTATACTATAATTTATACTTCAGGAATGGGTATTTTGTTTAAATTAATAATATGGTAGTATCAGAAGTATTTCAAGGATGAATTTAAAGTAAACAATTAACTATTTGTAAATATATGAATGCAAAATTTAAACATTTATGTGTTCATCATTTAGAGCAGCGATTTTCAACCGGTGTAACTTACGGATGATGAAACGGTTTAAATTGTTTACGATTTATTTCATGTCGATGATTTAGTTTTGAATTTACAAGTGTGTTCACAAATAATTTCATGTAATATCCGTACACATAATTTTGAGTATTATTCTATTACAAAGTATCAAATTGTTTCAAAAATATTATTTAGAAATGGAGCAAAAAGGGATAGGCAATTAGTGTTATTTTTTGAAAATCAATCAAAATTATACGTATTTTTTGTCAGATCGGTAAAATACATACGGATAACTTTTGGTGTAGCGCAGAATTTCAGTAATTTGTATGTGTGTACCATGAACGAGAGATTGAAAATCACTGGTCTAGAGTGATATCGTTTCACTTTAACTTTTTAATAACAAATCTCGAAAGATAAAAGTCCCCTTTTCATGAAAATGTTTTCTGAAGTATTTCATTACACTTCTTTTACTTCCAACAAGCGTTTGTTATTTTTCACAGGCTTACTAAAAACAATATATTTATTTTAGTTCATAGGTTATTGACAGAGAAAGAATGGTCAGAAATATGAACCTCAATTTTCGTAATTTTTTCCTAAACGAATTGATTGAATTTTGATTAGAAAAAGTAAAAATTTCCAGAATGAGCTTGCTTTTATTTTTAACAATGGGAATGAATTCAATCAGTGATTCTTGTGAAGAATGAAAAACATTGAACTTTGTAAGCTAAACATTTATAATATTTTTTGCATTTTCAATTTGAGTTTTCGATAATAGTAAAGATTGGCGACTTCTAGAGAAATGCACGTGATATTTAAATATTAACATCTACGCTGATTAGAAATATATAAAATGTTCATTATTTAATTCTAATTATTATTCTGTAATTCGAACTATCTTGTAGTGCAATTCAACAAAGAGTGTTTCATCTTTTTTTAGATATATAATCTAGAAATTTCGCTTCATAAAACTGAGTAAAATAATTTGTCTCTAAAAATAGAACAGCATAAAGGTTTTCTTTAAACTTTGCTTTGCAGAGATAATTTTCAATAAGACGTAAAGACGGAACTCGTAAGAAAGAAGCAATTTAGTTTGCCAAAATGCTTCCATGAAAAGGAGCGAAGAAAAATTTTAAATCCATCGAAAGCCATAAAATTGCTTTTCACGATTTTGGATTTCTTTACAACCAACAGAATATAAAATATTAACGCAGGTACTATATTTTAAGATTTCAAAGAACTCATGTTCCCTTCAAGATTTCGAATATCACCGATTTTCCGTTAGATTTAGAAGAATTCAATTTCAATTCATTCCACGACATGGGAGGATTCAAGCATGCAAAAGTTTTGCTCAGATATTTATACAATTTCGTTGCTTATTGAATTGCTTTCTACTAGAAAACTTTACTTAATCTGTAATATATCTCGCAAGATATTATTCAAAAAAGTGCATTAATTTCATTTAATTAGATTGTATTCTCCGTAATACATTCTTGATATGAAAAACTGTTTATCTAACTATAACGAACTTTTTGAATCTTGTACCTCAGTCAAATCTTGGAAATGTGTATGGTAATGTAATTTAGATTAAAATATTATAATCAATATACACACGATGAGATTAAGATTGAAATTTAAAAGTTCCCTAAAGTATTTTTTCATAGCGATGGAAAACTATTATAATATAAAATCTGCTGCTGTGAAAGGTCAAAAACTAACCCAAAAGGAGAGTTTCTGTCAAGTTTAAAAATACGTGCCCCTTTAATAAGGCATTTACGAATCAACTTGCCTATTGTCGATGTTTAGATGTGTTTAATTTCTAGAACTATGCTCTTTAAACGAATTTTGCAACGCTCATAATCAACACTGAAATTTATATCTTTGCATAATCAGTTCATTTTCTTTGAATGGAAATTACATAGAAATAATTGGCCATCATTGGTCAATAGGGAACTTTGCCTAGCTTCAGCACTTTCAATTTTCTGAACAAAGATATGTGAAAATAATATTATAATAAAATTCGCTTGGATTGTTTTCTTTGAATGGAAATTCTATAGGAATAATTGACCAACATTGATCTATACCGAACTTTGTCTAGCTTCAGCACTTTGAATTTTCTCAATAAGAATGCCTGAAAATAGTGTTACAATAAAATTAGCTTGGATCATTTTCTTTGAATGGAAATTCTATAGGAATAATTGACCAACATTGATCTATACCGAACTTTGTCTAGCTTCAGCACTTTGAATTTTCTCAACAAGGATGCGTGAAAATAATATTATAATGAAATTAGCTTGGATAATTTTTTGAATGGAAATTACATTGGAATAATTGACCAGCATTGATCTATACCAAAAACTCTGCCTACCTTCATCACTCTCAATTTCCTCAACAATAATGCGTGAAAATAATATTGCAATAATATTCGTTTGGAGACAGCACGGAAAACCGATACAAAAAACTGGCCAATTTTCGAAACTTTAAACAGTTCATCTTACATGAATGACATTCAGCTGGTACGAATCCATTCAAAACAAAATTTTACTCAAGACAGTTTAAAATTTTAGTTTACCAACACTTGCACATTACTGCTTATTAAGATACTCCTTCAGGATGAGATAGGAGTAAAATTAAGGTCCTAACTTCCCTAAACTACAACAAAGAAATAAACGCATGGTCCATAATGGAACAAAATGAACCAATCGTCGCCATTAACCCCCAAACTACGAATCTGAAAAATCATTGTTTCCAACAAAACATGGCTGAGGCTTTGACACTCTAGAATAACTGAAATGCGTGAAAGTGCAAATATAAATTTAGGTTCTACAAAGAAAGAAAAAAATATGAATTATAAGAAAACGCTGATTACGAAATCCCCTTTAGGAGATAAAAATTGCTTTACATAACACAAGGTACTCTTCATATTATGTCAAAGAGCAGCAACTCTGTTTGATACCTTAAAATTGGGTGACGCTATTATTACATTTTATGCCAATCTAGTAAATGTTAATTGACATACAATTCCAAACAATTTGATTGAATTTTCTGATGACTCGGAAGTTAGTAGTTGACTTACTTGACATGACCCTCGGAATTAGTAGCGTAGACAGGATTTCATTTCGGAGAGAGCTCGAATTGGAAGTAGGATATTTATGCAAATGAAGATCTGGATTGCATTACATTCTTAAAAAGTGTTGGATTTGTTAAGAATTGGTATATATTTTTTTATTGAATTCTTAAGTTATTTTGATGACTTTTCAGTGCATTTAGCATATGACATTGACATCTCGATTCACTTGAGTATAGAAATAACTTTACCTGCCATGATAATGTTTGCAAATCCTTGACGAACTATTTGTACCTTATTTATGGAAATTCACTTTTTACATTTGTGTCGCAATTAGGGAGATGAAGCGGAATGCAGATTTGTGGACATAGAAGATTATTGCAACAGCGTAGAGAATGAAGAAAGCACTTCCATGCTTCATAATGCTCAAACTGATTTACTATGAAACATGGAAATTGACAGTTAACAATGAAACTATTTTAAGCGCGAAATGGCTATTTTTATTTAACGAATATTTTAAAAGTTGTCAATTTAGATCAGCGATTTTCAACCAGTAAAAATTGCACTTGTGTGCTTATGGATGGTGAAACGGTTTAAAGTGTGTAAAATTTGTTTGATTTTGAACCTTTGACAAGTGTGTTTACAAATAATTTCAAGCCCATAGAAATAATTTTGCCCGTATAAATAATTTTGAATATTATTTTTTATTGCCGAGTATAAATAAATTGCTTCAAAAAGATTTTTAAAAAGCCACTTTGGAGTGAAAATGGGTAGGTAATTACATTTTATTTTTTAAAAATCAATAATTATTTTTTGTCAGATCAGCAAACGTAATATATTTTGGCGTGCTACACAATTTTAATAATTAGTTTATGTGCGCCATGAGAGGAAAAAGATTGAAAATAGTAGATATAGAGTATTTTATTTTTGTAGGGATATAAAAACTAGAAACACACCAATACACATTGAGAGGTACCCCGGAGTCTGCTCGGATTACATTCAGCTAATAATTTCAGGCTAATAGCTGATGTAGATATTTTGGTACCGGATTAATAACAGTTGGTTTCTTTGGCATAGAGCAGAAACTCTTCAACTGACAAAAATAATTTTTTACTGAGCAGCTGTTTGAAGATTAACTATTATTAGTTTTTAGGTCAAAGAATAAATTTTAAATATAACATTTTGGTAGTACTAGACTTGTTTAAAACAGATTACAAAATACGACTGTATTCTCCTCGTCATAAAAATAAGCATTTAGTATCTTCGAAAAAATGTCAGTTAATGAGTTTCTGCTCTAAGCTATCTAGATAGGGTATACCAAAGCACAGATATATTTTATGCAAAAAAATGATAACAGTTGCCAGGGAATTATTCTCTACAGTATGAATTACGTTTTTCTGACACCAAATTATTTGATTTTGCATAAAATAAGTGTCACCTTACTGTGAATAAAGGAAACGGTCACTTACCGGTAACGGAGAGTATGTTCTTCGCCGTCATCTTGTCCTTGGACTCGGCCGCTAGGATTGCACTCACACCGAACTTGAGGTAGGGCGTCCCGGGACTCGCACCCTGTCCGCCCCCTCCGTTCTGGCACCTCCCGCCCTTGCCGCCCGCGGGCGAGCACCCCGAGCACGTGGTGCAGGCCGTGCAGCCCGCCTGCTCGGGACACGCGGAGACGGCGATGGGGCGGGCCAGGAAGGGCCCTCCGCCGGCCACGGCAGCGGCCACCGCTGCCCTGTCCCGCAGGATGTTGTCCACCAGGAAGGAGCTGCTGACGGGGGGGCTGGCCGCGGGGGACAGCGGCCCGCCGGCCGGCATCGAGCAGCGCAGGAGGGGCGAGTACACCGACGTCTGGGCCAGGAGATTGGGATACATGCTACTGTTGCACTGGGATTCGAGCCTACGTTGACAGCATGGGACGACTGTCCGATTGAAGAGTCATGGCGAAGATTTCTGGAAACTACTGAGACAGGATCTTACATGGAAGTGCCTAACCGCAGCATGGTTAGTTCTTGCTCCATCAACGTATTCTTATACCAAATCGAAGAACAGGGTTAATTGTAACAGTCCAGTAGAGAGAGTCTCAGATGTATCTTCAACAACGATGTTCAATTACGAAGTATTCTCACCATCAGCGAGTGTACTGGTGCACTGGACATGTGAGGTGGAATGTTACATGAAAATGTCTGACCACAACATGGTTAATTGCTATACCATCACCTTATTCCTCCACTAACTCGAAAAACGGACTAGGTTTGGTGATGAAAGTAGTCGGGAGGTTCTAGGATGTATCTTCAACGACAATGTGCAATTGCAAAGTATTCTCAGCCAGTATGATGACAGGAAAGTATCTGGAAACACTACACTGGTGAGATGGGATGTTACATGAAAGTGCCTAACCTCAGCATGGTTAGTTATTCAATCAACGTATTCTTTTACCAAATCGAAGAACAGTGTTGATGGTAAAAGTAAGTCCTAAGTTCTCTGTCCAGGTATTACCCTGATGTACCTTCTTCAACCAAATACAATGTTTAATTACAAACTATTAGCATTGTGATTAGCTAGTACGACCATCATCACATATCCTTTCTTATTCAAATCGATGAACAAGTTTGATGATAGTCCTAAGTGGTATTCTCTGTGATGTGGTACTTTCTTCAGACGATGTTCAACAGGATCATCAAGTAAAATTCTAGTCTTGAATTCGTATATCACATCACTAAATGACTTCTCTTGTTTAAAGCAGTTAAATGAGTATTAAAACCCAATAACAAGCTCGTGACAAAAGCTTGGAATGTCCAGTGGGCTTTAATTGGAGACTTCTTTCCAGTCAAATTGGTTCAATCCAAACGGCGTTTGCAGTGTTCGTCAATCAACCCGCTAGCGGCCACAATCACACCAACTCGCATTCGAAATCAAATCGCAGACAACACGATTCGCCGAGAAACACTTTCCTCACGGGGCTCTATTAGGGCGCACCGCTGGGGTCTTGTCAAATCAGCCCTGACGGCTGGAGTCCATGAATTATACACAACGATGCCGAAATGTTTTGGTAATGTGCTACCACGGGCTGCGCCAGCACTGTAAATAAAGTGGGAAGAGCCAAATCCATACACCCCGCGTCACGGACCACATGAATGTAAGGCCGGCCCCCGGTGGCCGACGCTCATTGGACGACGGGGCTGTCTGTTAACTGCGCGCCGCTCCCATTCGGCGTCACGTGGTCGTCGTCACGTGACGACGCCCTCTCGAATCACCTGTTGAGATGGGGTTTTGTTTCGTTTTACGTCTTTTTTATTCACTCCGTTTCTAACGATTTGGTTAATCCTTCGCTATTTCGTCTCGGTGTGAGGGTGGGAAGGAGAATGCGGTTTTTTTATTGCGGCTGTGCTTTGATTTTAATATGAGAGAGTGTTTATTATTTTTCCATGGTTTGAATGTGTGTAATGTTCTGAAGTGCTTCGGATATTGTGGGTTTATTTCAGACGCTTAGAATCTTTCAACGTGGGGTACTGTTTGAGGGAAGTGTCATCATTAATAAATTAACTGTATGAATTAGGAAGGCGCGATTTATGAAACCTCGCTTGTGCGCCATTTTTTACCTATTTGCGAAATAGCTGCTCTGGTTGAAGTCAGGTAGAGACCACAAATATGCGTACACGAAAGAAAAAGGTTGGTTGTTTTGGGGGTTTTATGGCGCAAGGGCCATGTGTGGCCATGCTGCGCCAGACAATACAATATCAAGTAACTGACACAAGGCATACAATATCAAGTAATAGACACACACACAATGAAAGTTTTTACTGACACCGAAGAGGTATACACCCACGGAGGTATGCACCTGACAGGAATCGAATCTGCGCCGCCTACAACTCGAAGGTTACTAGCTCAGTGGACATATCTACTGAGCCACGACGGCCCAGTTAGATAAGGGAGTTGTAGCGAATAAATTTATCAGACAGACCAAATACGGCCCTCCGAATGGGTCTCTACCCGTCCCACGTAGACTAGATACGACCTCCAGATAGGTTTACCAGGCCGCAGATGAAATACGGATACCAGATGTCCTAGAGGATACTCACTTATAAAAATTAATATTTAAAAAAAAGCAGCAAAGCAAAGTATAGGTTCGGAAATAGTAGCTTTTGAAATTTGCTCAATCAGATTTACTTATATATTCTTGTTTAAAATTATATTTGTCTTTAAATTTTTGCTAAATTCCAGAGAACTTTAAGTGGAATTCAACAAGAATAAATTATTGAGATAAATTTATTGCATTTTGAGAAAGTCGACCATTTGCAGTTAGTTTCTTATTTTCATAAACACGCGCTGGTTGCTTTTATTTAACTAGACAACGCACTATTGATTTAATTTTGCGACCTAAAGATTATATGTTTTGCTTTGCAAACTATTAAACACAATGCCGAAGGATTAAGATAAAAGGCTCGATAAATTTGAATATTTTTAAATTTTGGCAAAAAGATATAGGTACGGTGATAAACAATTCGTTGCCAAAACTGATTTTTCTGAGATGTTAACTTTATAATTTTTAAATAGAACCGGCTCATTTACGTAGTTCAATGTTATTTTACTTGTTTTGCAATAGTAGTTAATTTTGCTTTTAATATTTGTATCAAGAAATTTTTGAAAAATGAAAGCATCACTATTTGTTACTACTAAATTTATTTTTATAAATATGAATGCGGAAATTTTAAAACTTTAAATTTCACGACAATAATGACTGAATTATTTTATATACAAGCTAACTAATACCTATAGGCGGCGCAGGTCCAATTCTTTGATGGTTGTATTTTTCTGTTCTGTATCGCTAAAACTTTCCTTGTGTGTGTATGTTCATTTACTTGACGTTGTTTGCGCAGCTTGGCTGAATATGGCCTTGCGCCATAAAACACAACCAAGCGATATAAATATTCAAAATAAAGATAAAAGTTTGAGATATGTTGAAGAATTTAAGAATACATCATACATTTAATTCCCTACGTTTACGTGTTTTGATTCAAAAGCATGAAATAACATTTAAGGAAAAAAATTTTCATTGGTATTTCCATCAATCTAATTCAGGCGATCATCAAAAGAGTTTTCAATATTCTGTATCTTGTATGTTTATGTAAATAATCATACAAACTTCATATTGAGTATTGAACTTTTGATGGACGCTTTTCTTTAACTGATTTTGAGAAGACTGCTTGTCAGGTTTTATTTAATAATCATTTTTCATGTTCTTTCAATGCCACTTATGTAGATAAGGTAATGATTGAAAATTTCTAGAAACTTCTTACTTTTTAGCTGTTTCGTCCCCTCTTAATTACAAAAAAATTTAATAAAAAAAATAATTAAAAAAAAATTTGTTTTGAGAAAATAAACGGTTTATTAGAAAGATACCGCACTACCAAAATTTTATTGCTAGTCTGAAAATCTCAGAGTACATTTACACAGATGAGTTAATCAGTTAATCAAGGTGTTGCCTTTTGAATCAATTAAGAAATTGGGATGGGATAAAAGTAGAATATATAAAATTGTCCATCTAGTTTCAGTGATTCAAATGTCTGCTAGTTTTAACTTTAAAAACTAATTGATACCAAATGCTTAAGATAGAAAAAAGAATTTTCATTGATAATTTTTGACGGTTTCACGATCATTTTCGTCTGAGTTACATGGTCAACATTTAACACATCTAGCGTGTTAAGGTAAAACGTTATAAGTTAAAAACCCAAATTTTTCTGGAGACAGTCTTATTGAATGTATTTTTTACATATCCATAATAAATCAACTTAAATATTTTTACCAGCATTTATATCTGCTTTTATAATAGTTGATTTATACTAAGTTGACCAAATGTGAAAGATCTTTTTTGCATGTACTCGTTTACTTATCTCAATATGAAATTTTTTGACTTATTGTTTTGCTCATACACGCTAGATATCTTGTATAAGTATAGTTGGTATATCAACCAAAACACGCTTTTCTCAGATTGAAATTTTTTGACATTTTTTATTTCGAGTTGTTTCTTTCGCATCAGCTTATTCTTGATTTCCTTGAGTTTTTCTGTATAATCAGTAATCTTGTATATAAATCCAAATGAGTTCATCGTGCTTTCTAATTTTGTGAATCGGTTTTAATAAATATTGCTATACCATGACTCTTGAAAAAATTTTGGGTGCTTTAATACAATTTTTTTAGCTTTACAATCGAGTAATACACAAGCCAAATGGAGTTAATTTGCTTTAAATATATGGAAACAATTATATCTCAAATTGAAATAATAATACAAAAATTTGAACGCGAAAATTTTGTTTTTAATTTCCACTGTCCCTTTAATAAAGAATTTAAAATATTTTATATATTTTGCCTAATTCTTGTAAATAAATGATGGTGCACTTTTGTAAATAGGATATAAAAATAGTGGATAATATTGATTGAAGCAAGACGAAAATATCAAATATCATTATACACTCTTTATTAAATCGATCAATTAATTAAAAGATATTTTTCCTTCTTACATCTAACACTTGGTGCTTTTAGTCTTAGAAACAAATGTGTGATACAGAGCGAGATACGATATATTCCCGTCCATCGAAAGCATTCCTTAACATCAGAATATCAAATATATAATATAATCAAATATCAAATATAATAATAATCAAATATCAAATATAATAATAATCAAATATCAAATATAATAATAATCAAATATCAAATATAATCATCATCAAATATCAAATATAATCATCATCAAATATCAAATATAATAATCATCAAACATCAAATATAATAATCATCAAATATCAAATATAATAATCATCAAATATCAAATATAATAATCATCAAATATCAAATATAATAATCATCAAATATCAAATATAATAATAATCAAATATCAAATAACCTGGAATATTAAAAAAAGAGGTGTTGAAAAATTTCCATAATAAATTATCGTAGGCGACAGAATTTTTCAAGCTCAGTTTAATTTCACCGTTTTTCTAATATTTAGTGTAACATTTCAAATCTTTCAATAGATGTTCCCACAGCTGATCCTCCCCTTTGCAACCTCACCCTACAACAATCGCAACACAGCATTTACCCATCTCCAGCGCAATGCCGATTCTATGACCTTATTTGTATACTGTAATCCATCTCGCTTTCCCAGTCGCATCTTTTCCCCATTAAAAAGCGCGACCCGAAAAAACCCGGGCAGGGGTGGGGGTCCTAGCTAACACAATGTGCCTCCCATATCGAAAACCAATATGCGAATACGTCAACCGTGCAAACCGTACAAGGGGTCCAATAATAAAGGAAGCACCCCAGAGCTTTTATTTGCACCAATGGCCCTTTGTACCACTGCCAAGACAAAAAGAGGGAGCGAAAAAACTATTTCCCCAGCCATAGAGTATAGATTATATATATATCCTTAACTCTATCGGTACCTAGTGAGGCGGCAAAACGGTTTGGATGGGGGGGGGTGAGAGTGTAATTCTATCCCCGAGGGGGGTGTTCGAAGACGATCTTTGCTCGTGCGGATGAGCCCGTGTGCAAAAGATATCACTTTTTTTCGTTCCGTCCTTTTCTGTACAGTCGTGGAATTTTGTTTACGGTGTGGGGTTTTTGTGGAGGGGATTTATTTATAGTAGTGTCCGAGTTTCGTTGAGGGATTTGACCATCTTTCCATTGAAGCATCGGTGGAGATAAGATGCGACCCGTTTTTCTTTTCTTTGGGGAATTGGTTTGTGGATGGGTCTCTTCAAATGCTCTTTTGAGTTGAAGTGTGCGGTGAACAAACATGTTTGACGCTTTGCACTTTTTTATATTTTGACATACCTTCAACGTGTAAGATCTATTCCGATTGATTATTTTTCTGTAGAGCACTCTATCTTTTCTATTCGGTGTGTACGACTACGGCTAAGTGGATGAACCAAAAATTTCTAGTAGAAGAGTTACGGGTTGTAGTTACTAAATGGTTGTTGGGGTGTTGTGCGCTGACGCTCGTTGGAAGTGAACTGGTGGATGTAAAGGACGTTGAACTATATTTTTTGATGAATGGTCCATTCTTTTGACACGAAAGTGGGGTTTTGAATCTTTTTATTTCGACCATCTTTCCCTAAAAATGCTAAACTAAGTGGGACTAAAAATCAATCAGAATAAAAACAAAAGTCCTCAGAATTAACGAAAAATCTAGCACTTCCATCAAGGTGCAAAATAACTCAATGGAAGATGTAAGCACCTTTTTATATCTGGGAGCAACAATAAGCAAAAATGGTACCGAATCGATCTTAGAATTTCAAAAGCTCGCAACTGTTTTAAGAATCTTAATAAATTGTGGAGAGCAACTAATATACATGTAAAAACCAAATTAAATCTACAGATCACTAGTACTTTCAGTTCTTTTATACGATTCTGAAACATGGAAAATTACCAAAACACAGTGCAAAACTAAATGTTTTTCAAAATAAATGTTTAAGAATTATTTTAGATTTTTTGGCCATACTACATTTCAAATGAAGAATTATTAAATAAAACACAATTTAATGAAATGGGAAATTAAATTAAATTTAGACGTTGGAAGTTTACAGGACACATTTTAAGAATGAACAGGGACCGTATTCCTAATATAGCATTGACCTGGACCCCTGATGGAAAGAGAAAGCGTGGACGTCTTCGCTTGATCTGGTGACATATGATGGAACAAGAGAGAAGTGAGCTGGTATGAAGCTAGACTTGCTGTATCGGACAGGAAACTTCGGAGATCTAGATTGAAGGCCTTATGTGCCCTTAGACACTAAAGAGTTTATGATGATGATCTTTCCCCAAAAAATCTTTAAATTTCGTTTTATAAAAAGTACTACTGTTAAAAGTGGGTGTGAAATGAGGAAAAGATGGGACCGTCTTCATTCATTTGGGGAATTTGTTTGTGGATGGGACTCTTTAAATGCCCTTTTGAGTTGAAGTGTGATGAGAACAAGCATGTTTGACGCTTTGCACCTTTTTTATTTTCACATACCTTCAACATGTAAGACCTATTCGGATTGATTATTTTTTCTGAGTGCTGTATCTTTTCAAATACTCTTTTCTATTAAGTGTGCGGTTAACTGGATTGATGAAACATTTCTAGTAGCTGCGGTCAGAATTTTTGGTGTGTCTACGTTCGAGAAATTGGAGACTTTCAGAACCAAGCTTTGAGATTCATTCCTTTGGCAGTTAAAACTACCTGCCGACCCTCGCAATGTAGCGGTACCGCTTTGGCATCTATGACAACTCAAAAGGATTGCTATGCAGATGGAGGGCTGACTTTAACTGCGACCACCTTTGGACTGTTCGGATCTAGCAGAGGCATATTAGTAGTATAGCACATTCATTCATTAGACTTACAAACATCCATGGCTTAACCCTGGATTTGAACCAGGAACCTTTCGATCCCGAAACCAGCACTCCGACCACTAGACCAATTGGTCGGCAAAAAAGAAATTCATCAATCGTGGAATTTCGTAACACAATAGTGGAATCTACTGAAAGGTGTTTTCAAGTTCATTCTTTTAATAGGAAATGATTGTTTAACTAAAAATTTGTGAGAAACTAAATTTCCCGTTTAAATTTCTTTCCTTGTTACATTCATTATCAGCAGAAAAACGCATTTACAGTGATTCTTTTCCAATAATTGTATCTTTTTCATTCAATTATATTCGAGTGCTTTTTAGTTTTTAGTAATATATACTTGCTCTATTTAATGCGCTATTAACATCCATTATACCATCCTAAATGTCGTTGTTTAACAGGGATTATTTAATTTTGCTTATCTTTCTTCCGCTGATTTATTTCTATTTTAGTGATTGCTTTCATTTACAAAATAAATTAAATAATTTTATTTGTCCTTATCCGGGAGCTACGTATGGTGACTCGTTCACTTAAGCTTTACAGTAATGCTACATTTTAACTGTATTTAATGGTTACTTAGTCGATGTACTTTTAGTGGAGTAATGGTGTACTTACTCGTGTATTTGAAGTAAAAAAGTTTGCAAGTCTATTATGCACTGACGTAGCTCAATATTAATTACGAGTTTCATTATTGCGGAATATTATAGAATTTGTATGAAAGCTAAGATTTTTGAATACATATAGACTACAAACTGTTTACGAGGGAATAATAATTCAAAACAGATACAGAATTTGAATTATATTGTGATAAGGCCAGGTTTTAAGAGTAGCGGATTAGCAAGTGGACGGTTGCGAGATCGATACTCGATTAAACCAAAGACCGTCATGCATGTTGAACCGTGGTGCATGTTAAATCTGCTGTGGCCTCAAATATCCTCACGTTGGTGCGGTGAAGTTTGGAGAGTGGGATACCAGCTCAGGTGAAGACCTCGTCATCTGACCGTGGTTCCAAATGACGAATCGCTCTCCTTGGATGTTTCCCTTAGGGATTGATCCAGGATCGTGGCCTATATTCCGTTGTGTAACTCCAGTGTGTCGTTAATTCAACTACCTACCACTATTGTGATAAACAGGTAGGTATGTATTTCAATTAACGTCACACTGGCCCGTTGAGTTGACAACGAGCTATTTGTGTGATAAACAGGAACGACTGCTGCAATTCATACGTAATTCCAAAGTGTTTAAAGCTCAGGTGTTACCTCGTCATCTGACCGTGGTTCAAAATTACGTGATGTTGTCCTCGGATCTTTCCCCTTGGGATTAATCCCGGACCGTCACCAATAGCCCACTGTGTTGCACCAGTGCGACATTAATTAAAATACCTACCTACCAAAGTGTTTAAAAAATCCTGTAATTTACCTTGGGTGTATTTCTGTCTTCTGTGTCACTACAACTTTCCTTGTTTATGTATGTCCATTTATTTTACCCTGCCTGCCTTGTTTTTGGTGCAGATTGACCAAATATACATTTACGCCATTAAACCCAACCTACAACTGTGTAACCAACCATTTAATTCTGTTTTAGTTCGAGAAAAAGGGATGGGTTTTATGGCTCAAGGGTCATATTTAGAAAGATGACTCTTGAGCCATGAAATGTGCCAGACACAATGAAATTTTCTGCCAGACACAAGACAGACTATGTCAAGTAATGAATATACACACGCAAGGAAAGTTTAACTGACACAGAAGAGAGAAATACACACAGGGAAAAATTGATCACGCCCGGAATCAAACCTGTCCCGTGGCCCAGTGGGCATACCCACTGGGTCACGACGCTCCTGTTCACAAAAGGAAACAAAATGCTTGTAACACATACTATCAGAAAAACAAATTACATATAATTACACAAAAAACTAAACTATTAAAAGTATGTAGGTAATTAATTGAATTTACGTCACACTGGAGACACACAACGGACTTTTGTCGACGGTTCGAGATCAATCGCGATCGGGCAACAACTCCTCGTAATTTTGAATCACGGTAAGATGACTTCAACACCTGTTCTGCACCCCAGTCTCCAAACTTCCACACCTAGCTAACGTGAGGGTATTTGAGACCACGTCAGATTTAACGTGCAGCAGTCCCCACGTACACGACCGTCTTTGGTTGAAACGAGTTTCGAACTCAAATCGGCACCGGTTGGTAATCCGCGACTCTAAACAACTGGGCTATCGCGGCCTCCACCATTAAAAGGAATCACCTGCCAAGGTCAAGCATGGCCTTCTTCAACGGACGTCAAACAACTAAACTTTTTGCAATAAAAGTTAAGAGCAACGCCACCTGGAGACGAATAGATTATTATATTAAGTAATCTAAAAATTTGTGTTAAATGTCAAGTTTTTTCGGATGCCTTTTTATTGAATTGGATGCATATGCTGTAAAAGAGTTGGATAATTAAACTGTATTTTTCTTCAGAGTTTACCCCTAAGAAACATATTAAGCGTTCCCGAGACACCATTTAATCCCAACCCCTCCGAAAATATTCCTCGAAATTCGAATCTCATCATTCAATTTAAATTATTCCCTAGCTGCGACAAGCCCCGAAAGGGGAAGGACGAAATAAATAAATAAATAAATAAATAAATCTCCAACTCGCAATCAAAATCTGACAGGAGCTTTCTATTTAAAATCCTCTCTGTCAATTCACCTGTGCCGCAGAGCTCGAAATTCCTTCTCACCCTCCCCTCCTTTTCCAGAATTCTCATTTTATTCTATATATTCCCTCCACCCACCACGTCCTAACCCTTTATTTATATAGCCAGATAAATCCCCCCTCACCCATTTGACCCAATCATCATATTTATCGATTTGCTATGGAAAACAATTTCTCCGCTTTTCCTCCCCCTCCTCCACCCCCTGTTGTTGTTGATTCGTTCGAAGTTCCACACCCCCGGATTTATTTATTATTATTATTTATTATTTTCTTCTTTCTCGTATCGTTTGGGCCTTCGTTTTTTGGGGAGGAAAGGAATAAACAGGGGTAGAGATGCGCCCCTCCGCGCGAGGTTTTCGGGGAAGAGGCGAGTAAGTCACGGGAAGGGTGATGGATTCGAGAACACGAGGGTCTGTTTTGAGGGATGGTTTTGCGAGATTGAACTCTGCTGGAATTCAATCGCTGGTTTGGGGGGTGTATTGCGTTTTAGATGCCGTTTTGGTAATCTAGGTATCGGGATTTATTGCGTGGGGTGGGAACCGGAAGTGTGATATCGGAAGTTGGAGAGAAAGGTGATGAGATTGAGGTACATGAATTCAGGTTTTTCTATGCATGTGGTGGAATAATTTTAAATGATTGTCTTATAGATTGAGAATATCTGTTCAGGAAGGTTTGGTTTGTCGCTATACGATCAATTTTTGCACAAGGGTTGTTTAAATCGGTATTATGATAGGTAGGTGGATGAATTTATGTCGCACTGGAGCAACACGTAAAGCTCTATATGTAAAGCTAAATGAAGATGGCCCTAGTGTTTGTGTGACAGAACGTGTTTCCTGTATGTTTTCCGGATGTGACGTCACCTGGCTGTACTTTAGCTTAACTCCCCTATCTACTGGGCGAGAGCATTGGATAATCGAAGTAAATACTGTTTCGGTTGTTCTTTTGCTTACACTGAAAATCCGACCTATATGCAGTATGTAGGTAGTTAATTAACTTCGCACTGGAGGAACGGACTATTGGCAACGGTCCAATTGACCGTTGCTCCAGTTGACGGACAATTTTGAACCACGGTCAGATGACGAGGACAACACCTGAGCAGGCAGCCCACTCTCCAAAACTTCAACACTCCATCAACGTGAGGACACTTGAGGACACGTCAGATTTAACGTGCACCAGCCCTCGCGCACGCGACTGTCTTTGGTTGGATAGAGTTTCGAACCGCAAACCTCCAGCTGCTCTTCCACCAGGGCTACTGCTACCCACTATTATGGTAGGTAGATAATTAAATAACGTCGCACTGGAGCAACACAACGGGCTATTGAAGACGGTCGGGGATGAATCCCAAAGGGAAAGATCGAGGACAAATGGTAATTTTGAACTACTGTCAGATGACCAGGTCACACCTGAGCTAGCACCACACTCTCCACTACGCCAACGTGAGGACATTTAAGATCACGATAGATTTAACGTGCACCAGCTCCTGCGTACACGTCGATCTTTGGTTGGATCGAGTTTTGAACTCGTAACCCTTCGGTTGCTAATCCGCTATTCTTCCAACTGGGCTACAACGGCCCACTATTATGGTAGGAAGGAAGGAGTCACAGTAAAAATCCTCTTAAATTGATATCTTACATCACTCTGGAACTAGGTTTGATGACTGGATCCTCCTGAACTGAAAAAAACGCTTTCGTAATACTCAGTTTTTCGCTGGCTCTGGTATATTAACTTTTCTTTTTTGACGTCAGAACCGCGGTAGCCCGGTTGGAAGGGTAACGGATTAGCAACCGGAGGGTTGCGAGTTCTATTCAAACCAAAGACCGTCGAGTACAAAGGAGGCTGTTGCACGTTATATCTGTCGTGGCCTCAAATGTCCTCACGTTGGGGTAGCGTGGAAGTTTGGAGAGTGGGGTGCCAGCTCAGGTGTGACCTCGTCATCTGACAGTGGTTCAAAATTATGTGGTGCTGTCCTCGATCTTTCCCTTCGGGTTTGATCCCGGATCGTCCTCAATGACCCATTGTGTTGCTCCAATGCGACGTCAATTAAATACCTACCTATCTACCTGATGTACAACAGGGATTGTAGACTTTTCTCTGCATTGTTGGTAAAAATGCTTGTAAAGGAGAAACATTTCAATATTACCTAAGCTTGAGTTTCTCAGAAATTCACGCTGGAAGAATTTCGACTTGATTTTCTTGATTGACGGTAACAATTAAACCTTTTCCATCAACCTATGAAGCAATGGAGGGTAAAGCACATTCTCTAAACCTTTTCCATCAACTTGGAATATGTAATAATGGACCATAAAACAACATTCTCTAAACCTTTCTCATCAACTTCTGATATGCAACAACGAACCGTACAACATTTGCTAAACTTTCCCCATCAACAGGGATATGCAACAATGGACCGTAAAGCCTTTTCTAAACCTTTCACATCAACATGGGATTTGCAACAATGTACTGTAAAACATTATCCAATGTCAAAAACAATCAAGTAAAAGAATAATTTCTTTAGACACGAATCAAATGTGAGATGTGATGTTATAAGAAAAATTTGGAATGGAAATAAAAAAAATTTAAAAAAGGAGAAACTATATAAATTGCATATAAAATAATATTTTTCAGGAAAAATTTTTCTCGATTGGAGTGGTTAAGAAACATGATATTTTTTCTGTGACGTTTCACTGATTGCCTTAACCCTCCTAGTGGTGTCTCGACGAGGTTGTCTCGTCATTAGCAAAACTGACCAGAAATTGATGTACGAGATATTTCGTCATTAGAAAAACTGACCAGATCTTGATCTCGTCATCATCAATATCTCAATGACGCGATATCTCATCATTAGTAAAATTGGTCATGATAGACGAGATATCTCTTTGAAACCATTTGGAAGATTAATTATTATTGTCGTAGTTTGAATTTAAGAAATAAAAACTTTTTTTCAGGGAATATTTTCGGGTATAAGCCTTTCGTGTAACGTTTGCAAAAACATAAAATGGTTTTGCATGTGTGTATATATATATAAAGCAGAGTTGGTGTCCGTCTGTGTGTTCTTCATACAAATCTACACCGTTTTACCAATCCACAACAAATTTGGTACATGTATTCCTTAGAACCCTGCGTGTAACGTAGGCTACATATTAACCCCCGTTCTATTAATCTTGGGGGCAAAGGGGGTTAAGAATAATTCGACATCCCCATAGGAATAACATTGAATATTTTTACGATCACTGTCAGACGAATACACCAAATTTGGTTGTATCCTGCCGGAAAACATAGTGTATTAATGAACCCAGTTCGATTTGTCTGGGTTCGCAAGGGGCTAAAAACAATTTGAAATCCCATAGGAATAATATAGAGTAATATTACGATGGATTATAAACAATTCAACCCGAGCAACGCGAGTAATTCAGATATTATTTTATAAAGATACACTAAGTCCGAATATTATCATCAAATAAAGCTATTTCCCAGACTCAAAAACTGTAATTTTATAACGGAAATACCTCTCTCAAGTAACTCAGAATCGCGGGAACCTAATTTCCCTTTCCTCTTGTCCCGACACACAACAGCGACAACAAACCCCACGTAAATCACACCATCCGAGCACCCAAACGACGTAATAAAAACGTCTTAAACATCCAGTAATGGTGTAACATCGAATCCGACGACCTCGCCGCTGCAGACGTACTACATAATGTCAAGTAGCATCGGAATATTAACAAGACAAAATGCAACTACCATAATGATAATGTCCAAATTATGCCGGATGGAATGGGCCCGTACGGACTCACCCCACTTTCTCTCCCGGACGCCTCCCGTAATCCGGCTCGCTCGAATCAATGCCGGATCATCTAAATTTCAAATATGATAGGGGCGCCCCAGCGCTTCTGATTTATCTGCAGGAAAAGCGCCTTTAATTCGTTCGCATTCCTCGCGTATTCCATTTTACATATTCATATTATTTAACGCGATTCGAATAGGATAAAAGGGGTGAATGTTAATGTTCGAGGGGGTGGTGTGGGAGAAGATACCTGAGATTGAAGGTGAGGAGAGAATGATTTTTTTTCTTCTTCTTGAGTTTGACTTGTGGGAGGTTTCGCGGTGGTCCGCGAAACTGGGTTTTAATTAGTTTCGGGTTCTTGGTTTGGGGGATGTTTTGCAATCTGAGGTACAGTTCCAAGGAGGGATTGGCTACCGAAATTTACTGTGGAAAAGTTTGGAATGGTCCACGTCTTAAACCCTCCAAGTGCTTCAACGAGATATTTCCTAAGATATATGGTCCATTTTGCTAAGGTAGGTATGGTAGGTATTTTAAATTAACGGCACACACTGGAGCAACACAACGGGCTATTAATTTTGCTAAGGACGAGATATCCTGCCCAGTATCTGGTAAATTTTGGGCGAAGATACCTGGGGATTGAATGTGAGAGAATGATTTTTTTCTTCTCGAGATCGACTTGTGGGAGGTTTCTCGGTGGTCCACGAAACAGGGTTTTAATTAGTTTCGGGTTCTTGGTTTGGGGGATGTTTTGCAATTTGAGGTATAGCTCCAAGGACGGATTGGCTACCGAAATTTACTGTGGAAATGTTTTGAATGGTCCACGTCTTAACTTTGGTTTGACGTTAATTTTTTGCTTAATTTAATTATAATTAAGCAAAAATAATAAATTATTTGTTTAATTAGAATAAATTAGGTTAATTTTTTGCTGCACGAGGGCTAATTAAACATGTTTGGTTTGGTTTGTTGGGGTTTTATGGCGCAAGGGCCATATTTGGCCATGCTGCGCCAGACACAAGACACAATATCAAGGTTAATTAGACCGGGATATAAGGGGAAAGCAAATTCCGAACCCCTACGAACCTCCGTGACAATACCGAGATTCGAACCCGGTGCTTATTGAATCGATTACCAGAGAATAGGTTGGTTTGGCTTTATGGCGAAAGCCCATATTTCGCCAAGATGCGCCAAACGTTAAATCGGCAATGTCAAGTAATAGACACACTCTGGGAAAATTTTACCAGTAGAAGAGAGAAATACATCCAAATAAGACTTTCGACGCCTACATCCCGCAGGTCGATAGCGCAGTGGGCAAACCAGAGATAATATCTGAGAGTAAAATAGATTACCTCGCATAAAATCCTTGTATTTTAAGTGAACATATATGAAATGGAAATGGAATAATTGAGGAACATAAATAAAAAAAATTAATTATTTTATCACTTCAATAAAAATGTCAACTGTCAATTTCTGGTTTGCGTGAATTGGTAGGTAGTTGAAATGACGTCGCGGTGGAGCAATACAACTGGCTATTTACGACGGTCCAGGACCAATCCCGAAGGAAAAGATCCGAGGACAACACCTCTTAATTTTGAACCACGGTCAGATGACGAGGTCAACACCTCAGCTAGCACCCCACTCTCCAAACTTCCACACAATGCCAACGTGAGGTCATTTGAGGTCACCAGAGATTTAACCTGCACCAAACCCGTCTACTTGATGGTCTTTGGCTGGACCGAGTTTCGAACTCGCAACCCTCCGGTTGCTAATCCGTTGCTCGTCCAATTGGGCTACCGCGCCCAAACAGTGTGATGTTAATTCGAATACCAGCCTACCCCTAAGATCCGAGGACAACACCTCGTAATTTTGAACCACGGTCAGATGACGAGGTCGACACGTTAGCTGACACCCCCAAACTTCCACACCACCACGCCAAAGTGAGGGCATTTGAGACCAGGCCAGATTTAACGTGCACCAGTCCTCACGTACACGACGGTCTTTGGTTGGTACGAGTTTCGAACTCGCAACCCTCCTGCTGCTTTGATGCGAATTGGAGACACTGTTCTGTATTAGACAGACCGTCTCGCACCTTATGGAGGAATTTCAATGAAACCGCCGCAACTTTATTTCGCGCACATCAGAGAGGTAATCCGCACATCACCCCAACCTGTCGTTAAATAATCACATCTCGACACTAATTGAAATATGAAAGGGGGGACCTGACACGCGCATCCCTCCCCTCGAATATCCGGGAACTCCCCGGGGAACACCCCCGAAAACGGGACCATAACATTCATCATTAACGCGCGATGGGCAATAATAAACAAGCATCGAGGGGGGTTCCCGCCGGCCTCCCCTTTATCCGCCAATCAGCGGCGAGAGATAAACTAAACGAGTCGGATCTGGGGAGGGGGAAGGTCAAGACGAAACCCCCCCCTGGCATTGACAGCCGAACGAAAATTCATGTTGTAACACGAAGAGAGCTCCGCCGTGTCTACGCATGCTTCGGGAGTTGTTCATCACTTCGCTACAGTTCGGAATCACGCACACCGGCTATTTCCCCCCGACCGACCCCCATCCGAGAAATCTGGGGCTCTTAGCACCCGTCACTAGCACGTGGTGTCAGACCTCCCCTCTTCTCCTATATATATAAGGAAGCGGTGATTTCAAGCGTTTAGCTTTGTGTTCCCCTTCCTCCAGCCCCATGGAGTCTGTTGTTCCTCATAATTAGTGGACGCTGCCCCTCCTGGCGGGCACCCCCTCCCCGAAAACTTGCAGCCATTCCCCCGTCACCTACAAACCAATAAAAGATCATCAATTGCCAGGGGGGGTCTGAGGGTCCGGCTTGCCCGGGCGGGGGTCAGCTGCAAGTGACAAGGCGGGCACCCTGATGAATGGAAACGTTCCTTCGCTCCATTCTTGGGTTGCGCTCTTTTGTTCCATCCATTCCATTCTGTTCGGTCGGGGTTTAATCGGGGGGTATGCTGTCCGAAGGGTGCGTGTGACAGAAAAGGATACATTGGGATGGAAGGGGGGTGGAGATCGGGAAGGGGTTGCCGCGGAAAAGTTTTCTGTTCCGGGGTGGAATCAATTTTGAAAAGTTGTGACGGAGGTGGACAGTCGTTTGATGGAGCCGGGGAGTGACCATTAAAAAGCGATCGGGTTGGTCTTAATCGTCCGGTGGGTCCGGACAGGCTCCTCAATGCATTGAAATGGTTGTTTGATTCAGGTGCTTCGGTTGGGTTCGGGCCTGGAGGCAATCGGCCGTGAAGGCTGTGTTTCTTTTAAAAGGAATTCAGAGATTGAAGAAAGCGGAAAAAAGTAGTAAATAGAGAAGTAGGAGGATGTAATAAAACAATAAAATATGTAATAAATCGAGAAAATATAACTATAAAATGCAGCGCTGAGCAAGTTCTCCGGGAAATCGAGATATTCCCGAGAGTTCGGTGCTTCTAGGAGGCCGATTGGCCTAAAATTAAAAAAATAATTTAAATAATTTTAAAATTAAAAACACTAAACTGGAATAACTAAATAAAAATCTAATATAATAATTAGTAAACAATAATTTAGATAATTTAAATCTTGAATACAGAAAATGTTGGTTGGTTGGGGTGTTTTATGGCGTAAGGGTCACACTTGGCCATGTTGCGCCAGACACAAAACATACAATATCAATAGACATACACACACAACGAAAGTTTTACAGACACAGAAGAGAAATACACCAAGGGAGAAAGAATATAGAAAAAGATATGTTGGATAGTATTGATTAATTCTATATGCATATTAATTGTTCTTAAGGCAGATCGAGAGAGATTCAAATTATTAATTCGATTCAAATCTATATAAATAAAACCTTCGGGATTGATCCCGAACCGTCGCCAATAGTCCATTGATTGCTCTAGCGCGAAGTTAATTCAACTACCCCCTAAATATAAAAATGAAGTGTTTGTATAGTAAACATTTTTGCCCCGTTTTGAGTTATTTGTCCTTTTGTGTCATTCTAATGCAAAATCAGTGTTTTCCGCACTTGGTGTCTATGTGTGTACCCGCACTACGTCCAAACGGCTGGATATATTTACATGAAACTGAAAACTGGTTCATGATTAAGTGACTATGAGTGCTAGAGTATTTGTCACCGATTTTTCATTTTTACGAATTGAGCTATGGGAAATATACAGGAAAGGAACTTAGAAGGGGATTCATAATTCCCCGCCGCGGCGCAGGTTCTATTCCTGTCAAGTTCATACCTCCCTAGGTGCATTTCTCTCTTCTGTGTCAGTAAAACTATCACTATATGTGTCTGTCTATTACTTGATATTGTATGTCTTGTGTCTGACTTAGCATGGCCAAATGCGGCCCTTGCGCCACAAAACCCCCAAAACCAACCATAATCGCCCGCAAAAAATTGGCCTTTGAAATAGTCACATTTCGTAGTTTTGTCATACAACAGGGGTGTGAAGTTCGTGAAATGTACAAGGATGAATATGTATGTGTACGATTTGGATTCAAAATAAGTTGTAGAAATTATACAAATCCCGAAAAGTGTTCAAAAATTATTTTCCTTACATTTAAATCCTGTTGCGATTTTTTTACGATAGAGAAAATTGATTATTCTGGTCAATTTCAGTCGACAGACAACTAATTCAACTCGAGTAAGCTCGGATAATTCTGCTAGTAACTTATAAAAATAGTTTGATTAAAATGTTTAAGACTTTTAGTTGTTCTTTGTTCCTTAAAAATACTTCTATATACTTATGCTGTGTTCCATCCATTAAAATAAATGTTAAATCTATTAAAAAGTGGGGCTGTGGTAGCCCGGTTGGAAGATTAACGGATTAGCAACTGGGGGTTGCGAGTTGGAATCCAACCAAAGACCGTCGTGTACAAATGGGTTGGTGCACGTTAAATTCGTCGTGGCCTAAAATGTCCTCACGTTGGTGTGGTGCGGAAATTTGGAGAGTGGGGTGCCAGCTCAGTTGTTGCCTCGTCATCTGACCGAGGTTCAAAATAACGTGGTGTTGTCCTGGGATCTTTCCCGAGGAGATGCGTTGCTCCAGTGTGACGTTAATTAAAATACCTACCATTAAAAAGTGAAAATTCGCCACAAGAAAACCAAACCTATCCACTTTGAGTAAATGTATGTTGCCTGAGCCAACGAATATCTAATATATCATACCGCTTAAAACAGCACATTTTATTTTTAACGTTTTCAAAATCTTGAAACGTTATTATGAACGACGGCCTCTATTCATCCCAGACCGTCGCCAATATCCCGTTGTGTTGCTCCAGTGTGACGTTAATTAAATACCTACCTATTCATTCTGCCAACTCATGATCACTGCTTTCACTTCTGGCAAGTCGCACTGGAGCAACACAATGGGCTATTGATGATGGTCGGGGATCAATCACTAAGGGAAGGACAACGCCTCGTAATTTTGAACCACGGTCAGATGACGAGAACTCCCCTGAGCTGGTACCCCTCTCCAAACACTTCCACACAACGCCAGTCAGGACATTTGAGGTCACAATATATTTAACGTGTATCAGCTCCCCTCTACACTCCGGTCTTTGGCTGGACCGAGTTTCGAACTTGCAACCCTCCGGTTGCTAATCCGTTGCTCTTCCAACTGGGCTACCGTTGCCCCGTTCGTTGCCGAAAACGACAGCTGTGATAACATGTTGACATGGTAAAACATCCACTGCGATCGCCGTTCATGCTTTTCGTATAGCAGCCGTCCCCTTATGCGGTTTCACCCTTATTCACAAATCAACCGATCCAAGGTCGATTGCATTTTCCTTGGATCCATACTAAATTTAACGAATAAGCCCATTGAAAATCACGTGACTCAAGTGACTATGCCAGAGGCTATAGTCAGAAAGAAATTACAGATGGGCATACTGATTTTCCTCTGTTTCTTTTCACAATCGGATGATGGAAAGATAGATAAGTAGTTGAACATCGCACTGGACGAATACAAGGGGCTATTGGCGACGGCCCGAGATCAATCCAGGAGGGAAAGACCGAAGACAAACCCTTGTTATTTCAATCCTCGGTCAGGTGACGAGGTCAACATCGGAGTTGCCACTCCACTCTCCATATTTCTACACCATCCCAACGCGAGGACATTTGATGCCACGTATGATTAACGTCTGATTCAACATGCACCAGTCCCATGTACACGACCGGATCGAGTTTCGAACTCGCAACTCTCCGGTTGCTGATCCGAACAGGCTGCCGCGGTCTCTTTGATGGAAAGGATGTTGTCATTGAAAGAACGCGTCTTCAGCATGCGTGGACTTCTAAACCGCCTTAATATCGAAATAATTTTTAACTATTACTATCAAAGGGCAGTAAACTATAAACAAACTTTCTGAAAAAGATCTAAAAAGCATGCTATGAAACAATCTATTATGTGAAGGTGTAACAAGCGTGTTTCACACCTTCTCAAAACTTTTTATAGGAACGTAAAATTAAATAGAGAAAAAATAAATGAAGATTTTCGTTAATTGCTCTTTAATGGCTTTCCTAACGACGTGCTGAGCGTAATAATTCATAAAAACTTCTTCACTAAGGTGGATGTTGCTTTAACGGGATTTATATTAGCAAAAAAGGTGTCATATACTGTGAAGTGCGCATTTTTTGTTTAAATGCAGTCATGATTTTCAAATTGGAATTTTTGTTATTTAATTTCATACTTTAGATCAAAGTTGAAACTTAAAAAGAGTGATCCTTTTTAAGTAGAGGTTTTAAAATTCGATATTTTCCGATAATACGTGGCTCAAAACTAATACTTGGCTCAAAACTAATACTTGGTTCAAAACAAACTTACGGAACTGTTAGAGAAGGAAACTTCAAATACATATATTATTTTTAATTTCACTTTAAGTATAACTATAAGTAAATAACGATCAATGCGTAACAAAGTAAAGAGGGGAATTATAAATGATATTCTTAAAATTTATTAGGTTAAATTCAAAATTTCTCTCCTAGTGTCGTCTCAAAACTTAAAAATGTACGTAAAGCGATAGCTTGTAATCTAACATTTTAATTTTATGATAATGACAATAAATTATATTGTAAATAATATGTATACAAATTACTTAAACTTGAGGGCCGCGATAGCTCTGATTTTTCAAGGCACTGTTCCAGTGAATTCCCCAAATAGAATTATATATGTTATGTTTCTTCTGGAATAAAGTAACGTACTCTTATCGCTTCAAAAATGTTTATACATTTCATATACGTGGTCAGTCCTATTAAGTTTCACGGTGCGCAGCAATGAAATACGCTAGAAAAACTCCTATGGATTCAATTTCTATTTACTTTGTAGTCAAAACCTCCCCCTGGGAACACGCTTTCAATCCCTGAATTTCCAAGGCACTGTTTCAGTGAATTCCCCAAACAGAATTATATTGCATCCACCATTAATCTGTATCTTACCATAATACTTAGTTCTAAGTCAAAATTAATAAAGTGGCGGTCACTTTCTATTCACTGGAGAGACCGTTCAATCGATGAATCTTGCATGAAGTACAGGTAGGGTGTTTCTTCTGGAGTAAAGTAACGTACTCTTATCGCTTCAAAAATGTTTATACATTTCATATACGTGGTCAGTCCTATTAAGTTTCACGGTGCGCAGCAATGCAATACGCTAGAAAAACTCCTATGGATTCAATTTCTATTTACTTTGTAGTCAAAACCTTCCCCTGGGAACACGCTTTCAATCCCTGAATTTCCAAGGCACTGTTTCAGCGAATTCCCCAAACAGAATTATATTGCATCCACCATTAATCTGTATCTTACCATAATACTTAGTTCTAAGTCAAAATTAATAAAGTGGCGGTCACTTTCTATTCACTGGAGAGACCGTTCAATCGATGAATCCTGCATGAAGTACAGGTAGGGTGTTTCTTCTGGTGTAAAGTAACGTACTCTTATCGCTTCAAAAATGTTTATACATTTCATATACGTGGTCAGTTTCCTTCTATTAAGTTTCACGGTGCGAAGCAATGAAATACGCTAGAAAAAGCTCCCATGGATTCAATTTCTATTTACTCTGGCTTCAAAACCTTCCCCTGGGGACACGCTTTTCAATCCCTGAATTTCCAAGGCACTGTTCCAGCGAATGCCCCAAACGGTCTTAAAACCCCACCAGGGTATGAGGAGACGGAGGGAAGAGGGGGAATAAAAAACGTCCAACTCCAGAGCTGGAACAGTGTACAAAGGCTATTGGTATTCCAACGATTAACTCTATGGAAAAAATAAATAAATAGCAAATAAAGAGAAAATGCAGACCGATATAAAATAGGACGAATAATAAAATCTATATCGCAATCGCCATATATCTATATTCAGGCGTTGCCGCTTTTCAAAATATATTCCATACGTAATCCATTTTTATTGGCTGGCATTCAAACCGATTTTTTATTTCTCTTAGCTGGATGGGTTTACTTGGGGAGAAGGGGTTTATTTTTATTTGTTATTGATTTATTTATATTTATTTTATTTTTTTCGGCCCTTTCATTTCAAAAGGCGCTCCATTTGAAAAGAGAGAGGTTCGGCTGCTAACAATATATATATAAAAAAAATTTCCAAGGCTGAGGTTTTGATAGAAATAATATATTTTTAAAAATATATATTTATAAAGTTGCGTTTTGAATTCGCATCAGGGGAGGGTTTAAAGTTATAGGACCGATAAAAAAATTCCATGCATGAAACGTGGTGGTTTTGGGGGCGGCTGGAACTTTTTCATACTTCATTTATTTGGTAGGGATTTTTTTGCAACTTTGTCCTTTTCTTTTTACCCGAATTTTATGAGTTTTTTTATTTATCTGCGAAGCTGGTTTAAAAGAGTCCCAAAAGGATGGGTACGGCGTTATGTGCTTTGCAAAAAGTGACTCGGTAATGCCGAGGAGAAATAAAGATTTTTATCTTCTCTTGTCAAGCGGAATATTAATAATTTCGTCATTAAACGAAATCGCTTTTTATGGACTGATTGTGCTCTTATTCTGCGGAAGCACTTCCAAATCACTTGTGAAGGTGATCAGAAAAGTAAAAGAGGAAAAGGGGAAGAATTTTACGTTCGATTTGTTTCCTTTTGAATGGAGACACCAGATTATGATAAAATGGAGCAAACTTCATCGCTTCTTAGAAGGGTTTCAAATGATGTAAGGTGAAGTCCTATGGTAACTAAGGGCCTCGTAAATCGTGGTTGGTTACGTCGATTTCTGCTATCTTTGTTACATGTAAATCGGTTTTTACCAAGATCAAGAATGATTCTGAGTATATTTTTGGAAACTTTTACGGTAGGATTTTTTTTTTAAAATTGTATTAGGTTCTATTCCTGCCCTGAGAAGCGCTTGCTTCATGAACCCGAAGTACTCTAGTTATCTATTCTTTTTCCATTGGGTTTAATGCCTCTGGCAAACATGGATGTTACGACCCAGGGATGTCCAAGCAATCTTTCTCTACCTTTTTCTCTCCCTCCCTTTTCCTTTCACAATTAATTGTCTGTCTTGTGTTTGGCGCAGCTTGGCCAAATATGGCCCTTGTGCCATGTAACCCAAAACCAAGCAATCAAACAAACATGTTCTATTTGTACTCTGAATACTCTGAATGTGTTTCTCCCTTCTGAGTCAATAAGGTTTTAGGCTTTCCTTGTATGTGTGTGTCCATTTACTTGACGCTGTCTGTCTTGTGTTTGGCGCAGCTTGGCCAAATATGGCCCTTGTGCCACCAAACCCCCCTCCAAAAAAACAATCAACCATCTTTTAGAATTGTGATCAACAACACGAAAAAGTAGTACATTGTCCGTGCAAGGTGAAACGCGTAAGAAACTTTACGCAGAAGGACAAAAGCGGCTTAAGGCGCGACTCTGGTGAGAAGGCAGATGACCTTGAGGGAGTTCATTTCCAGAAAGTTAGAAAATTCGCCAGGGGAAAAGGGCTGCCATGCGGCAAAATCATGTGTGTCGATCGCTACCATGTGGTTATTTGTTTCGCCAACTTGTAGTCACTGCTATCACTTCCATAACTGAACGATAAACTCCGAACCAAAATCCGTGCGCTAATGACGCCAATTTTGGGAACGTTCCAAATGCCAACTCGCCAGAGCTGGGCAATTTTTTTATATAAGTCATTTAGGTCTAGCGTTCTATAGAAAGATCTTTTCTAGTGATGCTAGTTTCCTTTTTCTTAACATTTAGCATCCAACGTTTATCTACTGACTTGCAAGGAATTTAATTTAATTCCATTCGAATGGAATCATCAAAGAGTCTGTTGAAAATATGTTAAAATTAAATGAGTTAAAAACTTTTACGAGCGTGATAAAATTATTTCAATTTAATAACGAAAAAATAATTTTTACAGAAATTACTTTAATTATTTTTAACTAATAAATAAAACCTAACTAATAAAAAGTTTAATACTATTTTTCTGGTCTACAAAGAATAAAAACACTAATTATACTTATTTACTAATACTAAATGCTGAACGTAGTTATCCAGATGCATGAATATTACATATGAGATAAAATATTCTAGTTGCAAGCTGATAAAATAGCACATGAAAATTAAATTAGATATTAATGGAAGAAAATTGTAAATATAATTTAGCTCTATACCTCATGAAAATGAGAAATTTTGTATTCCATTTACAACAATAAAAATAAATTACTTCAGATTTGTGATTTACTAAAATGTTATAGATTTTATAATAACTAACAAATTATAGGTTTACATCGATACATTATTTTATATCAATGAATAATGCAATAAAATTGGTGTAAGATAATGCGACTCACAAAGAGTTATTTTAATTTTTCAATTTTTGTAATCCAATTAAAAACTAACTAATAAAAATAATTTAAGCAATGATGGTGTGATAAATTATTCAGTATCTTTAACCCTCCCGATGGTTGTCTTGACGTGATATCTCATCATTAGCAAAATTGGCCAGATCTTGATGGCCGAGATATCTCACCATTAGCAAAATTGGCCAAATTTTGATGGTCGAGATATCTCATTAGCAAAATTGACCAGATCTTGATGACCGAGATATCTCATCATTAACACAATTGGCCAGATCTTGATGGCCGAGATGTCTCATCATTAGCAAAATTGGCCAGATCTTGATGGTCGAGATATCTCATTAGCAAAATTGACCAGATCTTGATGACCGAGATATCTCATCATTAACACAATTGGCCAGATCTTGATGGCCGAGATGTCTCATCATTAGCAAAATTGGCCAGATCTTGATGGCCGAGATGTCTCGTCATTAGTAAAATAGGCAAGATCTTGATGGAAGAGATATCTTGTAATTAGAAAATTTGGTCAGACCTTGATGGACGAGATATTTCGTTGAAACCACTTGAAGGGTTAGTTGAAATGAAACGATGTTGTCTGTCCTGTTTTGCACAGCTTGACCAAATATGGCCTTTTCGCCGTAAAACCCAAACAATCAACTTTAGTTAAAATGTAATACATCAGGGTTTCTCAAGCTATGGTATATGTACTACTAATGGTACATTACATTATTTTTGGTGGTACCATTTTTACACAAAAGATTTAAATGAATGTTCAAACCCTTACGTGCATAGTGTATCATATCTGATACATAGTTTTTTTCATCTTTCCGCTATCTATTGATAATTTTTTTAGATGAAATTGTGTTTCCTACTAACTGCAGTAGGCTGTTGCTAAATCCATCAATTTACCTCCAATTATTTCCGGCATTTTTTTCTCTAAGTCATTTACTGAACATTGTACTGTGACTGAATTTTTGAATAATAAGCATTTTTTAAGAAATAGTAATATTCATCAAATCAGTATTTCTTTTCGAAAAAGATAGTTTTAATAGTGTTGAAGTAAGTATTTTCCATTAAATATTTTTTGAGTCATTAATTTCAATTATTATTTTCTTTTTTGGCATTTAAATCAATGCATCAAATTTGATACATCATAAAGTATGGGATAATTTTCTGTATTATCAATATTATTTTAGTATTTATCAATTTTTTTAGTATTTTTCCTATGTTTGGGAACATTTGAATAAAAAAAATATTTTAAAAAGATAAAAAAAAATCATGCATGGGTTAATATTGAAACGAGTAGTAGACTTTTCCAAGAATTTAGCTTGTCGAATATTAGAGTCACTCCAGTTCGCCTTTTCCATTACCTCGCACTCCGATAACTAAACGCAGGTACACAAACTTAGGCCTGAACACAGTGGTTCACACTCGTATTACGAAGAACGATCAGTTAGAGTAGAGTTGGCAGTTTCTGAAACAAGGTGCAAACGTGAAAATGTTTTTAGCTGGTTTGCTATTGCTGTCGTTGCTATCTGTAATCAAAAGGCTATAAATCCGGATTTATCGTAATGCTATCTATTTGTTGTAACTGCGTTTTTTAGCAAATCGTGCATAAGATATGTATGCATAGACAAAGTTATGTCGAAATAGACTGCGAGCAAAGGTAAGGAGCAAATTTGACTTTTATTTTTGTTTCTTTTTTTTAACAAGCATTGTTTTTATCTAGTTTTTTGTCTATATTTATTAATTTTTGTTTGTTTGATTTTTTAAATTTTAATTTGGGACGTGAATATAATTTTTTTAATGTTGACTAAATTCTTTAATATGTTTTTAATTTGTATTGTTATTGTCAACTATTAATTTTATTTACTTTATTATTATATATTTTTTATTTTTAATTGTCTGACGTGAATATAATCATTTTAATGTATTATAAATTGCTTAAATTTTTACATATTTTATTATTTTGTTTACTTACTTTTTTAGGCCCAATCCTGTTATAATGGACAAATGGTTAGGAATAGAAAAATCAAAGGGGAAACGGCTGGCAGAAGACACTGACATCTAGCACTTCTAGTTTAATCTTAAATCTCACGAAGCATCCAGAAAACGAAATGCTACTGCTACAAGAAAGTATAATAAAAATTATTTGGAATATGGATTTTTTTGGAACGAGGATGAAAACGACCCCAGGCCCAAATGTGTTATTTCTTACGAACAATTTTCGAATCACTCGATGAAACCATCGCTTTTGCTACGGCATTTTCAAAATAAACACGCCAGTTTAACAGGTAAACCTCTCGACTTTTGTAAACGAAACAAGCTGAAATGAAAACTAACATACGTTCACTTCATTCCTTCACCACAATCAACTAACGAGCAGTGAAAGCATCATATTTGATTAGTTTGAGAATTGCTCAAACTGCAAAACCACATAGAAGAATCTTTAATATTACCTGCAGCCAAAGATGTTGTGACGTCTATTCTTGGCCCTACTGTAGCAGCCAAGTTGAATTTGTTTCTTTGTCAGATGACACTGTTTCGCGACGAATTAACGAAATTCCAGCTCAAGTAAAACAAACACTAATCGAAAATATAAAGCAAAGCAAATATTTTGCGATTCAGTTCGATGAAAGTACAGAAGTAACCAACTTTGCACAGTTGATGGCTTATATTCGATATGAAAGAGAACAAGCCATAGATGAATAATTCTTATTCTGTAAGCCTCTTTCAAATCATACCACAGCGGATGAGATTTTTAAGAAAATTAATGAGTTTATCACTGGCCATGAAATAAATTGAAAAAAATGTGTAGGAGTGCACGTTCAAGAACAGGTTGTCGTGGTGGAGGTTTCGCCAAAATTAAAGAAGTTGCGCCAGATGCAAAGTTCACACATTGCAGCATACATCGCGAAGCATTAGCTACCAAAACAATACCCACAGGACAAAAGATTGTTTTAGATCAATCTGTGAAGATAGTGAATTTTATTAAATGTCGGACCTTGATTCACGACTGTACAATTTTGTGCAATGAAATGAGTAGTAACCACAATAAGCTCCTTTTACACACCGAAGCACGGTGGTTGTCAAGGGGAAAAGTTTTAACTAGACTCTGAATTACGTTCAGAAGCCCAAGTATTCCTGACAGAATCCAAATTTGAACTCTGGCTATCACGTTTAGCGTATTTGTCCGATATTTTTGGAAAACTGAACGAACTGAATTCTAGTTTACAAGGTTCCAATATAAATGTCTATTGTACATGACGAAAAAATGCAGCTGTGAAACAAAATACATAATTAAGGACGTGAAAAGCAAGAAAGTTGCTTCATTACCAACATTAAAAGAGTATCTCCAGGAAAATAATCTTCAGGACTGAATAACCAATTGAAGATATAGAAAAACACTGCATATGATTTGTTAACAATTTTCATTCCTACTTTCCTGAAAATTTAGAAAATGAAAGTTGGATAAGGAGATCTGTTTTCTATTTCGGATACTGTGCTAGATAATGTTTCAGCTCAAGAAAGCTGTTAGATATTTCATGTGACAGAAATCTCATGAATGAGTTCGAAAAAGATAACATGCAATTTTTGGTTACAAAGAAGAGATGAATATAAGTATATTTCCGACAAAGCGATAAAATTTTTAATGCCTTTTAACACATCGTATCTTTGCGAAACTGGATTTTCAGCCATGCTATTAATTAAAAATAAATATAGGACATGGTTGCAATTTGAACCTGACTTCGCTTGAAATTAATGAAGATAAAGCCCGACATATCGAAATTGGTTACAATGAAACAGGCTCATTCGCGTCGCATTCATCCTCATCGATAATAAATCTTAATATTTGCTATTATGTATTATTACCCATTATTTACTACACTATATAGTATATTTATATTTTATTATAATGTAAAAGTTTCATTTACGAATATAGTTGAATAATATAAATTTAAAATATTTTATTCTTTGATTACACTCCATTTAGGATGCATTGATTTTTAATCGGAAAATGCTTTTCTGATGGTACATATATTTTTGATTCTTATTTATGTGGTACAAAATTTAAAAAGTTTGAGAACCCCTGTAATACATTATTTCATCTCAAATAAAAATAAAATCTTATGTAACTTAAACAAGCTTTAAATTTACATAAAGTGACACATTTTCCAATAAGCGATGACAACAACAGAACAGGTTAATAGATGGGTACGTCCCCACCCTTCGCACCTTGAATTTGCATCCGCCCCATACCTTGAAGGGAAGGGAAAAGATCTTCCTTACACTTTTTTATTGTTGTAGTTCTTTAAAAAACGCTCCTAAACTGTCTTATCGTCATTATGCCGTGACGCGAAAACTGCGCAAAATTATCTTTTTATCTACTGCATTACATTGATCCGGTACACACAGCGCGGCGCATAATACGACGTCTCCCTCTTTCAGCACCTGAATGGATAATATTAGGCAACAAAAAGGGCCGGGAAAAAATCTAAATAAGAAGGCGGCCAAAAAAAAGAAAACCCGCAAGGGAAAGACGGAAAAGTCGGCGGAAGAAAACGTCCACGTCAAACACGAGACATGGTCACAATGGGACCAAGATACAGAGGCGGTTTTTCAAAAAAATAATGTGCAAATAAAAAAAATCTCGTTTTTTTTTATCGCTCGTCGCATTGTGAAGTGCTTTATGTTTTGAAGGGGGGTGGAGTGGTTCGAAGTCGATGATGCTGAAAAAGACAGACGATAGGAAAGAATGGTATACAGGCGATGCAGGGGTGGTCTCAGGTTCCATCTGTTACTCGTGCGCTTTGTTATGCAATTTCGTCAAGGGCTGACACTCGAATAATCGGACATCCGACTGACCTAATGGAATACTTTCTCCCGTTCTTTGCCTTTTTTGGTGGGGGAAAAAGTCGATTGCGTGCGGTGGGGGTTTCTTGTCGCAGAAAAGCATTCGATGTAAATTCAATACAGTATTGCACTCACTAATATTCAGAGCTTGTCTGTAGATGATCGCTTCTAGACAAGTCCAAACACCAACGGCTGACACTCAAATACAAACATACGACGGACTTAATGGAACACTCTAGTGCTTCGTTTTTTGGGGGTCGAAAGTGGATTGCATGCAGTGGGGATTTCAGGTAGCAGAAAAGCTATTCGACGTAAATTCAATACAGCACTGCCCTAATACAGCACTGTCCATAGATGATCGCTTATAGACGAGTCCATAAACCGAGGAATGACACACGTCTCGCCTCTCCCAGTGCTTTAGGGATGTTGAAACCCTTCATCGTCCAGCGAGATATTCAGATCTGTCTCACATTAACCCTCCAAGGATTTCGACGAGATATCTCGTCTAAGGTCTGGTCAGGTTTGCTAATGACGAGATACCTCGTCTAGACAAAACTGTTCTATTACTCCAAGCGGGATGATGATCCAAATAAGAAAAACAAATTGTCCCTTGCGCGGAACTGAAGACAGTTTTGAACAGGATTTCGCACAAGAGGCTGGCCACTACAGGGCAACTTTCGACGTGAAGATAAACCACCAGGAGGGTTAAGCATGCCTAGCATATTCTAGGCCGTCAATTGCACTACCTCTATAATGTAGGGGAACCGGAGCAGCAGCTGCAGAATGCTTGGCATAAAGTATCACAGGATATCATAAGTTTTCGCCCCATGCAGCACAGTATATCAGCATGCATAGGCTCCAAAGCGGTTTTGCATCTTACTAATGCATGATCTTTCTGAGATGTATCTACAGTAATAAAGATTACTTGATTTGAATATTGTGATAATTTCTTAATCTCCTCACGTATACTAAGTTTCACTCCAATCGAACACTGGCTTCGGGTCGTGCCGAATTTTTTGTCACGGAGTGTATTTCCAAGCTCATCGAATGATGAAAGGATTTGAAACTCGAATCTTGATCGCCAGAGGAGTATGTGGTAGGAAAGGCATTCAGGTCATCTAAAAGAAATAAGTCAAAAGGTTGCTTTCAACAGGTATTTTTCTTTCTTTTCCGGGGGATAAGTGAAAGTGTCAGGTGGAAAAGAACCTTGAAGGCTGCTTCTGATTTTGACAGAGCTTTCGCAGTCAATGATGTCTGCTTGAGAGCGATACTAGGCTGAGTCATTTGCTTTAAAGCGGGATCAAAAGATTTAAAAAACTATAGATTTTCTCACATAGTTTCGATAGTATAGTACAAATTATTGAATATTGTAAAATACGATGTAAGTTGTTATTCATTTAAGATAGTATGTTTTGAAATAAATCTCTATGCAGACAAACATTTCTTGGATATCGAGATTAATTTAGAGGCATATGTAAATACTCTGAAGCTGAAACCTAATTAAATGAATTGGTTTCATACCTGATAAGATAGTAATTTAAAAATTTGTGAGTATTGGACATATTTAATCCTCTGAGCGTCACGAAATGTTTGAGTAGAATTGCATTTACTCCAGAACACACATGACTGAATAACCAAGTCCATTCGTTGAAAGAATCCTGAGATATTATATTAGTCAAGTAGGTCGAAACAGGTTGAAAGTGATGCAGGGAAGACTAGAGGTTTCAGAACAGATATATGCGTGTGTACCCCTCAAATGGTTAAAAATTTATTACAATTTTTAAATTTTAAATTTTAAAAAATTGTAATAAATTTTTAATTAATAAATTGTAATAAATTTTAATTTCAAATAAATTAATAATAATTTTAAATAAATTAATAATAATTTTAAATAAATTAAAATTAATTTTAATAATAAATTAATTTTAATAATAAATTAATTTTAATTTTTTTTGAAAAATTATTACAATTTTTTAACCCTTACTATTTACATTAAAATGGGTTTATATGTGTTCAATTGATGTAAGAGTAATTATATACGAAATAAACTTAATATTTAAAAAATCAATATTCCTGTTTTTAAAGAGTAAAATTTTAAAATTTTGGTTATATATGCTGCTACTAACTGATAAAGTGGTAGAGTTCAAAACTGCTATTGATAAACATATTTGAGTGACGAATAAAGCTATTTCATTTACTCTTGAGTTTCGTTGCCTTGGCTTTTATGGCAATTATTTTTTACTTTAAATACATAAAAACCAGTTATATATAACCAGTTATTATAGTTAGAGAAAGAATGCATCTTAGCAACTTGTACTTATCAGATATTTCAGAAATAGCTGTCGTTCACTTTGGAGACAGGTGGCTTCCACAAAAAAAGTACGTGTAAGATATATGAGTTGCAGCAAATTAGTTTACCTCAGACACATAGACCAGATACTGCCCTCCAAACAAGTTTGACCGGACCGCAAACCATATACGAAGCTCCGATTAGGCTTAAACTGGCTACAGTCCAGGTAGTTCCCTCAAAATATTTTTATTAGGCCCGGAGACAAGATATGGCCCTTCGAATAGGTTTAATTGGCCCGTAGTTTGGATACAGCTTGTTTGTGCGCACTTGCCGGATAATTAACGTTTGCGGGAGTACAAATGATTATCGTTTGTACGCTCGAATTTATATCTTGGCTCGCGAAGAATTAAGAACCGTTTGCAGTTTAATTAATTTTGTTTTTATATTTAGACGCCAGTTGTAGTAACATTTAAAAGATATCTTTAGAATTTTGTTTCTTGTTATCGTTAAAACTTTTCGTGTTACGAATTCGAATAGTTTTATATCGATCTCTATGCCTTATTTCAAATTTTGTACGAATGCATGGGAGCATTATTTTAGAGTCATGCCCTCTTTTATTGTATATAGAATTTTTGTAAATAAATTAGTTTTAATTATGCAGTCCACTTGAATCTACTACACTGATCAAGACACGGTCCGTAAACCATGTACGGCCTTCCCGACAAATTTAATCATCCCGCAGTTCAGATATGGCCCTCCAAATATTTTTATCAGGCCCGCAGACCAGATATGGCATTATTTCGCAAATAACTGCTTTGAATTTGCGCAAGCAAATTTTTATGTAATCTTATTACGAAATTATACTCAGCAGGAAAATAAGGACCAATAAACGCTTGAGGATTTTTCTACCGATAGTAGTATCCCTTGTGAATGTGAATTTGTGAATGTGAATTAGAACTGAAGTGAATAAGAACTGAAGTGAATTAGAACTGAAGTGAATTAGAACTAAACCTTTCGTTTCTTGATCCATATTCTTTGTATTTGTGACAAAATATGAATATATGGGTATTTGTGACCAAATACTTTAGGCGTTTAAAAATCACAAATTATTTTGCAATATTTAATATTACGGAAAATTTCTGTGCGTTGGTCAAGACTATGATTTGAGAATACTACAATTTGAGTTAATTTTGACTAGAAAAGTCGAGAAGAAATTACATATAATTCTGAACAAGAAAGAGTAGTGTTTCTGGAAAACGAGAAAGGGATTGTTGAAATGCATTTCGTAATATTTTCACACTCATGATACCTTAAATGGGAAAGTATTTGATCGCAATAAACCAACTGACGTAATTGGAAAAAAACGTCAACTAATTAAATACTCACCAATGACGGGAATGCAGTTGTGTGTGTAGTTTGAGTAGAAATCCCAGTGGTTTCGGAAATCACTGTCCGTAGAGCATAACTTTTCAAGCCTTTGTAATTTGCTTAAATTGTTTCTTGGACACTTCCCCAAAAAATCAATGATATGGGTTTGTGCAGCGTAATTCTTATCAAAATATATTTAGAAACTTCTCTTAAGTTAGTTTTTCAGGATGAATTAATTTATTTAAATTAATTTCATTTCCTGCAGTCAATCGAAGGGAAGGTAGGTATTTTCAATTAATAACGTCACACTGGAGCAGCACAACGGGCTATTAGCGACTGTCCGGGATCAATCCCCAAAGGAAATATCCGAGGACAACACCTGAGCAGGCACCCCACTCTCCAAACTTCCACACCACGCCAACGTGAGGACATTTGAGGCCACGACAGATTTAACGTGCACTATCCCCCTTTGGACACGACGGTCTTTGGTTGGATTCGAACTCGCAACCCTCCGGTTGCTAATCCGTTATTCTTCCAACCGGGCTACCACGGTCCAAATGATAGGGAAATAAGCATTTAACCTATCGTCCATGTCTCCAGACGAATAACTGGGCGCTATTTAGTATTTGGTATTTTGGTATTTTTTCAATTAACGTCACACTGGAGCAACACAATGGGCTATTGGTGACGGTCCGGGATCAATCCCAAAGGGAAAGATCCGAGGACAACACCACGTAATTTTGAACCACGGTCAGATGACGAGGCAACACCTGAGCTGGCACCCCACTCTCCAAACTTCCACACCACACCAACGTGAGGACGTTTGAGGCCACGACAGATTTAACGTGCACCAGCCCCCTAGGGCGCTATCTAGAGCAGCAATGATTGCGAACTCCGAATGGAGATTGGGACCGTGGTAGCCCAGTTGGAAGAGTAACGGATTTGAAACCGAAGGGTTAGAAGTTCGATACTAGGTTCAACCAAAGATCGTGTTGGTGCACATTAAATCTGCCTTGGCCTCAAATGTCCCAATTTTGGCGTGGTGTGGACGTTTTTTGAGTGGGGTACCAGCTCAGGTGTTGACCTCGTCATCTGGACGTGGTTCGAAATTACGTGATGTTGTCCGGATCTTTCCCTTCGGGTTTGATCCCGGACCGTCGCCAATAGCCCGTTGTGTTGCTCCAGTGCGACGCTAATTAACTACGTGCCTACCGAATAGATATTGTTATTAAGCTTGTGTAGCTCCTCTGGAATCTTGATAAAATGCTCAACCACTTGCGACCCCTTTCTTGGCTGCTCGGGATCTCATGCGTTGTCCAACGGGGTGGTCTGTGGAAAAATTAATTCGTAAAACATGAATTTTAAAATAAATAATTCTTTCTCTGTTACTATAGAAAAAAGTCCTCTTACAAAAGTGAACTTAAGTTTAACAGAGAAAGTTTTAATACTTACATAGCTGAAACCATCCACAAATTCAGTGATACTAAAATACTTGTATTGATAGGAAGGATTCGAAAATTCCTGTAAGAAAGACAGCACTGATTTTACTTCAGGGTTATTTTAGTTTAAATATGACACTAAATTTGTATATAGCATGCTTATGCATTTTCATACAGCACCTAAATTTACAGCTGGTAATAAGCAATTAAAAATTACCTTAATCTTAATGCTAAATGTTCCAAATCCACTAATATCAAATGCTTCTGTAAAAAATTCATTCTTAATTAAATAACAAATCTTAACATGAAGTATCACTAATTAAAATGAGTGCATGAGAAATATAAATATAATTTTTGTTATACTTCCGGAATACAGTTTAGGATCAATTTTTATTGCATAGGTTATACACGATGTGTAGCTGACGGATCAAAATCTGTAATGCAAATGAAATACGATTTCATAGCGTTTGTATTAATAAATGAGTATAAATTATTTTATTTATACAACCTTGTAAATGAATAGCCATTTAAAAAAGCCTTTCAAACAAACAGAATTGCAGAATCCAATTACCTTATATAAAATAGAATACTTCATGAAGGTCGCATTTAAAAATTTTAAGGCACCTATATTAAAACATTTAGTTTTAGCTTGTATAATAATTACAAAATAAAATCGATATTTATACACATGTGACTCAAACTCGTTCAAAAAGTATAAATAATTACCATTATGCAAACATAAATCTAATAAAATAAGAAGTATATCATATTAAAAAGGCATGAATCCGGTATAATGTGGTAAACTCACATTGCCGGTGACAATTGTTTCCAACGACGAGGAGCCATAGCTTCCAGTCTTTCAATTCAAAAGAATAAAATAGTAATATGAAGTCTGGATGTGGGGTCGACTTCTCGAGAAACTTCTTAAAATTGACCAAATTATAAGCCATTTGCAAAATTCATTCTAAAGGCACAAAAGCAAAGATATCGAATGACGAAAAAAGAATCGTAATTATGAAAGTTTTAGCAAAATCTATTGTTATGTTTCTCCCTACAATACATAACAATATGTATTTAGTGATTGTTGCAATTACATATTGTTTATAAAATTAATTGCTTAAATATCCTTAGATATTTGTCAGGAAGTTTAAGAAACCAACGATGTTTTAATTCAGGTTTTACAAATGATAGAAAAGATAGAATGATTATTTTTCTATAATAGGCCTGTTTGGGGGTAGTTTCGAGTATTGAAAACAGCATTCTGATCAAAGAAGAAAAATACTGCTATAAAAGAAAATAGTATTTATCGTACTTTTTCTAAATATCCCCAAACGCCGCTTTGTTAGATATAGAAAGTAATTTTTAATTTATTTATGCAATTTATGTAAAATAAATTTAAATTGGACCATTTTTCTTGATTCTAGACTAATATTCACCTTTGTGAGGCCATGGTCCTGTAAATTCTCTTTTTAGAAGACAAGTAACTGGTCACAACAAATTTACTTGTAAATACATTTTCAATTTTTTTCGAGTTTATTCATTACACTAACTAAAGTCTTAATAATTATTCATGGCATAATTATAAAGGATATTAGTACATTCTTCTTATGGATACGGTGTACCATCTAAACAATCATTAAATGAGATTTAAATTACACCAAAATTTAAAAAACCTATTAAAATTTAAATATATTAATCAAAAAAAAATACGTCACTCGGTTTTGAAAACACGCGAACTAACCTAAAAAACAGTATTTGGTATTGTTAGATTTAAGAACCATGTATAGACTGTCCAGATCTTCAATTTCAGTGAAAAAATTTCTTTACGATCACTTGCTAATTGATCAGTAAAGTTTGCTGCAGATATTATTTAGGCGTTCTGAGTCTGAGCTCTCGATACATTCGCGAATATTATTCCTCAGACTATTTACACTATGGTTATTTAGAAAAATAAAATGATAAATTCCAGAACCTCTCACGTCACGATATAAATGGAATCCAGGACCCGGTACCGGGAGTTGAGAAGCACTGGTCTATACTTTTGAACTAAAGGTGTGCCACATCTATACTTTTCTTTACTAATACTAATATGAGAGGGATTTTTCACACCCCTAACCATGTTTTTATGAACTTTCATCTCAAGACTTCTAGCATCATTTAACAACATAATTCAACCCTGTTCAGCCTTGTTTTTAAGCGCAATCGTCGAAAAGCGATCAATAATGTCATTTCATGCTTGGAAACACTATCCTGAGATTAATCCATAACATTTTAAATGCGTTCGCCTCAATTAAACGCATAAGTACTAAATAACATCAAACATTAACCCTCTAGACGAGGTATCTCGCCATTATTAGAAAACTGACCAGATCCTGATGGACGATATATCTCGTCATTAGAAGGAAACTGATCAGATCTTTATCTCGTCAACATAGAACAATTGGCAATATCTTAACGACGAGCTATCTCGTCATAAGCAAAATTGATCAGATCTTGATGGACGAGATATCTCGTCTAAACCACTTGGAGGATTAACATAATGCTACAGTAGTATAATGATATGCAGATTGATTTTATTAGTGTTTTACAACAGTTTAGTGCCTTTCTAATTGGGAAAATGTTTTAAATTACTGCATAAAATAACCTCTCCTTGACTAATGACTTTTTTTATTGAAAGCCCTATAGGCCTCCCAGAAGCCCCAGCCACCCTGGATTTCCCCGCTTTCCTGGTAGGCCTGTCCGTCACTGCTGGGACCCCGTATATTTTGCTACAATTTAGAGCACTCCTTGATATCGGAATATCACATGATGGAATGTTAAAGTACTTTAGCCTTGGTATAGTACTTTTAGTATATTTAGCCTTAATACTTTCAGAGGTTGTCTATTCTGTTCCCAATCCCCTTTCAAGGCATTTTTTACTTTACAGTGTCTTGTGTTAGGCGCAGCTTCGTCAAATAGGGCCCTTGCGCCATAAAACCTCAAAACAACCAACCTTTCAGAAGTGGAAGGAAGGACACAAAAACAAAATTTTAAACCGTTTTCATCTCAATTAAATAATAATTAAAAATAATATGACATCAGACACTAACAAATATAAACATAGAGTTAATTTATACTTAAATCAGTCCTGTAGCGCGGACATTAATACCACGCCATCTAAGACTTTAGAGACGCGCAGGCGCAGAACAGCTCCCCTGAGTAAATCTGAATGAGACCCGTCAGTTAGGACTAAGTAGTGAGAGAGAACAGTTGTCCCTATTTCCCCGAGAATCTTTTAAACTTAAATATTATGATACAGTGCCCATATAACGATTGTTTCTAATTAAAGTTAAATGTTTAGTGTACGTGTTTGTGAAAATGTAATGTCTTTTGTTAGTAAAAATAAACTCAATTGCCTGAGAGCTATCATGTGCCATAGTCCTGTTTATTGAGCGGTAGCCCGTTTGGAAGAATAACGGGAGGGTTGCGAGTTCGAATCCAACCAAAGACAGTCGGGTACAAGGGGACTGGTGCATGTTTAATTTGTCGTGGTCGCAAATGTCCTCACGTTGGAGTGGTGTGGAAGTTTGGAGAGTGGAGTGCCAGCTCAGGTGTGACCTCGTCATCTGACCGTTGTTCTAAATCATGTAGTGTTATCCTCGGATCCTTCCTTTTGGATTTGATTCCGAACCGTCGCCAATAGTCCGTTGTGTTGCTCTAGTGCCACGTTAATTAAAATACCTACCTGTTTATTGAAAAAAAGTATCACCGAAAAATGATCAATAGCGTCATTTCACTTGAAATAATATCCAAGGACTGAAACTAACAAAACTTTTAAGTATAAAATTAATTAAATTATAATCAAATCAATCCTGTTCATGGAACAAAATAATACCAGCGAAAAGTTATCAATAATAACACACCAAATCGTTGTATATAAATCGGCTTTATTGAATTTACATATTTATGAGAATTTATGTATTCAAATGTCCCATTTCGACATCTGCGCACCGAGACTTAATGGCATATAACTGGGTCAATTTTGCGATCTTCGACTTGAAATTTGCCACACATGTTCCTAATCCTCCTGGAGGTTATCTCGACAAGGTATCTCGTCATTAGCAAAACTGACTAAATCTTGATGGACGAGATTTCTCGTCATTAGGAAAAACGCCCAGATCTTTATCCCGTCATCATCAAAAATTAGCAATATCTTTTTTAAAGAAGCACTTCAAATGCATTCATTCACTAGAGTAAACACTCAGATAAAAAATGGGGACAAGGAACATAAGAATAAAACATCAAAACGCGATAAAAGAAAACATAAATGAACAGCAGTTAATCAGTCTGTAGGTTTTGAAGTAGATCTCTCGCCTGACAATATATTTGAAAAATGCCTCACCACAATTTTGGACAAAACCCAAGGTGCGTGGAGTTAATTGCGTCACCACCTCACACAGGACACAATTTGGACTGTTGAAAATTTTGAATCTATATAGGTGTTTGGCTAGACAGTCATGTCCAGTCTCCAATCTGAAGACAGCAACCGCATCGCGATAAGGGATAACTGGAATTTTAGAAGGCGTATTCTTTTCCAAGCTTTATCTGATTTCTACTACCTGCCTAGCTTGGGAAAATTTATCTCCATTATGTGTTTCATAATTCGTGTAATAAATGAATAAGGTATTGCCTTTTGTGAAAAGTTGCAAAATACTTGTCCCGTTTTTGCCAATACGTCGGCCATCGCATTTTCCCCCGAAACTACCACAATGTGCTGGAATTCGTATAATGACAAGATATTGCGTCATTTATCAAAATTGGTCAGAATTTGATGGACGAGATATCTCGTCAAAACCACATGGAGGGTCAAGACCCTAAAGAATAAGATGTAAAAAATAAAAAATAGATCGGATCCCCCTTAATTGAACAATAAAAACGACAGAAATGAGTCCCTAACAATGTCATCCCCTATTAAGTACGTGATAGTTCATTGGTGTTCCTCGGCCTCTCATACCTTTTACGCTCTGATCCGTCCACCCTGCTCCGATTGATGTTACACTGGAATCTGCTTTTGTGCCAAAGCTTTCGTTATCGGAAATCTGTTGGGGAATTCTCAAGATCTTTTTCTTACAGGACAAAAAAAGGAAACAACTGGGGGACATTCTTTTAACAGTAAAAGGATACAGAAGTGATTCCTTTTCTTTTTCCGGCGTTTTTTTGCAGCGATGTATTTCTAAAGCAATTGTTCTATTAAGAAAGACAAGTGTCAAGACAGACTCGACTCGATTTTGTTTGTGTGTTTCTTCGTAAAACTTATCGGGGAATTGCACTAATGTGTAAGAGGACAGAAGGAGTGTTTCTTTATTTGTTTTTAATGGTTATTTATTTATTTATTTCGATGCGAGTTATGAAGCAGAAAGTACACTACATTTATTTCTCGCATTTAATGGCCGATGGGGAGGTTCTTTTTGTGATCTTGAGATGGGATGCTTCAGTTATTTTGCTTTATGAGAAAAGTTACATAAAAACAAGATGTTTAGATCAGTATTGGGTCGATCGATTCGGCTGAAGAACTTAGTATTTCTTTCAAGATGTTGTTTATAAGGTTATGTTTGAAAAACACTTTATCATAATAGATACAGTTAGAAATACAAACCAATCAGAAACTAGAGCTATAACATTCTTATTATCGGGTTTCTAATAACATTTCATAAATATTTTTAAAAAGTACTGTACAATGTATTAATTTCTCATTTCATTATGTAGGTAAATATATATTAGATGCACAATACTTTCCTTCCGGTGTTTCCCAAATTTTTAGAAAAGGTCTATAGTAATTAGGCGTATCGTTGGCTTGTTAGTGAAACACAAATTCCAAGACAAAAATTTTCAAGACGTGAGTTTTTTAGCTTTCCTAGACCAGAATGCAGTGATATTTGAAAATGCGAAGAGTCCACTAAGTTATTTTTTGTATGAAGGTTGAATTTCTTCTTGAGAAGTACACTTAGTAACTAGAATTTTTCCCTTCGTTTCCTCAAAACAGTTTTTGACTCTGCGCTTCATTTGTAAGTCTACGAAATTAATCCTCTGAGCGACACTAGATTTCCTTGCAGTGCAGCAATATATATATATAATGTGTGCTGTGGTTGAAATAAACAGGAAAGATACTATTGGTCAATAAAGGGGAGTCAAACCTGGTTAGAAGTCATGCTGTGACTGAACGGATTTATATGTAACAACCCTTCAGAATTAGTATTGTCGGTACAGACTTTCAACACCCCTTAACCCCCTATAGTGAGATTTCCGAGTAGTGTAGATTGCTTTTACCCCCACTACACTTTAATAACTACATCTATTAGTTGAAAGATAGTAGATAGTTAATTAACGTCCCACTGGAGCAACACAACGGGCTACTGGTGAAGATCCGGAATTAATCAAGAAGGGAAAGATTGTAGGACAATACCTTGTAATTTTGAACCATAGTCAGACTAGGACAACACCTAAACTGCCAGCCCACTCTCCAAACTTCCATACCACCTCTACGTGAGGACATTTGAGATTTAACGTGCACCAGCCCCCACGTACACGACGGTCTTTGGTTGGATCGAGTTTCGAATTCATAAACCTCTGGTGTCCCCCTTCTCTACTAATCCCCATCTCTACTACCAGGCTACTGCTGTCCAATTGGTTGAACGAATCCATAGGTATTCCCAAATTTTTGATAGTCTATTGTTTTTTTTCTTGGAATAGAATCATTTGGAAATATTAAATTGTTCTTTTCATTGGAATAGAATCTTTTGGATTGGATGTTTGGGTTTTATGACCGTATGGTCTCGAATCTTTTGGAAAGATTCCATTGCTTATTTCCTTAGAATAGAATCCTTTGCAAAGTTTGTATTGGTCAGGGATTAAATTGGATGTTTGGGTTTTATAGCCGTAAGGTCTAGAATCTTGGATTGGATTGGATTTTTGGGTTTTATGGCCGCATGGTCTCGAATCTTTTGGAAAGATTCCATTGCTTATTTCCTTAGAATACAATCCTTTTTAAAGTTTATATTGGTCAAGAGGGTCAAAATTGGTTAGAAGTCATGCAGAGAAGATTGCAGTTTGTAAGATAGAGTTATGCGCGTGAACCACACAGATATTAAAAACACAAAAAGAAGCAGTCAATAAAATTTGAAAACCACTGTTAAAATAGAGAATCAAATTATTTCCCCCCTCGAAAAATTCCTTTCTTCTTCCTTTCCTTAGAAAAGAATCCTTTGGAAAGATTCTATTTTTCTTTTCCTTAGAATAGAACCTATCGGAAAGATTCCATCGCTCATTTTCTTAGAATAAAATCCTCAGGGAAGATTCTATTGGTCAAGAATTGGTCAGAAGTCATGCAAAGAAGACTACATGTTGCAAGGTGGAATTATGCGTTAGAACCCCCAGGGGTTAAAAACACATATAAGGAACAGTCAATTAAATTTCAAAACGATAGTTAAATATAAAATCGAATTATTTTTCCCCAATCGAAAAATTATATTCTTCCTTTTCTTAGAGTAGAATAATCTGGAAATATATTGATCACAAGAAGGTCAAAATTGGTTAGATATCTTCCAGAGAAAACTGCAAGTTACAAGATGGAATGATGCTTGTCAACCCCCAGAGGGTTAAAAACAACACGTAAAAGGAACAGTCAGCTAAATTTGAGAACGACCGCTAAATTAGAGAATCGAATTATTCCCCCAATCGAAAAATTTCATTCGCGCTCCATCCACCTACACCCATCCGACGTGGTGTTTAAAAACTTATTTAAAGCCTCTTTACACTTATCCGGTCGCCGCGGACGAAAAATAGGGAGCCGAGAAGGAGCCCATCCGCTCAGCCAATCAAAAGACGATTGTTTCTGCTCCCCCACTCACCCTCCCCGAAGCAGGGCGGGGGGACGGGGGTAGGGTCGTCTCATTAGCGCTAAGGGTTGTTCTCTGGCTCATTAGTCGGCAGTTAATTAGAATGTTGTCTAGCGGGGTGGCTGTATTAATTGGCTCGCCGCTTAAGCATTGTTTAAACAAGTTCCGGATGTCGCCATGTGTTACGCCTTTAGAAAGACGACACTTTAATTAGGGAATGAGAGATGCGCCCCTGCCGCCCCTGCGCCCTTTGTGCCGGGATGCGCATTTTGCGTGTGCTACGATGTATCCGCCCTCGCCGAGTGAGGACGACTTTGGGGATTGCAGTCAAGTGGGACGTGAATGGATTTTTGCTTCAAGGGGGTTTCGGTGGATTGCTGCGGAATTATTGTCAGCCAATCCGGATAGAAAATAGCGCTTGCCCTTTTCGGGAGGTGTTCGGTTTTATGTAAATAATTTCCTTTTTGCTAGATTTGTTGTAAATAGTACTCCGATCAGAACCTGCTTATTTTTGGTCTTGGACTAGTGTTTATTGAAGGTGCGTTTCATGAGGGTTCATTTAACCCTCCAAGTGGTTTCGGCGAGATATCTCATTCATTAAGATCTGACGTTCTGTTAATGATGAAATAAAAACTGCCCTTATTACTCGAAAGGAGTTAAGATCCACGTTTCCTTGCCCAGAACTGGTGACAATTTGGAACAGGTTTTCGCATCATAAGACTGGTCACTTCGGCTAGTTTTCGACGCGAAGATAAATATCCTCAGGAGGGTTAATAATTATGCGCAGTGCAACTATTAATGCAGCTATTAACCCTCCAAGTGTTTTGACGAGGTACCTCGTCCAAGATCTGGTCAATTTTGCTAAGGACGAGATATCTCGTCGAGATAGTTTTCAAGGAGGAGTGAAGATCCAAGTAGTAAAAACAAACTGTCCCTTGCCCAGAACTGGCAAGGGACAGTTCTGGGCAGTTTGGAAAAGGTTTTTGCACAGAGGATGACCACTACAGGGCAATTGGGTTAATAATTATGCGCAATGAAATTATTAACCCTCCAAGGGTTTCAACGAGATACCTCGTCCATGGTCTGGTCAGTTTTTCTAAACACGAGATATCTCGTCAAAACAAAATTGCCCTATTCTTTCAAGGGGAATGAAGATCCAAGTAGGAAAAACAAATTGTCCTCTGCCCAGAACTGATGACAGATTGGAACAGGTTTTTGTACTAGAGGCTGACTTTTACAGGTAGCTTTCGATGCGAAGATAAACCATCAGGTGTGTTAACCGAATGTCACCAACTTGATACTAGAGGCATTTTCTGTCAAGCTAAATATAAGTGGAGGTAGTATTTCTGCTGCGATAGTTGTTTCCTCATCGTATTCTGAACGCAACGTGAGTCGGCTTGTTTTTCGAGTACAATTTCAGCTCTTTGATGCTAAAAATTCCAAATAATGATTCTTTAATAGATATATCATAGTTAATTGCTCAACGCCAATCATAGCCAAAACGGTGATAACTTACATTTTAAGGAAACCTGATATGTATGGTCACGCACGAGTATTTACACAGCAGAAGTAAAATCTTCGTAGATCATCTGATTTGTTTGCATTGAAAATTCCTCTCATAGTTGTAAATTTTGTCTGCCAGCCAGTGAGTCCCAGATTCGAATCTCGGTTTGTAAGTGCATGAATGTTGATGAATGTCCCTGTTAGGTGTAACAGCGGCTTATGCACTGGGTGTTCCTTCACAAATTGGAATTCGTTTGCCCCCTAACAACTATATAAACTTTATTTCAATAAAAATAGGTAACTTATAACACCATTTTTCAAAAGTTCTCTTGCTTTTTAAAGCACTTGTTCCATAGTTGCACAAGCTTTTTATTCCGTAGAAAAAAGGATTTTCTGCTGAGCAAACTACTCAGCCTTCAGATCTTGGTCCAAGGTGAATGACAGGTAGTCACTAATTTGTGTAACAGAAATGTGTTACGTGGGCTATAAAGGACCGTCGCCAATAGCCCATTGTATTAGTACAGTGCGACATAAATTCAATTTCCTACTTACCTACAGCAAGCTATAAATCGCTGTTGTCGTCAATTGGGATTGTGGGCGACCATCTGGAATCTTCATGCTTAACCAGTTTTGGAAATTTTCAATGCATTCGTCCAACATTCGTTTGCGGTAAACCATTGTTTACTGACACGATCGATTTTGATTACTGATATACTTTCAGACCACAAAAGTAAACAGGTAACTGAATGCTTTGGGGACACTGTGGTCACTGAATGAATGACATGGATGAGATATATTTCTTCCAGGGTTGGTGGACGTTTGGTGTCTCACAGGAGAAAGTTTAACCATATGAGGTGTTCACATGCATATAACCTTTCTGCAATCTACAGTTCTCCCTGCGTGACTTGTAACCAGTTTTGACTTCCTTGACTAATAGAATAAATAATAGTCTGTTGTTTTGCTCCAGTGCGTCGTTAATTAAAATAACTACCTACCTACTAATCAATAAATGTACGTATTTAGTCATTATACTTGTTTTGTGGGATAAAGCAATAGTACACTGCTTGGTAATCTTGGGGCTCTCAGAGGGTTTGTAACTAGGAAGGTATATAACCTAGAAGACTAGGGTACTTAGGTATATAACTAGGTACTTAGGTATATAACTATTCTAGGTATATTAAGGCTGCTATATAATGTATATAAATGTTCTCTCAATTTAATATTCTGATGTCTAGTAGTGCTCTGGATGGGAGATAAGGGGGTTAAAGGTCTCCACACGTCATAGAAACGTTTTTGTTATGTGAAAATACATTCATTTTTGGTGATAGGTTTTCGCCTAACAAGTTTTTTCAAAACACAATTTAATTAAAAAACTTTCAAGAACTTTTTTAGCTTTGTGCAATTTATAGGATTAAAAAACCATGTGCTAAATAGAGTCTGCAGAAGACACCTCACGAACCTTTCCAAACAAAAAAAACTACAAGTTCCTAGATGTACTGCAGGATACACACGTAATACAGGATTCTGCCCCTGTCGAATAGCAGAGCCGTTCTTTGTTATACCCGCTTAATCTGCTCACACAATTGAATTAATCTGAGAACGATTCCAACCGCACCAGCGCTAATTTCCCCAAAACGTTCTCCAAGTCAGACGAGTACATTCTCCGAACGCGTTCCAACCACCCTCCCTCTTTGTCGACGCTTCGTCCGCAGCCGTTTTGCAAAAAGATTGGAAACTCATCCCTTAGCCCTCCTTTCAGCCTTCCTTTCAGGCTTCGGAAGTAATTTCCAACCACAATTCCCAACTGACACGTGCACCAATCTCACTCAACCCCCCTTCCACAGATTGGCTGTAATCCAGAGGGTGCAATCCGCCTTCGAGTGCCGAAATCCAGTTTGGAATTTCCGGGACAAAGCGGCCCGGATTAGAAAAAAGGGGTGTTAAAAACGGGAGATGAGGCTCTGCGAAAGGATCGTGCTCCAGGGGCAATTGATGCCCGGGGTCTTTTTCCTTCGTACAACCCTATGTGTCTTTAAGTGACAATGGGTGATGTCTTTGACACCTGTGGGATAGGAAGGCCTGCATCAGGTAGCACCAATCATACGCTCGCGGGGTTAAGTTTTGTTGTTAGTTTTGTGTCTCGGTGTGAGTGGGGACCGGGTGCATATAAAGGTCTTTCTAAGTAGATGCGTTTAAATCATGGTATGGTTTGAGTTTTTCGTCCTCTCCTATATCGGTTCTTTGTTCGCTTTAATTTGCTTTACATTTTGTGGTAAATGGAGTCCAAAAAAATGGAGGTTGGCGTAATCGAAGCTTTGTGCGTGCGAGCCCTATGGCATAAAAATATTAAACGGTTGGTATGAAAAATTAATGTCCCTTAAATTCTATAATTTACTTTTTATCTTAGTATAATACCTTGGTCGCTGATTTTGAGTTATGTCCACAAATCACGAAAGTTATGATATGAAAAGTGCCAATGTCTTCAAGTTAATGCATTAACTCTCCAGGCGATTGCCTTGATGAGGCATCTCGTTATTAGCAAAACCATGAGCAGATCTCTATGGACGAGATATCTCGTCATTAGAAGAAAACTGACTAGATATTGATCTCTTCATCACAAAAATATTGGGGATATCTCTATCCATCAGCAAAATTGGTTAGGTCTTGAAGGACGAGATAGATCGAAACTACTAGAAGGGTTAAGAATGAATCAGAACACTGGAAAGTATTTTTAGTCCGCTGTATAAAAAATTAAAGAAATAAGTACTCGATCAGCTGCTACCAAGCACTTGCAAAAGGAAATTAACCCTTTTTTACCAAAGTACAGAATGATAATTGACAATTTTTTTGGTGTGTTGGTTTATGGAAGTGTTATATGAACTGGTGACAGATATTAATCCTCTGAGAGTCAAGGGATTTCCAATTAGTGTAATATTGTTTTTACCCCGCAACACGTAATGGCTAGATAACCACATCGATTGGTTGAAAGAATCCTAGGAAAGATTCTATGGACTAGGAAGGTCAAAACTGGTTGGAAGTCATACAGGGAAGACTAGGTTCAAGAATGATATATACGTGTAAACCCTTTAGAGGGTTAATAATTTTTTTAATAGTAATTAAGTTTCGAGGAATTAAATTCTTGAACCGAATATTTAAGATATTTTCATTTTGAAACAGAAGTATATAAGCTATTGATTCCCAAAGTACTCTTTGGGAATCAATATAGCTTATATACTTCTATATTTTTGAGACAAAGCTTTTTGGCGTTGACATCTCAATTTCATAGTTTATGGAAGTGTTCTAAAAACTGGTGATGTATTAAACCTTTAAGAGTATCACCAGACTTCCAGGTAGTATATTTTCCTTTCCTCACAAACCACATAATAACTAAATAACCTGGTCTATTGTTTCAAGGAATCCAAAAAAATTGTGAGTCCCGAAGGTCAAGAGTGATTAGAAATCATGCAAGGTAGACTACAGGTTTCAGAACGGATATATAAGTGTAAACCTCTCAGAGGGTTATGTTTCAACATTGTAGAATTTTTTAGAATTGCTTTTGAAGAGAATATTCAAGACTTTTTTCCTTTAAAAACAAGTTCTTTAGGATTTGCAGAACGAACCTCTTAGAGAACCGGCGAGCCGCTTTGGTTAGTAGTGGATTAGCAGCCGTAGGACTGCGAGTTCGAAACTCGATAGAACCAAAGACCGTCGTGTACGTGGGGATTGGGGAACGTTGAATCTGTCGTGGCCTCAAATGTTCTCACGTTGGCATGGTGTGGAAGTTTGGAGAGTGGGGTGCCATCCCAGGTGTTGACCGTGATTCAAAGTTACGTGGTGTTGGCTTCGGACCTTAGTGATTGAACCCGGACTGTCCCCAATAGCCCGTTGCATTGCTTCAATGCGACGTTAATTTACCACCTATCTGTGACACTAAATCCACCGAAATACGAATGCGTAGCGACATGTTTTCTGGATAGAAATGGATGTCGCGAGTCGTGTAATGGATCGCTCATGTCGTGTAATTTATAGTATGCTGCTCTAGTGTGTGGTCAGGCTAACAGGAACAATCACCAACAAGCATACGCTTACAAATCAGGATTAGAGCTTGAGGCCTACTGGATGACAGACAGACGCCATGACCACTATACAAGATAGGCAGAAAAATTAGTATTTTGATATAAACGAATAAAAATTGAAATACCTTGCAACTTTAGAGAACTGATAATCTAAAACAGAATACTATTTAAATAACAGATTTGATAGTATATTATATGTTAAAAAATTATTAACTCAATATTTATTAGTTACTCAATTTTTTTAAGGGATTTACTTAAAATTTTCTAAACATTTTAGAGAAGACAATATCACATGAATCACAATTTCGTTGACATTTCTATATTCATGTTTTTCAATGAATTTAATGAGTACATGTGTATTTGGGGAATCATGAAGCTATGATGAATCTTTAAGGCAAGATGAAAAATATCTTTAATATATATATATATATATATTATATATGTGTAACATTTAATATATTTGTGTAACTTTATTGTACCTGAAATGAATTTGTGATTAAAAAAAACTACGAAAATGAACTAAAAATTTATATTTAAAAAATATTTTTGTAAAAAAGACAACAAAATAAACATTCCATGTGTGTGTATACGACAAAAATATTATTTTTAATAAAAATTCATTTGTCAATTTCTCTGACAAACTGAATGTGTTTATCATTAAACATATGCACTAGGAACGAAAAATACAATTGCAATTTACATTTTCTGATAGTTCCTGTATTCAATTATAAGTTTTAATTCCGCTAACAAAAATATTTAATTGGATATTTTTATTTTGTTGTGTTAAAGGTTTTATTTTATCGATTCAGAATTTACAAAGTAGAACAAAGAACAATATTTCAAAACTTTCAAAAGTAATGTTTTTCTATAGTCCGCCAACAAAGTTTAAAGATTTCAAAAGCTTTTTACTTCTGAAACCACAGGAGCACACTTAGTACAACCTACTTCCCTTTGCCCAGTATCCCTATAATTTTACTAACTGAAAAGATTTTCCAGGAAAAATGGGATTTCGTGCAAAGCAGTTTCATACCGTTTTCTCGAAAAACACTATGCAATATAATGTTTAAAATAACTATGAATGTCTTAAAATGACCATAAAACAGAAAAATGTCATTTTGAATAAAAATCGCGAAAGGCGACTGAAAATGCAATAAACAAAGACATTTAAATCAGCTTATTTTTAAAAAAAAATCATAAAAATCCTAGTCTTATTTATAAGTAATTATGTGTTATATGTGTAGTTGTATGTAAAGAAGCAAAACTAGTTACATTAAGTGTTTTGCTCTTATAGTATTATATTAATCCTGTGAGCTTCACGCGATTTCCTAGTAGTGTAGTATTGCATTTTCCCCACAACACACATGGTGGCTAAAACACATCTATCGTTGAAAGAATCCTAGGGGTGGTTCTACTGGTCTAGGTCAAAACTAGAAGTCATACAGAGACTTCAGGTTGCAGACATGTGTTTGAATCCCTCAGAGGGTTAAATAAGAAAATAGTGTCAATATTGATATTCGAAAAAAGACACGAATATCAACATAAGTATATATAGCCTTTCCATTTATAAGTTCGGTGAGACAATGACTAATAAAATGGGTATGAGAGAAAAGTGAGATAACTTAAATTATTGAACTTTTTATTAATATACAAATTTCTTTAATTTTCAATGGCTGTTGGTGAGTTTCATACTAGATTAGATTAAATCATCTAGGTAGGATAGGCATGAAAATGTTTTTAATCGAACAATGTTCTAGTAGCAGATAATTAATTTGTTTGTAGCATGCAATTTTAATAAACAAAAATATTTCTGTTAAATAAAAAATGAAGAAAATATCGATTCACATTTAAATATTTCTCCAAACTCGAACTTCAAATTCCAAATGCGATGTTTATAAAAGATATTGGTATATTGGATTTCAAATAGAAATATTAAAAAACAGGACTGCTTATAAACATTATAAACGGTTTCGTTGATGAATCACATTTAAACTATTCTCCAAATTCGAACTTTCAACTCCAGATACTATGTTTGGAGAAGATATTGGTACATTAGATTGCCAATAAAAATATTAAAAAACAGGACTGTTAATAAACATAAACAATTTCAAGGTTTTATAGGAGTCTTAGCACCTCTGTCATTTATCAGCACTAAGTAATCTGTCGTGAAACTGAACTCACTGCGGAACATATTTTCACAATTCCAGTCAATCTGGTGGCTCTGCACAATTTTGAAGATCTTCCTCGGAAGGGGATTTATCTGATGGGATTCCTCAATTATCTAAAGCGGTATTATCTACCCATGGTTCAATTTAACGCCTGGCGGACACGACACCAACTAATCAGCACCAAGCGTCAATGCTGAATTATAGGCGCTTAATGGTAGCTTAACTCCATGCTTCTTTTCAGAGGAGAGAAATTATAACAAACCAACAGCTCTACAGAGTCTTAGTCAACGTAAATTTAAAATATTGATTACTTCATCGAATTGGAGAAATTAATTTCATTTTAATAAATTAAAAACAAGGATCCCACCTTTCAGTTGGAGAACACAGCGAGATCAACAGATAAGTGATGTCTAACAATTAGTTCAGTCTTTAATCTCTATTACTCTTCCAACCGGGCCGTGGTAGCCCGGTTGGAAGAGTATCGGATTAGTAACCGAATACTTGCGTTCTAAACGTGATCCAACCAAAGACCGTTGTGTACGTGAGGGCTGGTGCACGATAAATTTGTCGTGGCCTCAAATGTCCTAACGTTGGCCAAGTGTGAAAATTTGGAGAGTGGGGTGTCTGCTCAGGTGTTGACTCGTCACTGGACCGTGGTTCAAACTGACGAGGTGTTGTCCTCGGATCTTTCGTTTCGGGATTGATCCTGGACCGTCGCCAATAGCCCGTTGAATCGTTCCGGTGCGACTTTTTAGTTGAACTACCTACCTATTAGTCTTTAATCTTGAAATTTTCAAATGTATCCAGTTACGTTGTCATTAATCTCTCCAAAAGCTTAAGGAGTTCTCGCCGTGACTCAGTAGGCTTGCGCACTGCTCTAGAAATTTACGAATTGAGGGGGGCACAGGTTCGATTCGATTCAAGTTCGATTCCTCTCTGGGTGTATTGCTCTCTACTATGTACAGAAAGCTTTCCTTGTGTGTGTATGTCCATTTACTTGATGTTGCTTGGTGCAGATTGAATAAATATGGCCCTTGTGGCGTAACACCCAACTAACCAATGGCTTAAGAGAGTAAAAAACAGAGAGTAAAGGCTAATGGTTCACGTAGGATGCTGGGAAGAACCGGCATCATTTGAATTTTCATTAGGAACAAAATGACCTGTTGTATTACTGCGCTATATGGAAGTTGCCACAGCCAAAATTAGAATAGATCATGTATCCCCAGATCTAATTGCACGGATTTCATATCGTCGGATTAGAGCAGAAAGCGATTAACTGACATTGTTCGGAATTGCTCTTTTTGAAACAAAATAATTGTTTTCATGATGATGAGCATTAACAGATTGTAATGTGTTTGAACAAAATATAATACTATCAAAATGCTTATAATTTTATTTTTGACCTAAAATCTACTAGTATGTCCTTGAACGACTGTTATATAAAATTTATAATTTTTGTCTGTTAACTAGTTTCTGCTCTAAGCCGACGATATAATGTGATTAGAAAAATATTCGTTTGATAGAAAATATTTCGACGCTTGAAAATATTTTTATCTTTTATGTCGGTATTTCTTAATTAACGTCACACTGGAGCAACACAACGGGCTATTGGCAACGGTCCGGGATCAAACTCGAAGTGAAAGATTCGAGGACAACACGACGTAATTTTGAGCCACGGTCAGATGACGAGGTCTGAGCTGACATCTCACTCTCCAAACTTCCCCACCACGCCAACGTGAGGGCATTTGAGACCATAACAGATTTAACATGCACCAGCTCCCTTTGTACAGACGGTCTTTGGTTGGATTCCAACTCGCAACCCTCATGTTGCTAATCCGTTACTCTTCCAACCGGGCTACCGCGGCCCTCTTTTATGTTGGAGTGAACCGTTTAGACTGTACGAGGTTATTCTCAATAGAATGTGAAAAATGATCTTTGTAATTGTTAAAATAGAAAGTGCTTATCAGAATAATGTGCTCAACATGCAAGTAATACCAAATATAACTACTTATATATAAATAAAAGATTATCCTCAAATTTTTAATGGTATTAAAAGAAAAATATCAGTCGTAGAAAATATGAATTTATCTCATTTTTATTTCGAATATTTGCAATTAACTGTCAAACTTCACTCTAGAAATCTCAAATTGTAAAACACACACACAAACACACACACAATGAATCAAATTATAAGATTTAACTTAATATCAAAAAAGTCAAAGAGTATGTTTTCTTTTTATTATTCTGAATATATTTTGGAAAAATTATTTTATTTTTGTTTTAGTTTTACAACGAAGGCAAGCTATCAAGTCCTTTCAATTGTAATTTAATCCATTAATAAAAATATTTTAAATGAGTAAATATTCTATTATTTCATTGTAGGTCCTGATTTAATTAGCCCTTGTGTGCAAAAATGATGTAGAGCGACATACCAAAACGAAACATTTTAATTCTTCAAATGCAAATTCATGTTTAATAGATAGTCCGAGAGTCAATTACATCTAAAATAATAATTGACACGCAAGTACATAAATATTTATAACTGGTGTAGTTTATTTCTTACATGATAATATGATTTTATAAGATTACTTTGATATAATATTTTGTAGCAATTATTCACGATTTCATTTACACAATTGCGAATTTTATCTATAATGAATTTTATAACATGACACATGAACTTAAGACCCTTCCAATGTGACATTATAACACTTTGATGTATGATTTTATATCTGTGACAAAGCCGATCAATCGATCTAGTGGTCAGGGTACTGGATTTTGGATCGAAAGTTTCCAGGTTCAAATCCGGAATAGGGCATGGATATTAATCCGTCTGGAATGAATGGGTGATCTCTTTATAAACGGGTTGTGCCCAGAATGTGTATGAATGTGAGGTAACGTGAGCACATCCCCCATGGTGCATCAGGGTAAGGCCAAGTGGTTCACAACTCCGTACTTGTAGCGCCATGATGAATAATGTTCATTCGGCCGAGCATTGGTAGGTAAGAAGTTGAATTTGCTTCATTTTGGAGCAAAACAATAGGCTATTGGCGACAGTCCGGGATCGATCCCGAAGGGAAAGATCAGAGGAAAACACCTTGTAACTTTGAAACACGGTCAGATAACGAGGTCACCACCTGATCTGGCATCCCACATATAAAGGAGATATAACAATAGAGTGAGCAATGATAACCGTATAATGTGCCCAGGATCATGATCTCCTAGTTGTAACATGACCATTAAACTTCTTTCCTCTGCTGGGTGGAAGTGAACATTTATCATCTGATTGGTCGTCGGGAAGAGAGAAGACGCCCATCCTTTGATTCATCATCTGATTGGCCTGCGCGACATTATAATAGAGTTTGGCGATTTTGCCATTTTGTCGCTACTCAATAGAAATGCGCATTCACACATCCAACCAGATGTTACATCATCAAACGAGGCGATTAGATGACAAATCGGCCAATCAAGTCAAATTTTAAGAGTAATCACGTTGACTTCTAGTCGATATGATGGTCACGCTTTTTGAAGCTCCTCTCATTACCAATGCTCAGTCTACTTATATTCTATGCTACCACTCTTTAAACTTCCACACCTCGCCAACATGTGAAAATTTGAGGCCAATGCAAATTTAACATGCACCAGACAACAACAAGCTAGTAACCAGCATGGATGTTTGTCCGTCTGGAAAGAATGTGTAGCCTCTTTATAAATGGTTGGTTGCTCGGGGTTTTATGGCGCAAGGGCCATATTTGATGCTGCGCCAGACACAAGACATACAATATAAAGTAATAGACAAACACACACAATGAAAGTTATATTGTCACAGAAGAGAGAAAGACACCCAGGGAGGAGCTCTATAAACGGGTTGTGCCCAAAACGTGTGGTATTTATATGAGGTGTAATGTGAATACACCCCCGTGATGCACCAGGGTAACGCAAAGTGGTTCAAAAATCCACCCTTGTAGTGTCATAATGAGTAATGCTCAATCAGCAGAGCATTAGAAAAAGTTATCAGGAAGACTTCATTTCAGTACAAGGATTGAGGTCTAGAAATAACGCTGTGCTAAGTAAAGTATATAGTCCCCGCTCTCTTCTTCATTGATGGTAGGTAGAGAGTTATCCCGGAAAACGATTCTAAGAGATGAAAGGATGGCGGAGCAAGAGCATCATCACCTCAACTCCACTGTACACCCACCCCCTGAGGGGGGCTGCTCCGGATGTGGCAGACGATTTCGAATAGAGCCGCAGATCGAGGAGGTGGAGCCTCCTCTTATCTTTTGATCGGAAAGCTCTGACCTTCCAAGAGGAATATTTTTGCCTTCATAGTAATCCACATGGCCATGTTCTCCTTTCTTTCCTTATTCAATGGATTCATCACTTTTAATTCCTTTCTCTTACGATGTCCTTTCGCCTTAATGTGTCTGTTCAAATGCAGATTGGTTTCTCTTATTTATTGATTTTTAACCTCTCCATTTATGAGTCCAGTAACTAGTAAGAGTTATGAGAGAAGGAATGAGATTAAATCAATTTCAAGAGTTTTTACTTAACTTTTTTATTTGTGGCGTTTTATTCGTTTTCGCGAATTGAGACATCGAATATACATTAATACAGAATAGTTAATGTAGATAGGCTAATCCTCCAAGTGGTTTCGACGAGATATCTCGTCCATCAAGATCTGACCAATTTTGCTAATGACGAGATATCTCGTCATCAAGCCGATTTTTTCGTGATTACTAGATCAAGATCTGGTTAGTTTTCCACTAATGACGAGCTATCTCGTTTATCAAGATCTGGTCAGTTTTGCTAATGATTGCGTTTTTGATGAGATACTTCGTCGAGAAAACCACCAGATAGGTTAACTAATCAAAACTGCGAGTTCCGTTGGTGCAGGTTTGATTCCTCCCTGGGTGTATTTGAATAGAAGAAATTTAAAAGTAGAGTGAGCATAGGTAGCTTTTCATGTGCCCAGGATCATGTGACCAAAACTAGTAGTAATGTGACCCTTAGTCTACTTTCGTCTGCCGGGTAGAAACCAATATTTAACATCTGATTGGTCCGCGGGACCAGAGAAGACGCCCGTCCATTGATTCATCATCTGATTGGTTCGAGCGACATGATAGTAAACTTTGGCGATTTCACCATTTTTGTCGCCACTCTATAGAAATATAATTCACACTTGTAGACTGTCAAAAGATGTTATATTGTCAGCTGGGCGATAAGATGCCAAATCGGTTAACCAAGTCAATTTTTCACAGAAAAGTCACGTGACTACTAGTCGACACGTTGTGTTCACACTTTTTGAAGCTTCTTTCAATAGCAATGCTCAGTCTACTTATACGGCGGCTTTGTGTATTTGTGTCTTCTGTGTTAGTAAAACTTTCCTTGTGCTTAAAACTTTCCTTGACATTGTTTGGAGCACCTAGGTGAAATATGGCCCTTGCGGCATAAAAAACTCAAGAAATTATGTACTGTCTTATACCACAATAATGTTCCCGATACTAAGTCTGGGTAGGTGGAGGTCATTATAGAATCAGGGCTCGTTCATTTTGAATAGGGGTGACTGGTGAATGTCTTAATTATTAGTTTGTTTTTGGCGAATGATAGAGGAATGGAGATGTATACAGTATAGATCTTTGCAACAAGTAAAACTCATAACATATTTTTCGTTTTGTGAGCAAATATGTCAAACAAGCGCATTTCTTCAAACATTCCCTATGACAATGGAAAAAGGTTCGTTTCTATGGCAACAAATAGACATGGACTTCGTAACAGGTGCAGTTATCGTGCTAGACAGACCTGGAATAGGTATCAGAGATTTTTCTTGATTTAATTCTAAACATAAAACACTCATTTTTATGCCAAGAATTGAATGTTAGGTAATCACGAACCAAGGCAAGGATGTATGATGTCAATAAATGAGTACTAAAAATATTTGGTCATCTCAAAACTGTCTAGTTTAAAATTTTCGTTCATTTAAGGCATTTTAAATAATAATTTATGCAGTATTTTTAAAACCTTTCTATCAAAAAATGAGTAACTAATCTTCAAAGTAGTAGTTACTAATATATCCATGAAATGAAAAAAATCATAATTAATTTTTCTAATTTTTTTTCAAAATACCAATCCTACAAACAGTGTGAAAGTAACTAAGTAAAAAAATACTTTTGTAAAAAGAGATATGGGTACTTCCTGCAAATTAGAGCTTTTTGGTTTTTACGAAATGAAAAACATCTATTATTTTCAAAACTAAAAGCAATAGTTCTTCACTACATGCGTTATTCATGTTTTTATCATAATGCAAAATACTTTTTTGGAGAAAAATTAAAATTGCAGGTTAGGGTTTTATTTTTCTAGAAGTGTTAGCAGGAATGAAAAATGCAAGCCAGATTCTTTTTTGATGTAATAAATTTTTTTATTACATTTAAAAGAAAATAAATTGGGAATACTTATGGAAAATATTGCGAATATTTAAATTTTTTATTGCAAAATCTAGATTTCAATCTTTTGGATATTTGTGACTTTTCTACCATTCAATTGATATCCTAATTTTTCCAAGAAACTAAGCATACGTGTTCAACTATCAAAACTTCTACAATGAAAACAACAATTCACTCTCGCAGAACTTTTCTTTCTACAAATACTTACAAAGATAAACTTTCGCTACACAAAACTTCTACGTTTCTTTGCTTTAGAGCAGTATTACTTCTATACCAGCCTTCTTCGAACTATTATAGTCCACTGTTCCTTTCACATAACGTAAATCTCTGCACTTCCTTCGTTTAAAATAAATAAAAAGTACATTTTAGAAGCTATTTGTGAAAAATTCAGATTAAGCTAAACATTAATAATCCAATGTAGATATAATTAAGCTAATGAACATGCTTTTTGAACACCGATATCTTAAATTCTAATTTGTCCAGAAAGACAATTCCTGTTGGAAATTATCCTAAATACTATTCTTCTTGTTTTAACCCTCAATCAAGTAGCTAGAGAAAAAGCTTTTTTTTAAATTTTTTTCACCAAGGAAATCTAAAAAAAAATCAAGATTTGTTTCAAGCATTTTAACATTTAAAATCAACTAAAAACTCATGTCTTAACTGATAACTTTGACTGATGGTCAAAACATTCACTGTATTATATAGATTATAATGATAAAAAAATAATTATAATAGATCAATTCATTGTTGAGTTATCACTGTTTGAACAAAGCATCATGTTAAAAAAACACGGTTCTTCAGAAACTGAGTTTAAAGTTTTGGAAACATGTTTGTACAAGGTGACTTTACCTAACGAAAACCGTCGTAACTAGAAAACTATTTCGAATATTTACATGATCTTAGTATCGTTTGAAAGCTAAGGAGTAGGAAAACATTTTGAATTAATAAAATAATATCGATATTCTGGTCGATTTTCGTGATTTATAGTATATACATACACCTTAAACTAATTGCATTTCAATTAATTCAATTAATCAAATCATTCAAAATTTCAAGAACCCTAACATTCGTGAACGAAAAAGAGGAACGAAAAATAGCACTCTAAACCACAACATTTCTCCCTAAAAAACGTACAGTTCTACAATTGTCAAAAAAACCCTACGGCGACAGTTAGTAAAACTATTTTGTAACTAGAAAGCTATTTCGAATATTTACATGATCTTAATATCGTTTGAAAGCTAAGGAGTAGGAAAATATTTTGAATTAATAAAAAAATATCGATTTTCTGGTCAATTTTCGTGATTTATAGTGTATACATACACCTTAAACTAATTGTATTTCAATTAATTGCATTAATTAAATCATTCAAAATTTCAAGAACTCTAACATTCGTGATCAAAGAGAGAAACTAAAATAACATTCTAAACCACAATATTTCTCCTAAAAAAGAGCACAATTCTACAATTGTCAAAAAAAAAAACTACGGTGACATGTAAAACTACTTTCCTTTTTATGAAAGAAGCCTACAGTTGAAAAGGCTGGTATGGATTGAGTAGGAGTAGTAAGCAAAGAAACTAGAAAGTTTATTTAGGGAAAGTCTGCTTTGGAAGAACTTGCCGAAGAAAAGTTTTGCTAGATTGAATTGTTGAATTCCATTCATTGTAGTTTACAGATGAATACATACAACTTTGTTCAGGAGAAAAAACTAGCACTTCCAATCCTGCCACTTGAACCAACTGTCTGCTCAAGTCCCCTCTGTAATTTTAAAGGCTGTCACCTCAGCCATTATCCGGTTTATACATACAGTGATCGCAAACCATCGATATTAGTTCAATAATCAAACACAACAACCCGAAGCTCTCCTTGATTAGGGAAGACCATTCCTCCTTTGAGAGCCGCGACATACATTTAAAAACCTATGTTGTATACCTTTGGTGTAAGGAGTAATTCATCAGAGTTTTCCAAGATTTGGTGGGAGAAAATCCCCACCCAAATTTATTTAAATTTTTATACCTCGTTGGATTTTTAAACTTTATATAAATGTTTTTGTCTATACCTTTTAAACCACACCACATTTTATCAGTTGTCAATATTACCATCAATACAAAACTCAATTTTACCCTTTTCAAATTAATATTTTAATCTTAGTTGCTTTCATTGTACTTTAATCTAAGTTGCTTTCATTGTATTTTAATCTAAGTTGCTTTCATTGTATTTTAATCTTAGTTGACATCATATCTACTTTTACCTATATTGGTCTGACTACTATAAATTTTTTAACTTTTTTATTGGGTTGCATTCTATCTTGTGTTTGGGCAACTTATTCTTTTCTGGATCTTGGGCCATAAAACCCATATCAACCAACCACCAGAGTTGTCCCTGCTAAACGTCAAAAAAGTAAGTTATTTTTCAAGTTTGAAGTGTTTCCTTTTCTAGTTTGATTATTTTTCTAGTTTGGCCAGATTAAATGTCTCCTTTTCTAGTTAGGGTGTTTTTCTAGTTTGTCCATTTCAATTATCTCATTTTTAGTGTGTTTAATTTTTCTAGTTTGACCATATGAACTATCTCATTTCCTATTTTGGTCATTTTTCTAATTTGGCCATATGAACCGTCTCATTTTCTAGTTTGGTTATATGAATTGGCTCATTTTCTAGTTTCGTCACATTTCTAACTTGGCAAGATGAAATGTTACTTTTCTTGTTTGGTTATCTTTTAGCTCGGCCTTTTGATTATCTCCTTCTCGTGCCTCACCACCTACTCTACTATACCACTTAAACAGATCAATGGAAAACAAATACCCAAAATCGACATTCTCGATTTCTAATCGAAATAGCGTAACTGTTATCAGCCTAAAAAGCATCGCCGACCGCCTCAGCAAGCGCGATCCTCTCCGAACCTTTGGCGTCCAAAACCCCCAGTCTCGCCTGTCCGCATCCTTCCCGCCGGCTGTCGCGCTGTGACGTCACGCGGAGGCTCGAGAGCAACTGATGCTCCGCCACGTGTTTTCTCTATGGAAGCGCTATTAAATTTCCATTAGCTGCTATCGGAGGTCGACCCGCTGATGAGTCAAAGATAGAGGCCACAGCTGTGTGAAGCCCCCCTTCTGTCCCTGCTACATCTTCTCCCTTCCTACCTATATCTATCTGCATAGCTTTGTCCTGTCAATAACACCATCAAATGACCATTAGCTGTTATGAAAGGCCCCTCCAACTGATCAAGAGCTGTGTCCGCCAGCTTTGAAAATTTTAAACTGGTTGCCGAAAGAGAGATGGATCTTTTTTTCCATCCCCAGCCTCTTTCTGGGCATGTATTTATTGAATTTTTTTCGCATCTTTTCTACTTTCGTACGCTATTGACGTGATGGTGTTTTCCTCATCTCCAAAATAAGGGTGTGCGATTATATTTTTGGAGATGGTTCTCTTTTTTTTTAGTCGGGTGGTATTGATTCGCGCATGGGTGGCCCCGCCTCTATCGAAATGTGATGTTTTATTAAAGAGCTCGCTCATTGGTCGTATGGCGTTCGAAATGGTGTTTTAAATGCTTGGGTGTTTTTTGTGTGATTGGATGTATTGTTTGGGGTGATTCTGATTGGGCATGGATGGGCGTCCTGTGTGAGGAAAGTTTGGAGTGGAGGGTAGAATTTGTGAACCAGTTTCTGAGGTGTCCGCAGTTAGTTTTGAGCAATGGAAAGAGTATGTATACCGATGCTCATTACAGTTCCAACATTTCATTTATTATTTTTTCAACCTGCTATGCTAAATAAATTTTTGGGGTGAAGATTTATCACTTTATATCAACAATTTTTAACCTTTTTCATTTCATGGCAGACATAAGCAAATTACTAAAATTCTATGGCACATCAAAAACATATTATATTCTTTCGGATCTAACAAAAAATAGATATAATTTTGATTGATTAAAAAATTATACTACCCTTTTTGTTTAAAAGTGGCTTTTAAGAATCTTTCTGAAACAATTTTTTCTATGAAATTTTGTTGTAAAAAATAATACTCAAAATTATTTATTTATATGGGTACTACGTGAAATTATTTGTGAACATACTTGTTAAATGTACGAAACTAAACCTCTGAAATTAAATTAACCTTTCACAAATTAAACCCATTTCGCCATTCGTAAGGCAAATCAATGCCATTCTTGCAGCACACTGGAGGACCGCGGTACCCCGCTTGGAAGAGTCACGGATTAGCAACCTGATAATTGCGAGGTCAACGGCTTGTAATTTTGAATCACGGTCAAATGACGAGGTCACGTTTGAGTTGGCATCCCACTCTCCAAACATCAACACCACTCCAATGTGAGGACATTTAAGGCCACTACAGATTCAGCGAGCACCAACCTCCACGTGTACGGCGTGTTTTCGTTGGATCGAGATTCGAACTTGCAACCCGCCAGTTACTAATCTGCTACTCTTCCAATCGGGAAAAAAGTGGCCCACTTTCAGTATGAACATTGTAAAGAGTCATTCTATCGTGTCCTTTTAAAGTTTCTCTTGTGTTAATGTTTCATGAATCGTCATTTTGCTTATAAATAAAAGAAAGTTTTTGAACAGCAATATAAGTGGAGCAAATACTCTCGCTATCTACATATATAGAGATGAACTAGTTTAGTGGTTTTCGCATAATTTATATGTTACTGTGAAAGACTGATATCTGGCAAATTCGATATTCTCCGGTGAATGTCAGCATTCACATAGTCGCTTGGTGTATGTCCGAAATATTTGCTAAATATCATTATTTCTTACTTACACCGGCAAATGTCGACATTCAGCATGCACTGATGGTGAATGTTGGATAAAAGTATTTTTGTTACGTCAAGACAAAAATGCAACTTTTAAAATCACACTTTATTATTAAAACATATGATATATGTCAAAATAGGAGAAATAGGAGAAAGCTTAAGTAGCAGCACATGCAAATAAATTGTTGAACCTAACACGACCAGTGCATTCTAAATGAGAAAAGAAAATAATACCAATAATAAACTTACACATAAATTATGTGATTAACGAAACAATCAAGATTGTATGTGTATACAATCTTGCAACAACTTAATCTTACAATCTTGCAACAACTTAAATTGAAGGCGGAGATGCCTCTCTGGCTGTGGCCTCTCCGCCTTCTCGGCTTCTCGTTTCGACCCCCACCAGAGCTTATCTGTTCTTGTCGACATACACCGGCGATGGTCCAAATGTATAAGAATATAACCAAATATTCGGTCTTTCACCGACGTATTTGGTATGTGTCGACATTCACCGGAGAATATTGATATTATCTAATTTCGGTCTTTCACGGTAACATATATATTTTTTATATTTCCAATGCACGACCCCTGACTGCGTTCGGCACTAGAAGGGGCGAACTGACGGCTATTTGTGAAGGATCCCCAGTGAGAAAACCTCTGTTACTCCTTAGTTAATCATTTCAAGTTACTCCTAACCTGGACAATCAACAACGTCTATCCATGCGCTTTCAAACGGGATTTGAAACCGGGACTAGACTCGTCACAAGATGAACGCTATGACTACTATGTCAGGTAGGTGGCATAATTCTTATAAATTAATTAAAAATGCCAAACTATTGGGATTAACTATAGATAAAAATAAACACGAATTTCAACAGACGCCCATAAGAATTACCTGAATTCAAATGCAGAAATTTGGTAGAACAATAGTACAGCCACAAATAAACTAAAAATTAAAAAATAACCTACATTATATCAAATGCCCAAACAACGCTTTGCACATCCAAGCGTTCAAGACTACATATCATCAAGTCTCATTGATACCAATGTGATAAGAGTACAAAATTAGTTGTATATAGTCAAATCCTGAAACATTTCTCAAAGTATAAATTATCACTTCATTTCTTGGTCGAGCTCCAAGAAATGGACTTATCCATTCAAAATCAGTCACCCGGGACCTAATCTTTAAAAATTTAAACCGTGCATCATTCTCACGCCATTCTTTTGGTTAAATTTTCATGAAGTTCGGACGTTCTCCTGGAGACCGCAATTGGCAATTCATCATAATTTTCAGTTAAATTATACGCAAAGGATCTTTTAAATCTTTAAGCACCTAAACCAGCGGTTTTCAAGCATTTTTCTTCTAGGTTCCTTTCAAATTTATAAATATAGCCAGGCCCTTTTGAGATTTTTAATGGGGGATCATTTTTAAAGGGATTCTTAATCTAATCCCTTAAAATAAAAAAATTGAAATGAGACTATTAGAAAAATGATAGACGAGGCATCGACCTTTTAATGAAATAGACAGAACATGTGGAAGGAATCGATGTAAGACTTCAGGAGGGTAATTTACGTGGACTTAAGAATCGATTTGGGCCTATTGGCTACCGAAGCGCGGACTAGTGCTTTTAATCATGCTGGATAATCACTTTAACCAGTCAAGAATTTGTCCCACATTCAGATTCAAGATTGTCCCCACAACCACGTGACAGATCTTCAGACCAAGCCACCGGAAGAAATTGCATGAACCTGCGGGCACATAATTCGTCTTTTTTTTTAATAGTGGAGGAAGAGTTTTGTTTTCACTCATGGAAAATGCTGCCTGACTTGTATTGTGATCATAGTGCTTTCCACTCCACAAGGGGTTCACAGTGGCTCAGTGGGATATTTCACTGCGCTAGCAACCTATCCATAGGTGTATTTCTCTATTCTGTGTCAAAAAACTTTAATTGTTCAACCAATTCAGGTGTTGGCCTCATCATCTGACCGTAATTCAAAATTACGTGGTGTCCTCGCACTTCCCCTTGGGATTGATCCCAGACATTCACCAATAGCCTGTTGCTCCAGTGCGACGTTAATTAATTACCAATATAATTACTCTCTTTTCTGCGACAGAAAAACTTTCCTTGTTCAGCCAGCTCAGGTGTTGACTTCATCATCTGAACGTGGTTCAAAATGAGGAAGTGTTGTCCTCGGATCATTCGATTCTGGATTGATCCTCGACCAATAGCCCACTGTGTTGCTTCAGTGAGACGTAAATTCAACTACCAGCCAACCAAGAAACCAGTTCCGAGAAAAAAACTAAGGTTGATTCTACTCACTAAGTGCGTCTCTCAAGAAGAAATCTAACCTTCATCCAAAGAAGAAATGACTTAGGGGAATTCACCAGTCTCAAAACCAACACTTCCATATCTAGAAAAAAAATTTAATTCATATCTTGAAAATATTGACTTAGTGTGTTTCATTTATAAGCCTACGATAGTAAAGTTCGATGGGTTTCCACTTTTTTCAGACAGTTTTGTTTTCCCAGAAAGTAATATTTTTTAGTTTTTATACTTAAAAAACTATTGTAGCTCCCTCCTTCTATGTCTCCTAGTGTGCCGTTCCATACTTTGAGAACCGCTGACTTACACCACGACTGCTTTTAAATATACAAATATATTTTAGCATTCCCATTAAAAAAAGTATCCACACAAACGCGTTACTTTTACCTGTAAACATAAGCTACTTTACACCACTATACGTAAGGATGTATACAAAGCAGCAATACTACCCATATCCCATTCCCAATGCACCATCAATCCCCAAATCCAATACTTCCTCCTCCACCTCGTCAGTATGTATGTATACATTGATACATAACTTGTACCATCACCCGATCGGGCCAACATAATCGATCTGAAGTAGATTATCTTCATAGTGTCCGTCCTAATTCCCCTTCTCAGCGAGCCTCATTGTGCCGTTCCATCTGCTCCGAGGGGACATTAGCAATTGAATGGGAGGATCCCGTATCCATTTCTGCGGATCCCCATTCATGGAGATGCCGTGACACTCCACCAAGAGGGCTTGACGGTTGGTCGTCTCTTTTGGATACACGCTGTTTGGGGAGGAGGGATGAAGGATCAATGAGACTGTCTTCCCTCTCTGTCCCGATTCCTGGTGTGAAGTGGAAATGGAAAGATAATGGTGCTTTTTGGACGTGTTAGAAGGTATTCGTAATCACAGGATATACGTTATAATTATACAGGATTACGCGATAACCTGACGTTCTCTTGCATTTGGCGCAGCTTGGCGAAATTTGGTCCTTACACCACAAAACTCCAAACAACGGTTAAGGTTATTCAATGTTATGGAGGACAAATTGATTGTCTTTCATCTCTCGCGATTCCTGGTGTGAAGTGGAATGGAAAATAATGGTGCTTTTTGGACGTGTTTGAAGGTATTTGTAATCACAGGATATACGTTATAATTATACAGGATTACGCGATTACCTGGCGTTCTCTTGTATTTGGTGCAGCTTGGCGAAATTTGATCCTTGCACCATAAAACCCCAAACAACGGTTAAGGCTATTCGATGTTATGGAGGGATGGAGGACAAATTGATTGTCTTTCATCTCCGTCGCGATTCCTGGTGTGAAGTGGAATGGAAAATAATGGTGCTTTTTGGACGTGTTTGAAGGTATTTGTAATCACAGGATATACGTTATAATTATACAGGATTACGCGATTACCTGGCGTTCTCTTGTATTTGGTGCAGCTTGGCGAAATTTGATCCTTGCACCACAAAACTCCAACCAACGGTTAAGGTTATTCAATGTTATGGAGGACAAATTGATTGTCTTTCATCTCTCGCGATTCCTGGTGTGAAGTGGAATGGAAAATAATGGTGCTTTTTGGACGTGTTTGAAGGTATTTGTAATCACAGGATATACGTTATAATTATACAGGATTACGCGATTACCTGGCGTTCTCTTGTATTTGGTGCAGCTTGGCGAAATTTGATCCTTGCACCATAAAACCCCAAACAACGGTTAAGGCTATTCGATGTTATGGAGGGATGGAGGACAAATTGATTGTCTTTCATCTCCGTCGCGATTCCTGGTGTGAAGTGGAATGGAAAATAATGGTGCTTTTCGGACGTGTTTGAAGGTATTTGTAATCACAGGATATACGTTATAATTATACAGGATTACGCGATAACCTGACGTTCTCTTGTATTTGGCGCAGCTTGGCGAAATTTGGTCCTTACACCATAAAACCCCAACCAACTGTTAAGGTTATTCGATGTTATGGAGGGATGGAGGACAAATTGATTGTCTTTCATCTCTGTCGCGATTCCTGGTGTGAAGTGGAAATGGAAAGATAATGGTGCTTTTTGGACGTGTTAGAAGGTATTCGTAATCACAGGATATACGTTATAATTATACAGGATTACGCGATAACCTGACGTTCTCTTGTATTTGGTGCAGCTTGGCGAAATTTGATCCTTGCACCATAAAACCCCAACCAACGGTTAAGGCTATTCGATGTTATGGAGGGATGGAGGACAAATTGATCGTCATTCATCTCCGTCGCGATTCCTGGTGTGAAGTGGAATGGAAAATAATGGTGCCTTTTGGACGTGTTTGAAGGTATTCGTAATCACAGGATATTCGTTATAATTATACAGGATTACGCGATTACCTGGCGTTCTCTTGTATTTGGTGCAGCTTGGCAAAATTCGATCCTTGCACAGTTAAACTCCAACCAACCGTTAAGGTTATTCGTTGTTTTGGAAGGATGGAGGACAACTTAGATTGTATTCCCTCTCTGTCGCGATTCCTGGAAAGATTTGTACAAACTGGCCAACTGCCGTGAAGAGGAACAACGCCCTCTGGAAGATCCATTTGGTACTTACAGGCGTATATCCCATGTGAAGGATTTGGGAGATTATGAAAATCAATAGATAAAAGAAAGGATTCCTAAGTGTATTTATTTAGAGTCGAAGGCGTGATTTAAAATCATCCGGATTGTTTTGGATTTTGATATTTATGGCGCGTCTAATAACGGACACCCGACTAAATGAAAGATTTTTGAAAAATGAATAAACAAAAGACATTATAACGATATTAGATAGAAAATTGAGTTAACTTCAGACTGGAGGAACACAACGTGATATTGATGACGATCTGGGGTCGATCCCGAAGGGGAAGATCCGTGGACACCTCGCAATTTTGAACCACGGTCAGATGATGAGGTCAACATCTCTGAGTTGGCTCCCAATTTTCCAAACTTTCACACCACACCAATGTGAGGACATTTAAGGCCGCGAAAGATTTAACGTGCCTCCACGTACACGTAGGTCTTTGGTTGGATCGTTTCGAACTCGCAACCCTCCTGTTGCTGGACTTCGAATCTTCGAACCGGTCTACCTCAGCTTCAGTATAACGATAAAAGTCGGAAGTCTTACATAAAAGAATAGTTGAGTACAGAAATTTAATTTAAAACAGACAAATTCGAGATTTTTTTGATAAAGTAAACTTATGAGTCAATATAGATAGAAGATATTAAAGTGAGATTTAAAAACAATGGTAGATAAAAATGGAAAAAGCTTTGGATGAGTATGTTCTCCAATCAAAATCTTGTAAATCTAAAACTGTACTTAAAAATCTTAGGCGATATTTATTGAAAACAGGTCAGGCATTAAAATGTGAACATTAAAAGGAGTTGAGCAAGAAACATATACTAAAGCTATTCAGAGAATACGAATAGAAAATAAAACGGATTACTAACAAAAATTAAACCAGAATTCTGTCCATTAAGACTTTTTGATTCATTGCAATAGCACATTTCGATTTCATAACATATCTCGGTGTTATTAAATCACTAAGTACTTGCATTTTTCATTTCCCCATATGCTGCAATAACTGGAATGTTTCAAAATCGCAATACAAAGTCACATAGTAGTTGATAAAGAATATAAATATCTCTTAAAGAACCCAAAATCTGTAGCGGATTAGTGCAAAGACTGTCAAAGTGTTTCTCGGACGCCTTAATCTGCCGGGTGCTACTCACAGCTGTAAGTAATTCCACGAAAATCATGCATTACTGTCATGAAATGTTTGTAGACTCGAGAATTAAATGAAACTACACCGAAAACGAAAATAAAATATTTCGAGATTTATTAGCCGTGTTTATGTCATTGATTAATGCAATTTTGCCGTTTGTTTTTCAAATTCCATTTTCTTTGCAACTCGTTATATACATTTCCCATCAATATTAAGTGGCCGTGGCAACCCAGTTGGTAGAGCAACGTATTAGCAACCGGAGGTTTGGGAGTTCGGAACTAGGTCCAGCGAAAGATCGTCGTGTACACGGGGGTGCACGTTAAATCTGTCGTAGTCTCAAATGTCTTCACGTTGGCGTGGTTTGGAAATTTGGAATGTGGTGCCAGCTCAAGTGTAGACCACGTCATCTGACCGTGGTTCAAAATTTCGAGGCGTTATCCTTGATCTTCCTTCTGGTAGATCTCAGACAGTCACCAATAGCCCTTGTGTTGCTACAGTACGACCTTAATTACCTACCTACCTACCATCCATATTAGTTTTATACTTAAGAAACTTTGGAATAGTCACGGTGAACATGATCTAAACAGAATATTTGTGAAACTTGCTACTTAGTACTGGAATAGAATTTTTACTGAATTTTTATCCAACCCACAAACTTCTAGAATTGTGATATATAGGTAGAGCCGTGTCCGATCATGCTTCTGTTTCTTAACAGTCACTTGTCCAGTGCATTAAACAAAAAGTGCAACTCTCGTTTGAAATATAGATGCATCTTTTTCTCTATGGGCCCATATATTTATCCATATCTCTTATATTTATTTTAAAAGTCAACGTGGCTAAGGTACAAGCTGTCCGTTGGACATAACGGAGAAAAACAGAGTTGATGATATGTGGGCTAAGACAACACTTCACGGACTATAACGCCCGTTATGGTAGGAGGGCTACTTTGGCGAGTTTATCTGAGAGATGGCGAGGTTGGATTAAAAAGGTTTTGCACTTTTTATTATTTTCCTTCTCTGATGATAAAGAACAATAACTGAATTCAATGACAATGGTTTCAATACTATTTAAAGAAATAGTAAATAAAGCCACGATTTGATATATTTTCTAGCAAACTAAACTTAAAAAATAGTTTATGTCGTTGAACTGAATCATGTTAGAAACATTTTCCTGCAAAATGTTCTAAATCGTAGGGTACGAGCGAAACACACTAAATCAAAATTTTCGAGACATTAGTTTTTTGTTTGCTTTTCTATATCAGAACGTTGTGATCTTTAGACTGATGAAGTGTCCACAGAGTCATTTTTCTTTACAGGAAAATTGGATTTCTTTCTTGGGGGAACACTTTTAGTGACTTCCCTTTCGGTTTTCTCAAAACTGAATTTTTTGACTTAGTATGTATCACTTGTAAGTCGGTAAAATTTGGAAAGGCACTTTTACCTCTGATATTGATTTAATGTTTATTTCAACGTATGAAAATATTTCGTTTAAATATTAGGTAAATTTGAATACAATCAAAATATAGTTATACTGTTTATATAGTTTTATTAAATTTGTTTTTGAAATGATAAACAAATAAATGTCATATTCCACTCATACCGGTTTGATAATAATTGTTAGGATGTATTAAAAATTATCCTTACCGTTTAATTAATTTATTAATTTAAGAATAAATTTTTATAATTTATATACATTATTAATTAAAGTATAGTCATTATTCAGTCTTAGTGAAAAATATTTGAAAAAATATGTATGCGAATTTCGGAAAATACGTAGCATGTAACTTCATTGAGTGTTATTGATCATTCACAACTAAACAGTTGTGAATGATTTTAGTAGTTACGTAGATACATGTTCTTTCTTAAGTATTTGCTCTTTCATTATCTTTCTAATAGTATCCCCCATGTTTTACACTGTATCAGAAGAAATAAACATGATTGCGATGGGATCTCCTTTTCTATTTTTCCTCTGTAAATCTGTATTAACTGCTTGCCCTATATCATGGCTGGAAAGCAAAGTTACTCAAAAATTGGAAAATATACTGTTTTGCTTTAGTGTTTAAGGTCCCGACTTACTGAAAATAGGTGGCATTTTTGGAAATCAATACAAACGACAAGATGTGACAAGAGGTGACAAGGGATAACGAGGTGGTTTTATAAGATATGCAAAGCACTATCTCAATCTAAAGAATCGACAAAAGGAAAGGTTCTGTAAAATTACGACGGTTATGCATGGTTATTACATTATCTCAACAGCTTAGAGAATATTTGTTTAATTCAACCCCCAAGAAAGGTTTCGACGAAATATCTTGTCCAATATTTACCTAATTACGAGATATCTCGTTGAGACAAAACTGCTCAAAAAGAAGATTAAAAGATAATGTAGATTCGAGTAGGAAAAACAAATTGTCAGAGGCTGGACTTGTAAGGCAGTTTTCGACCAGAAGATAAACCATCAAGAGGGTTAAATTTGGTTAAACTGATTCTAAAATTCATATAAAAAACTACTTTGATAAATAAAGTACTTACACCTGTGGATGACAGTATACCAAAAACTAACAATAAATATTTGATATTCGTTTACATAAATTTTGAAATTATCATCCCTGAATGTCGAGGGAAGTTAGTACTCGAGGCAAAAGATTGGGTCTATTTTTAAAATTATTTATAATGTTGCTTTCTGTTGGTGCCAGTATTTGTTTTATCAATAGTACACGCCTCTAAAGCGGATGAGATGCAATCTATATGTATGAAAGGAAATGAAATTGATTTCGGAAAAATAGATCAGGCGCTGTGAACTGTTTTCTTATAAATATTTGAAGAATTACGTATACTCATGATTGCTTTCAGGGTCACGCTGATGTCACTGGTACCGTAGCTCGAAGGTGAAAGAGTCTGAGAAATGTGAAAAGTTTTTTGTACAGCAAGGTGCAGTCTACTTTCTAAATTAAAAAAACGTCAGTCAATCATTGATTTATTATAATAAAGTTGTGCAACAAATATGCGTGCTAAAAGAAATAACATTGTAAATACTGAATAATTGGAATAAATATTTATATTTCATGGTTTCTGGTCATCTAACATATTTATATACTAGAGCCAGATGACCTGGTACTGGGCCCCGTCATCTGACATGGTATTGGGGACCTTCATCTGATCTAGTACTAGGGTCAAGTCATCTAACATGGTATTTGCGCCTCATAATCCAACATGGTAATGTAATTAATTAATATAGCACTGGAGCAACACAACGGGCTATTAGCGACGGTCCGGGATCAACCCCAAGGAAAAAATCAGAGGACAACACGTAATTTTGAACCACGGTCAAATGACGAGGTCAACACTCGAACTGGCATCCCCATTATCCAAACTTCCACACCTCGCATTTGAGGCCACGACAGATTTAACGTGCACCACCCCCGTATACATGATGGTCACTCGCTGAACGAGTTTTGAACTTGCAACACTCCGATTGCTATTCCAACCGGGCTACAGTGGCACTCATTTAACATGGGAGAGGGGCACGTAGTATAACCTAGCACCGGAACCCGTCATATGAGACCAAGTACTGGGACCAACCATATGATCGAATACTAGGGACTCGCCATCTGATCATGTACTGGGGCCTGTCATCTGACCTGGTACATGTATTTGCCACTTCATCTAACTTGGTACTGAGACCCCGTCTTCTTACATGGTATCCGGGCCCTTCATATGACCTTAGAACTTGTGCCCATCATCGAACATGGTACTAGGGTCTTCATCTAACCTGGTACTGAGACTCCGTCATCTGTTCTGGTATTGGAGAGCGTCATCTAACATGATACTGGTGCTCTCCATGTCCAAGGTGATATTGTAGATAGCGCCTGTTTATTCACTATCTTTCACTACTGTGTATAAAAGTGGGCTACTTTAACAGAAAAGAAACAATTGGCATTCCTCGCAAAAGCATTGGCGACCGCCAAGCCCTTCCCAGGCAGCAACCTCCAAGCACTAGTACGAGCGCCACTCGAATTTTTACGACCTTCTCAGCCGTTTCTCCCGTTCAACGGACCCTTGGTTTTACGGCTTGTTGACCGGCCATAGTGGACACCTTAACACGGCGACGACAACAACACGACACGGTGCCCCCTCTCAAAAATAGCCACCACCCCCGCCACCACCATCGGACAATATATTGCCCTGCAGTGGGTGCATTCCTGGCGCAAGTCATCCTATCATAGAGGGGGAAACATGTGTGTCATAAAATCCACTTATTGGTCAAGAAGTCAATGCGAGGAGATGAATCGATAAAGTTTAGCAATATGGCGTAAAGTTTTGTATGTGTGACACAAGTCTTTCGTCAAGTATGGTCATAACAAAAGACATATAGTAAAATTAGCTAACAAACTCCGACACATGCCCTGGTACATGGCCCAAAGTGGTGTAGCCCAGGTGGTTGTGTAGGTTACAACCCTTCCCAATAACCTGGTAGTTTCTTTAAACATTCTAAAACACACAGGTAAAACACACACCTAAAACACACACCTGGTAGTTTCTTTAAATATTCTAAAACACACAGGTCCTTTTGATAATATTTACAATTTTCCTTCAGTTGATTTGATAAAAATAATTGACTTACTGGTTTTTACAATTGCAAGTTGTAGGTGGCGAAGGTTCTATTCCTGTAAATTACCCTGGCTATATATCTCTCTTCTGTGTCAGTAAAATATGTTTTGGCTGCGTATGTATATTACTTGAGGTTGTCTTGTGTTTGACGCAGTTTGGCTAAATATGACCCTTGTAAACCCAAACCAACCAACCATAAAACTGATTATAATTGTTTATTTTTATAAATAACTAAAACTGCATACATAGAATTTCGTTTTTGCTTTCTTTCTACGTTCATTTCTCAAATCTTCGCCTTTATTGGGCTTACGGTTTTATTGAACACAGAAAACAAAGGTAGTTGTGGTAGTTGAATTAACGTCGCACTGGAGCAACACATCGGGATATTGGCGAGGATTCGAGATCAATTCCGAAGGGAAAGATCCGAGGACAACACCTCGCCATTTTGAACCGTGGTCAGGTAACGAGGTCAACACCTGATGTGGCACCCCACTCTCCAAACTTCTGCATCACGCCAACATGAGGATATTTGAGACCACGATAGGAAACATCAAATATCGGTCATTTGGATTAACGTTATTTATTGAGAGGTAATGTGTATCTGTGTAAGGATTTCGACAGCAAGAGGAAAATTCTGGCCTCGTTATTGACCTCCACCTCTTGGGATTAACCGTTTTGATTAGGCGGGGCTAGAACTCTATCCCAACTCTATATCCCAAATTAATATCCCCAATTTGTCATCAAATTAGTGTCGCCAGGTTGATTGATCGAATTTGATTAATATTTCCGAAACAGGGTATCCAAATGCCTTCGTTGTGGTCTACGTTAGAGCTGACCAGCGTTTGAGAGTCTGAATATACCACGAAACTCTAGCTCGACATATGTATCCGGGCACCGCTGTAGCCCGGATGGTAGAGTGTGGATAAGTAACCGGAGGGTTGCTAGTTCAAAACTCGATCCAACCAAAGATCACCGTGTACTTCGGGCCTAGTGCATGTTAAATCTGTCATGACTTTTAATATCCTCACGTTGGTATGGTGTGGAAGTTCGAAAAGAGGGTGACACCTTGCTCAGGCGTTGACCTTGTCACCTGACCATGGTTCAAAATTACGAGGCGTTGTCCTTGGATCTTTGTCTTCGGGATTGATCCCGGACCGTCACCAATTGTCCGTTGTGTTGCTCCTGTGTGACGTTACTTCAACGACTACCATAAAAAATGGTACCTCACTTGCTCTAGAAGCAGCTGTGGCTAAATGGACTTCCCCACTGTGCAAGGAATCTGTGAGTTGTATGCGGCACACCTTCAATCCCTGGAACTTATCTGGGGTGTATTTTTTGTTTGAGTAAAGCATTCGTTTGTGTGTGTATTCCCACTACTTGACGCTGTTTTTTTTAAGTTTGGCCAAGTATGTCCCTTGCATCGTAAGCATTTCGATAGGGTTATATTTATTCAAACAGAATACAATATGATAATGTATTTCTTATTAATATGAAAATACGCCTTTTGTGGCTCCAAAAATGTCAATTAATGAGTTTTTGCTCTAAATCGGCAATACTATTATATCAAGTTTGTGGCTAAATGTCTTACTTGCTAAAGTTGACTCATTTTTAAAAAAGGGTACTTGAAAAACTGACTTTAAATTTGACTCGTCAAGTTTATCAAAATGTGACTTAACATTTGTTACATATATGAAGCGAGTTCTATTGATTAGCCCACCTGGTGGTTGTATCGACGAGGAACTACTTGTTCCTTAAATTAGGTCAAAATTGACCAGATCTTGATTGAGGAGATATCTCGTAATTAAAAGATGATTGACTAGATCTTGATCTCGCCATCATAAAAAAATTGGCAATATCTTTGACGGTACATCCCGTCATTAGCAAAATTGGCCAGATTCTGATGAACATGATATCTCGTCTAAACCACTTGGAGAGTTAATATAAAACAGTACTTTTAATCCTCTTTTCTGTATTTAATCCTGTTTTCTGTATCTGGCATTTTTGTCGACTGTACCGCTGTTCTTCGATCCGTCTTCTGAAATCTCGGAGTATATCTACGAGAGTCCGTTTCTTGGGAAATTTAGTTTCCGGAATGGGGTTTAGAAGTTTAGTGTAGCGATATCTTTCGACGTGGTATATGTTCGGAAATTCTCACATCCAAGGCCGTTCCCTTTGGGGGATATGGTAAGAATAACAATGTCCCTATTCCGTTGGAAGAGTCCTTAGATTTGGAAGAAACCTTTTTCTTACCTGTTTTTCTGTTATTCGTAACCATGATAGAATATCATGTTTTTCTGGTACACTTTACCAATACCCTTCCTTATCAATGTTATCTAATTTAAAGATAGTAAATAGTTAGTGATTAGATTATTAACTTTTATTTCAAATACTATGAAGATATTCTTTACCGTGGAAGACGGAACAATGTGCATTTTTATGGTTACATCCGATTTAGTAATTTTTATTTATTTCATTTTTAATACAGCGTACAAAAATCTTTTCCAATATTTCGATTCATAAATAATGTATTAACGGATGGACATTGACTATTTTCCTGTTATAACTGGGCTACAGTAGCCCGGATAAAAGAGACGGATTAGCAACCGGGTGATTGCGAGTTCCAATCCAACCAAAGACCGTCGTGTACAAAGGGGGCGGTGCCCGTTAAATCCGTCGTGGCCTCAAATGTCCTCATGTTGGTGTGGTGTGAAAGTTTGGAGAGTGGGATGCCAGATCATGTGTTGCCTCGTCATCTGACCGTGGTTCAAAATTACGAGGCGTTGCCCTTGGATATTTCCCTTTGGGATTGATCCCGGACCGTCGCCAATAACCCGTTGTGTTGCTCCAGAGTGACGTTAATTAAAATTCTTACCCACCTGTTATAACTTTCATCACATGGAAGTGATTTGTGGAAGTAACTCAAAATTAACGCAATTCGACTTTTATTGAAAATTCAGAATAATGTTTTGAAAATTAATATATAATAATCAGATATAATAATCAGTTATGATTATGTTTTATTATATACGTATCTCATTATTTCAGTAATGCTCAGCATTTTCAGTTTTATTCTAGATGCAGAGTCTGACTAGTTTTCAATAAATTTAGCAGTTAATATACAATTTTTTATCTGACAGGAACTATTACAAGCTCCGTAATACCATAGACAGTAGTCATTATGATTATGATAAAATGTCATGCTTTCCTGGTATTGAGGTACCATGAAATTTATTTAAAATATGAAGATTTATATTTCATAAATTTTTTTAATACACTACTGTTTGTGAAAATTGCAACACCATGAAGTAATCATGCGAATTAAACGAAACTTACAGGAAATGCAAAACAGGTTAGGATATGCAAATGATTAGAATTACAAAGCGATCGCGCATGTGTGGGCCGAGAAGCACCCTCTAAACTTCCAAGTGAACCGTGTATAAAAAGCAATGTAAAGGGCGTTAGAATGCGTGTACCGTCGTTTGACTGCTGTAAATGATTGATTAGAAGTCAATATGCCTCGCCCAAAACAGAGTGCCATACGAGAAACTAACGGAGTTCGAACGGGGCCGCATGATCGGCCTTCGTGAGGGTGGACTTTCGTATCGTAAAATCGCCACGCTCACGGGGCGTAATGCCGCAACAGTGATGCGTGTGTGGCAGAGATGGACCATGAAAAACCGGACAAATCGAAACCCCGGCAGTGGACCACGTAATATGAAGTCACCACGGGACGACAGACACCTTATCCGCATGGCGGTGACGGACCGTACAGCGTCCTCTCGTGCGTTGACACAACATTGGAGCACGTCTACAGGTGGGTCATTGTCTGCCCCCATGGTTCGTCGACGTCTGCTGCACCATGGGCTATGTGCAAGGATTGCCTTGACGCTGAACCACTGACGCCTCCTGCTACAATGGGCTCACCAACACAGCCAATGGCGTCGATTGCAACAAGTCGTCTTCTCAGATGAGTTCAACTACAATCTGGACTATAACGATGGATGCGCATTTGTCAGACGCTACAGAGGTGAATGCCTTCCCCGGAGTGTCTTATTCAGCGTCAAACTGGACAAACGCCTAGTGTTATGGTCTGGGTCGCTATTGGATATCATGGGCGATCCCGCCTACTCCAAATTGTGGGAACCCTGAACAGAGGGCGCTACATTAGGGAAGTTGTGGAGCCCGAGGTCCTACCCCTCCTTTAACGCATTCCCGGAGCTATATGCATTGCATTCCAGGAGCAAGACAACGCCCGTCCACATGCTGCTTTGACTGTACAAGCTTTCTTCAGTGCACGACAGGTATTCCATGACCTTCACGTTCCTCGGGTATGTCGCCCATCGAGAATGTCTGGGATTACATCGGACGGCGACTCGCTCGTACCACTTGAAGGGCAGAGAGTACGGCTGAATTTTGACATCAGATAGAGGCCATCTGGAATGCCATTATTCCACAGCATGACATTCAGAATCTGTATGATTCGATGCCAGGACGTGTACAGGCTCTCATAGCTGCGCGTGGTGGCTGTACAAGATAGTGATTTTCGGCATTATTTTTGTTTTATTGTTCTGTAAATTTGATCGTTTATTTAAACCACTATAAGTAATACGTGGAATAAATTTCATTTATTTCTGATGACTCTTTCAGTGTTGCAATTTTCACTAGCAGTAGTGTAGCACAAAGGGGTTGGTTGATTTGGGTTTTATGACGCAAGGGCTATTTTTGGCCAAGCTGCGCCAAACTTCAAGTAAATGGATATACACACACAAGGAAAGTTTTACTGACACAGAAGAGAGAAATACATACAGGGAGAAATCGAATCTGACAGGACATAGATCTGCTTCTACAACTCGCAGATTTTGAGTGCAGTGGTCAAAATCAATTTGCGTTACCCTGGTGTACCCTGAGGTGGTTTCATGTTACACTTCACATTCTTACCATGCATTCTAGGCGCAACCCGTTTATAGAGAGGCCATATATTCATTCAGGGTGGGCAAACATTCATACTTTACCCCGGATTGGAACCAGTAACCTTTCGACCAACACCCTGACCGGTAGACCGATTGGGCTATGTCAGATACCGTAAAGTCGCCTCAAAGTGTCAGATTGGATGTCATGGATATATTCAATATAGATAAAATTCATTCATGGCATTTATAAATATCATAGAATCGTGAATAAGTGCCATAAAATATTGCATCGAAAGTGTCTTAAAATCACATTACCATGTAACACAAACAACTTCATTTATAAATTTTAATCCTCTAAATGATTTCGACGAAATATCTCGTTCATCAAGATCTGACCAATTTTGCTAATGACGAGATATTTCATCAAGATATTGCCGATTTTTTGATGATGTCAAGATCTGATCATTTTTTTCTGATAACGATATATCTCGTCTATCAAGATCTGGTCAATTTTGTTTAGTAACGACATACCTCGTCGAGACAACCACCAAGAGGATTAAGAATTCGAGTGTCATTTACATTTTTAGATTTGCTGTAACTATTAAATGCAAGAATTTGCATTTGAAAAAATAAAATGCTTGTTTTGGTGGGTCGCTCTACATCATTTTCGCTATACGACTGTTAGGATCTACAAAAGAACAATCTAGACGGATATCTTAATTTGGCACAACAAACAATTCTAAGCATCCAAGGTTTCTAGCCATGCCACTACCGAAATAAAATCTTAGACATTTCTTAGGCGTACTACGGTGTCGAAGCGTAAAGTGATTTCGTGAAAACTTTTATCATTTCTCTTCCATCAGATACTTTCGACGTCAATAATGAACAAGAAAGTTCCGGGGGCCTATCCCGTCATTAAAAAATCTGACAACACTCTTTCAAAGAAAAACCCCTCAAAACTGACGCCATTACTTCCGAAATGATCCGAAATTGATTCTTTAGAATGTCAGCAGCTTAAGGGGAATCAGTTTCAGAGTTTATCATTCTTTTCATTTTTCGTATTATTTGCTCTCCCCACCCACCCAACTTTCGAAAATTTCTCGAAAAGAACAGTAGAACAAAGAATCAGCCATCCGCTAAAAACTTCTCAAATATAGCCACGGGAGTGTGAGAGCGTGACAAAAAGATATCTAATATTTTGACACGAATCCGATACTTATACTCATAAAAGAAACTCCTCTGTCATCTCATCTTCAGTTTCTAAAAGAAACTGAGTAAGAAAAAAAATAATAAGTAACATAAAAAAATAATAAGTAAAATAAAAAAATTGAACTGGTCCCCTCTTACAAAAATGGACGGACGGTGCCTACCAAAGTGTATCTAACACATTTTGTGTTGACTACGGGGTCCCTTTCCGGTAACGAATATATAGATATATACTTTTTAGATAGATTTATAAAACTTTCGCCCAACCATCATGTTCAAAGTAAAAAAGGCTCCTCTTTTTAAAAGAAAAAAAATTTCAATTCGACTTTATAGGGTAGGGAATTTATCGTTTATTCCAAGTCGCTTTACTCTATATAGACTTATATATTGCGTTTCATGCTATACACACATTCGCCGGGAAATATCCCCTCTTCGCCAGAACTGCGTTTCCCCTCACTTGATGTTGCCAGATCACGTTTTCGAGCAATAACTTTTTATTTGTTGGCATTTTAAGAATCACCCTCCGTACGACATAGAATCAACTTGATATTTTATTTTTCCAACTCAGATGAAAAAGAATTATATAAAAAAGACAGATGTTTCGAACTTTAAAAAAAAGTCGATTTTTTTATATTATTATTATTTACGGACAAATGCCCCTCTTGCTTGGGATGGGGTGGAGGTCTAAAGAGCGTTTTTTTTTAATAAAAAAAATCCGGGCAAAAAATAAGAGAGCAAAGAGGAACGGGGACGAATTGAAAATTTTTCAAAAGAGGAGTGTTTCTGACGTTGAAAAGTTTGCGGTTTTGGATAGTTTGTTTGTTACTTGTTTTTTGTTACTTATATTTATACTTATTCCAAGCTTCGTGGTCTTTGGTCATCGCTGGAGAACAATTTCGGAAAATGCACGCTGCATTTCGACCGGCGATATAATTGGCCATTGACCTTTGATATTCTTTCCATACATTACAACCCTGACCGCTGTCCAGAGCATCCTCCGCAATGATGGAATTTATTTGTTTCTTCTTCAATATTGATGGGAGATATTGGATTTTTGAGTAAAGGATATTTTGTGTATCCAAAAACAAAATTCGCCATAGAATTCGTTAAGAAATGTAACCGTAAAAGACAATCGATGTCTTCTCCAGGAAAACGATTATCAAATAATAATTGTGATACTCGTTATATACCACTACTTGTGTTATTTTCTGCATAAACTGCAATATAGTTAATCCATATATGCTGGTGTGCAAGACTTAAGGTTGGTTGGCTGTTTTGAGGTTTTATGGCGCAAGGGCCATATTTGGACAAGTTTGGCCAAACACAAGACAACGTCAAGTGAAAAATGTGAAAGGGAAAAAAATATTTTAGGGAACAGAGTAGTGGTATGATAGCAGGAAAAGATTGCTTGGGTATCCCTGGAGAGCAACCCCCGTGTTTACAAAAGACAGAAAACTCAATGGGGAAAGAAAAGTTTACTAGAGTTCCTTATGTCCGTGAAGCCGGTACACATCTAAAGATGTGCCCCTGAGGGCTCAAAACTTAAGGTAAGTATTTAATTAACGTCGCATTAGAGCAACACAACGGGGTATTGGCGACGGTCCGGAATCAATCCCGAAGACATCTAATAGTGAAAAGGTTCGTTAACATCTCTGATGAACATATCTGTTAATTTTTTCGAAATTAAAAAGTATTTACCGGTTGAAATTTTTGAATTCTGGCATTTTTTTAGTTCCTCAAAACACTGTGTGGGGATCAAACGCGAAGGGGAAAGATTCGAAGACAACAGCACGTAATTTTGAACCACGGTCAGATGACGAGGTCACACTTGAGCTGGCACCCCACTCTCCAAACTTCCGCACCACGCCAACGAGAGGACATTTGAGGCCACGACGGATTTAACGCGCACCAGCCCCCTTTGTACACGACGGTCTTTGGTTGGATTCGAACTCGCAATCCTCCAGTTACTAATAAGTCACTCTTCCAATCGGGCTACCGCGGCACTCAAAACTTAAGGAACAGTAAGTTTTTCGGCTACTACTTTGCAGTGAAGTGACCTGGATGTGGGTAAATGATACCAAAGGTACGTCGAGTGTTACCGAACCGTTGAGTAAAAGCAAAGCGAAAACAAGAATAGAAGCGAACAGTGGAAAAAGTCTTTGAACTGAAGTGGTGACGTGAGACAGAAGGGTAACTGAAAGCTTGAAAAGAGAGAGGAGATGGTACTTTGTAGTCTGTATGAGTACCTTGAACACTGGTGCAGGCTTTGCACTGTGTTCGCATACAGATAACGAGGTTGCGGATGAGTTCTTGTTGTCAGAGGAACCCATTCCTATGATAGGCCTCTGGCGTCACAAAATTTGAATATGAACCATCTTTCTGCTGAATATCCTCGATTATGCAAATCGCCACAAGCTGTTTCGTTTAGTTTCGAGGTTGTAGCCTTAAAATCAGTGGTGTTCCTTAAGTTTTGCACGCCAGTGTCCTATATGGGTGTCTTGTGTGCCCAATTCAAATTTCACAACTCTCTTTAAATAGTTGTCAACGTTATCAAATTTTGTACAAGGGTGACTGAAAAGATATTTTCCCTGTGGATCTATGGACTCTAATGCAAGTCCTACAACATAGAGAGATGAGTTCCACAACGCTATCCACGAGTTCCTGTGGCAAGAGGGTGCTCTAGAGCGTCCTTTCCTCGCTCTAGAGCACATCTTTATTTTTCTGCGGTCCTTAGTGGTGTTGTGCGAACTGCAATGCGACGTCCTAGAGTATCACAAGCATCTTTATTGTATTGACATCAGGTAAACATTGTTTGATGCGAACTCAGTATTATTCTTGATATTGAATCGAGGATTGCATTGGATGTTTGGGTTTTATGGCGCAAGGTCCAAAATCGGACAAGCTGCGCCAAACACAAGACAGACTATTAAAAATTAATAGTCTAAGACAAAGATAAAAGGTATATTCAAAACATGTAAAATGTATAGATGAAAATAAAAATATCCAAACAATAGGCAGATGATAAAACAAGATCATTGTCTGCAGCATAACTAATGTAAATCAAATTCCCGAGTTTCATATGTATAAAATTTTGAGTGTGAAATTTAAAAGGTAGAAAAAATTAGATGAGGTTTAAAAAACTAATTGAACCAAAAAATGCGAAAAGGTTTGAATGGGAATTTTCCCCAATCAAATCTCGCAGATTTAAAATTGTACTTTTAAAAAATTATATACGTTGATGATTAAAAACAGGACGAACAATTAAAATGGGATAAGCAGAAAATGGAGTAGAGCATGAAATGCAAATGGATGTGCTCTCTCCTAATAAAAGATAACGATGGGTGAAACGTGTGTGTCTAATGCGAAGGCGGGTCAGTTTAACATCCATCTCCGCATTGGAGACACTGACCACTGCTGAATGATGAGTTTTAAACAACGCAATTTGTTGGTGACTTGCAGGTTCCACGACTCTTGCCACAAGGAGTTGACGAACTCCTTTGTGGACATCTTGATGTCACTAAGAGGAATGGCTTGCTACAATGGAACGGAAGCTGCCTTCGCAGCACTGTCAGCAAGCTCATTACCCTTTACGACCACGTGACTATGGACCCAACAAAACATAATATCGAAACCCTTTCTTTGCAAGGCATACAAGATGGTAAAAACATCTGACACGATTGTGAATCGACTGTGGATCGAGAAAAAAACTCTCACCTATACAGTATTCAAGTGAAGGTGAAAATGAAGTAGAAAGAGAAAATGTTGGTGATTCTGATGAAGACTGGATTGAAATTGACATTTAGGAAGATGAAAATTTAACTAGAAACATTCCCTTTACGAATATCGGGAGCAAAATTTAAATGTTCAGGAACCACGAAACTCCGACCTTGCGACAAGCCGTGTACAAAATTCAGACGTCCGATATGGGTTTTAATGCGCTTTAAAAATTTATTTACGCCTCTATATTAAATAAAAAAAATAGAAAGTCTGCCGTTTCTCATGAATACTTAAAACAGATATAAGTAGTAAGGTCCAAATGTTTCTGACCTGAAGATATTGGAACAAGAATGGATAGGGCTAACTCTATCGCACCTCTACATTTTGATACATTACAGTTGAAATTTTGCAGTTCTAGCATAAGTAGCGCTCCAGCTAGTGTCGCAGATAGAAGTTCTGCCTAACATTTTAAAATATTTAAACTGGAGTATCGCGCGGTCGTTAAATTGCATCAGTCAATGGGTCAATCTAATGCAAAATAAGTGGTTTCCACGTTTAGTGCCTATTTATCTACCTGTCGGTGTGTCCCCGCAATACGTCCAAACTGCTGGATATATTTTTATGAAACTTCGCAATACTGTGAGTATACTCAGTCATTAAGTAACTGAAATTCATTGCGTCAGTCTGTCTATCTCTCTTCCCCTTTATTGTCTGTTTTTGTGTTTGTTCAAGTATCACATACAATTTATTGAATATAATTTCATGAAATGTTCAATATTTTATAGAACATATTTTAGATAAAAAAATACATTTCTAAATTTCCTTTCCATACATTCATAGGCAAATTTCATGCTAACAGAGCTGAATGCCCATATTTAAATCAAGCTTAATTTGGCAGTTTTGGAAAAGATCTAGTACAGCTGGAAATGCAATTATTTTTCCATAAATTATTTTTACGTAATTTAAACTTTAATACTTTATTTTTTCTTTGCGAAATATAAACGATTTCCGAATATTTGGGTCAGACTATATAAAGAGAATAAAACATTGAATTTTGCACTCGAGAAGGGTAGGAATTAGTTATTTTGTGTCCAATACTGCTAAAGGCGTGTTCATTTTCTGGATGGCATGTTTACATTTCGATCAACTTTCACCAGTATGGGTGAAATCATCTCACGTATAGCATAGCAATTACGACAGCGTTTATACTAGGGATGGTTGAGCTTCTCTGCTTTTGTTTTTAAGTGATTAGTGTGTTAGGTATGTTTGTCAGTCGTCTTGTAATGGGCTCAGCAGTGTAGAAGCAATTTATAAAGTAATCAATGAAATGCTTGTTCTTGTTTATTAGGGTTTTAGGATGCTTTTTGCGGTGGCAGTCCTCACAACGGATAAATTGGTTTTAACTCAGGCTTTCTCTAAAGCAAGAGATGGAGTAGATATTTCGAAACACCGCACAGTTCGTTGGAGGATGGGATTAAAAGTACGTGTTAAAGCGATCACGTAGCGAATATCATTTTTAGGAGGAATATAAATAGAATAAATATGATTCAAAGAATGTATTTGGACACTTACAACATCTCACTAATTTTGATCCTTTCCGATTTATTTTTTAGTCGAATTTATTATTTTTTAGTCCAGTTACTTTACTCATGACTTTTGACCAATATTCTAATGACAAGATAACTCGTCATTATCAAAATCGGTCACATCTTGATGGAAGAGATATTTCGTCCATCAAGATGTGACCGATTTTGCTTATGACCAAAAATTGGCAAAATCTTGACAAGATATCTCGTCATTAAGATCAAGACCTAGTCATTTTTCTTCTAATGACGCGATATCTCGTCCATCAAGATCTGGTCAGTTTGGCTTATGACTAGATACTTCGCCGAGGCAACTATCAGTAGGGTTAAAGGCTTTATTGTGCTATCCGCGAAATAGTGGATAAAAGCAATTCGTTGAAAGATTGGATTAAAAGTGCGTGCTATCGTGATCACGTAACGGATTATCATTTTTAAGAGAAATAAAAATGGTTTAAAAGATGTATTTGGATACTAACAATAAGACGTCACCAATTTGATCCTTTTTGATTTATTTTGTAGTCGCGTTTATTTTTAATTGAACTGATCGTGACAAGAAATAAAAATAAGAAATTTTTTGTGGATTAATCGAAAAAATATTTAAATAAATCCTTTCCTTCGTGTCCTCGTTTGTTTTCTTAAAGTACTTTAAAGGTTTTATTATCATATTCACGAAAAAGTGGATAAACGTACACACAATTCTTTGAAAGATAGGATTAAAAGTACGTTATCACGCAAGGAAATATCATTTTTAGGAGTTTCAAATGGAATAAAAAAGGCCTGAAAGATGCACATTTGGACAATAAAAACAAGACGTAACTAATTTTATCCTTGCTGATTTATTTGTTTTTTATTCGCGCTATTTTTACTTCAACCTTTTTGGGGGGTTTCGCGATTATCGTGACAGGAAGTAAAAATGAAAATAATTGAAACATACAGCACAAAACCTTTTAAACCAAAACTTGTAGCTAATCGAATTTATTCAAAGTATTTTAAAATTCTGACATAGATTTCCTTTACAAAACAGTTAAACTCATTAAAACTTGCATTCTTACCTATGTTTCAAATAAAATCACTTGGTTTTATTGAATTGTGCGCTCAATAGGCAAGTAACACCATCATTCTCATTCTAAACAGGTGCGTGGTTTTTATTCAAAACCAAATCTCTGGATTGAAAAAAGTGCTTTAAAGTGTAGCACAATGAACGAAACGAAAATTTGTTTTCGTTGATCATGTGCAGTAATATTGTTTTCTGATTTTTCCGCTTGGAACTAATTTTGCATTTTTAAACTTTGTTTTACTTGTAGTTGTAAGTTGTGGCAACTATGCGAGATCCCGAGATATCAAAGAACCCAGAATTGATATCTTTAGAACTTTATTATCTTCTATAATTTTTCTTTGATTTTTGTGGTTGAAAATTCAATGTGTTTATTTTTAATATAGTGTAATTCCTATTCACACGCAGCAACAACCTCACGAAGGATTCGATTGCATATAAGTTAGTGTAAAGCAAATTTTAAATGATAATTTGGCGATAGTGAAAGAATATTAATGTTAGAAAATTCCGAACTATGACTTTCGAAATATTAATAATTCTTTGTTGTAGTAACAGAAGGTCAATGTTCTTACGATCTGAAACTACATTTAAGCAACTTATATATGTTAAAAGCTTGTTGAAAAAATGTTTAAAAAAACCGCTGTCAAATCAATCTACCAATTTTTTAAATGGCGATCGATTACCTTTCTTTGTCTATACTGAAGACATTCACTTTTAAAACACATTCTTTTCTTATAGCATCGGCCAACAGATGGAAATTTCCAGAAAATATGCATTAGCTTTAAAAAAATTAGTCATGAATTTCTTTTCAAATAACTTGTCATCCTTCTCTTAAGGATGGGGAAATTCGAAAGCCTAGTAGAACGGTGTCTCAAATAAAAAATATTGGTAGGAAAACTGAGTTCTAGGGTATTCGCCTTATATTCCTCATTTTTACGAATTGAGCTACGGCAATTTTACAGGAAATCAACTTAAGAAAGGGCAATCCTAATCCCCAAACTACGAAATACGGATTTCACATTCGGAAAATTTTACTGCTACAAAAGAGAGAAATAAACTAGGGTAAGTTACTGTAATCGAATCTGCCCGGCCTCCAACTCAAGGGTATGTATGTGATGTATGTAAAATGTATTACATGGATCGATAAGCATATATACGATTTATGTCCAAAGAAAGTTGTAGAAAATATAAAAATGTCGGAAAGATGTTACAAAAATTTTTCTGTCATTTAAATGTCATTTTTCTACGAAAGAGAAAAATTATCATTCTGGTCACTTTTTCAATCTACAATTAACCAATTCAACCCGAACAAGATCGGGTAATTCTGCTCGTAATATACTAAAGATAAACATTGACATCACAACTAAAAAGACCCGAAAGGTTCATTTTCCTGTTGCAAAACTAGAACCCCTAAAAACAGGAAAATAATTTTAACGTTTCATCTTTCCCCAGCGGGGTTGTCACGTTTCCCCGAAATCCAATCCGATCTTCCGATTCCGTTCTCCCACCCCTCAGATGCGGGTGCAAGCGATCGAAATAACATGTTCCATTTGATGATATCCTCGACCCTCCTATCAACTCCCCGTTGGCTAATAGAGCGGGTGTTTGCTCCGAATTAGAGGAGCACTTTTCTGTGCTTGTTAAACAATTACATGCAGGGTAGGAGGTTAACTGCAACTTTCCCTGTTCCTCCCTTCCTGAGCCCTCCCCTACTGGCTTCGTGGGGGGATGGAAAGTGATTGGACAACAGCGTGACGGTTTGATATGACGGGTGCTCACAACTAAAATGACTGTTGATTTGGACTCCGACAAACATGTGCACCCCGATGTGTTTGTTCATTCTAAGTAGGAGTGCACTGTATCTGGCCCAAAAGTATTAGCTTCCCCAATAGTCCAGTGCCGAAGCGTCAAACATTTGAGCGTTGGGGAAACATTCAGTCATCAATCGCTATCAATCCTGCCTATCAGCTATCAATATAATTCTGAATAATAATTCTATCAATATAATTCTGAATCAATAAAACATGACTTAAGAACACTATCAAACAATATTAAAATTTGCAATGCTATTGTCAGGAATTTGTCAGGAGCAGTCCTTAATCTTTACGATACGGCTGCCAAATTTCGTTAACGCCTCGTAGAACGGCATATTTTGCTTAACTTCCCCTACTGAACTTGGGCGAGAGAGTCTTGAATGACCTTTACGACTGACCACCTATAGCGCTTTCCTTTCATAGTGTTATCCCAATGCCACTCAATGGAAATTGGGGGAATGGTTTGAAAAATCTCTCGGGTCCCACTTTCCCACCCGGCGCCATTTCTATCTTTCCCATAGAGTTCACACAATGATAGACAGGGGACGCACCAAACAAAAGGAAGGACCCTCTTAAAGGTCAGTCGCTGACAGCTCGTAAATGGCGATCGATGTCAGCGGTCACTTAAAAGGGGGGAAATTCCAAGGTACACCATCAGTACCAAGCCGCTCTAGGAAGGAAAATTCTCACGGTACTACTGTTGTACCCGCCGTAGTCTAAAGGTTAAGGTGGTCTCCAGTCATTTCGTCCAGTTTGCAAAGGGGACAGATAGCTGATCTCATTACTCCAATACGATGTAAGTAGTAAGTAGTAGTCCACCTTTGTAGTTTGTATGTAGTCATGTCCGGTAAGAAGTGGGATTTAGGTTCTGGAAACTGCTCCTGCTTTACCCAATTGGATTGCCCGCATCGGCTAAGTGCAACAACTCGCGTGCTTGTGCGTCTTTCGTGAACGTCTTTCATTTCTGGAGTGCTCAAACTTTTCGGCCAACTCTGATCGTGCCTTCTGACCTGCGAGTTGTAGGTGGCACATGTTTAAATTCTGCAACTTAACCTCGGTATATTTCTTTTTTTTTTGGCGGGGGAAGTCGATAAAACTTTCCTTGTGTGTATGTCCCTTACTTGACGTTGTTTGTCATGTTTTTGGAGCAGCTTGGCCATTGGGCCTTGAGGCCATAAAACACAACCAACCAAACATGCTGCTGACGTGAGTTCCAGTTTCACACAGGTGATCGCTCAAGGTCATATATCCATTAATAATTCACTTCACTAAAGAAAATTATTATAATTTTAATCGGTCTTTTAAAAAAGACTGGCTTAAGTTTCTAAGTCGGTGAAATACGAAAAGGGTGGAAGTTGAGCTCCAAGGTGATGCAGACTGGGCATCATTACATGTCTGAGAAAGCCAAGTTTCTTTTATTAGAAAGACTGCCGGTCAGCGTTTTTCGTACCAGGTAATGACCGACCTTCAACTGGAGATAATTGAACTTCAATGTTCAACGACACATAAGTCAAAATTTGACCTTCCTGATGGTTGCCTCGACGAAATATCTCGTCATTAGAAAAACTGACCTGACATTAATGGATAAGATATCGCGTTATTAGAAAAAACTGACCAGATCTTGTTCTCGTCATCGTAAAAAAATCAGCAATATCTTGGTAACGAGATATCTCGTCATTATCAGAGTTGGTCATATCTTGATGGACGGAATATCTCGTCGAAATTACTTGGAGGGTTAAAGAACTTTGCTCAATTGAGTTCTACAAAAGCCCAGGAAATGGTAATTGAATGTTTGACAGCGACTGCCCAAAACGTGTTAAGCATCTTCGGAAGCACATTTGTGTGGAACTTTTTAAAAAATGAACCAATATAAGTGTTCATTGCGAATTAATTTTTAAACTAACGAAATTTTGGGGATAGCTTGAGGATTTCTACAAGAGGATTAACTCATGACCACAAGTCTTGTTAATGAAAAAATGTGACGTGTGACATTGATGCTTTATAAATATACTACAAATTTATTTCGTGATTCAGAGCTGCTAGTTCCAATTTCACGGTGTCTTTTATATACATGAATTGCAATGGTCATAAAATAAGAATAATTGATGTTTAACCCTCTCATGGTTGTCTCAACGAGGTATCTGGTCATTAGCAAAACTGACCAGAGCTTGATGGACGAGATATCTCGTCAGTAGAAGAAAACTGATCGAATCATGATCTCGTCATCATCAAAAAATCGTCAATATCTTGATGACGAGGTATCTCGTCAATAACAAAATTGGGGAGATCTTGATGGACGAGATATCTCGTCGAAACCACTAGGAGGGTAAATAAATAATTGCCCTTAAAATGGATTATTATTAATTTCTTTCGCACTAAACACCTTCTCCCCTTTCAAATTAATACATGTGGCTTCACAATCCAGCTCACAACACTCATGAAGTTGGGTACCCTTGATTTAAACTTGATGTTGAAGATATGTATTGAGCTAGTCATGGTACCAAGAAAATTAATTAATTTTGAACGCGTCACTGTAATTAAACATCCAAGATCCTATTTAAATATTAGGGAAGTAATTTTTTTCAAGAGTGGAATTCAAGATTGTTCTCTGCTTTGGAGCTCCTGGTTGCATGGGTTATGGATTTTGTACACGTTAAAGTCGCTACAGTCACTTTGTTATGGGCCACCAAGTGTTCGAACTGTGGTTTATGAAACACTGGACACAAATCTGTTGAATTCAAGAGTCAGAGCGTTGCTAACTGCCCCTTCGAGAACCAAGTGGTGGATAATCGCCACTTCAATGCCTTGCAGAGAATTAGGCAGGGGCAAGGGTGGAAAGGGGCAACAGAACACCGATCTCATGTTTGAAAGATGGGGAAAGATTATCGATTATTTTATGTGCACACTCCAAGAATACAATTATTCATAACACGTGAAGAAAAAATCTCTGGGATGTGGAATCTATTTTCAAATGCAAACATGTTACAAGAAAATATGCCAACTTAAAATGCGCTTATAAAAACCAGAGCGTTAAAGACAGCGCTTACCATCAGATTTAAGCCTCATTTACACTTATACATCCATCCAAATCCATTCACCATATTCAGATCCGTCGAACCAATGAACGGTGTGAGAGGAAGTGATTAAACCTGTCAATCATTCCCGTTTTCGTTGCTCATTGGTCCGAAGGTCCATATACGGAGGACAGATTCAGATAAGTGCAAATAAGTCTTTAACTTAAAAGAACCCACTGGTGAATTAGACTATGGACAAAATAGTTGTACTCAGTATACAGGGTGGTCAGAACCAACAGCACAAGAATCATACCACGCTATTCAATATCGAAGAACAACCCGAAAAAATGCCCGTTTTTCGATCTACAAAGTCGAACCTACTGCGTATACATTTGGATTTGCCTATATATGTGGTGCTTTTTTTTCGTACGTGTGTTTCGATTAAGGCTCAGGTATCGGTAACCCCTGGGACGACAAAAGAATAGTTTTAGTGTTTTTGGCACTGAAATCTCGAATGACGGAAGTGACATCATTAAATTTCTGCGCGAATATTTCCTGAATGCCAATTCTAATCGGAAAACGGGCAATACTTTTTCCGGTTTGGTTTTTGACAAAGAATCATGCAGAATGGTTACTTTTTAAATTTCTATACGCAGCAAGAACTACAAATAAATATCCTTAGCCTCATTACAAAGGCCGAGGATGTCCGTCTTGTGCCATCTGTTTTTATAGACTAATTTTTAAATATTTTTCTCTCCAATTAGAAACATCAATAGAAGGCACAATAGAAAATTCCGAACGGAACTTTAAACCCCTTGAATAAAACTGAACAAAAGAACAATTAAAAACTGATGGCAAAAAGTCTACCCTCCCACAAATGACGGGATGCTATTACGAGAATAAATAGCAGCAACGCAGACCTACAGAGAAATTCCTGAGAGGCTGCTGCTTCTAGAAGGTCAGTAGAGCTTTCAATAGAAACAATAAAGAAAAGTTTTCTTATAGACTAATTTTTAATAATTAGAAAGATCACAGTAAACTATTATAGATAAATACTGGAATAAACTCTGCGTATCATCTATACATATAAAGCAGTTAGCATCTGTCTGTCTATCTGTCTGTTCTATATACAAATCTACACCGTTCAACCAATCTACACCAAATTTGGTACACTTATTCTTTGCAACTCTGCAGGTAACGTAGTGTAACGGCGGCTAGGGAAACTGACAATCTTGTCGGCGGATCAAGTGCCGAAAGGAAAGACCACATCGAAACGACCACCACGGCAGCCGAGATAGGGGGGTTGATAATCTGGCGGCGATCGTGCAGAAAAAAAAGACCACCCCGAGATAGCTTTTTAACAGCAGTAGCGACTCCAGGGTGCAAAATCGTCGGTGCCTTCGAAACAAAAGGCAAGCGCCTTTCTGTCGCTCTCTATGATATTTCGAGATAAAAAGGTACGGAGATGAATTACGATGACCATTGCCGACAAGGGTTTATGGTCCCCTTTCAAATCAGCCGAAGTCTGTCGTAAAAGTCAAGGGGAGAGGCCAACGTGCGAGAGCCATTCGGGAAGGTCCGAAGATGGTGAGAATATTCAACAGTCAACCAGCACCGACTAAGAGGCCGACCCGAAACGAAAAGGAGTCGAGAAGCGCCCGATATATATAGGGTTTGTGAGATCTTGAGAGGAGGATTGGATCGAGAACAGAAGAGAGAGAGGAGGTCAGCAGAGAGAGAGACGAAAGTCGAACGAGAAGTGAACACCCGTTCACTGTCGGCGAAAGATTGCCATCTTTCGGCAGAGCTCATCCGAACTGGAAAAGGCCGATTTATCCCGCCCTGGGATTCTATACTCGCCTGAGTATTTTATTGAGAAAGGCTCGTCCGTAGCCGTGAAGGAGAATCCTCCGAGAAACTTGTGTAGCTACTCGCCCGAGTAGTGGAGACTTCGCCGAGATCTAAAGTTCACCAGAACTGACAAGGCTGATTTATCCCGCCCTGGGATTCTATACTCGCCTGAGTATTTTATTGAGAAAGGCTCGCCCGTAGCCGTGAAGGAGAATCCTCCGAGAAACCTGTGCAACTGCTCGTCCGAGTAGTGGAGATTGATCTCATCCAAACTGGAAAAGACTGAGATATCCTGCCTTAGGACTCTATACTCATCTGAGTATTTTTATTGAGAAAAGGCTCGCCGTAGCCGTGAGTAAGTCCTCCAAGTAATTTGTGAGAGGCTCGCCAGCAGCCATAAGAAGCGCCTCGATAAAACTTTGGACTTTCCCTATCTTTAAATGAACTCTTCATTCATTTACCGACTATTTGTACAAAAATTGTAAAATAAATCTATTAGTCTAGAACCGGATACTTTTGAATGGTAACTAGTCTAAGCTACCCGTGAACCAAGACGTTACAGTAGGCTACATATTTACCCTCGTTCTATTTGTCTTTGGTGTGCAGAGGGGAGTAATGTCCAGTCATCCTGGACAGAGCACTTGCTAGGGGCGCTCTCTCCCGGTCTGGCTGTACTGATGACGTCATAGTTAACGTCCACAGGAGTTACCCCTCAAGATGACCTTGGAGGTTTTTTAGAATCTTAGAGTGCAGATGCGGTTGCGCTGAAAATCGCTCAGTCTCATATCGTTTATGTATCCCATCTGTAAATTCTTAAACTGTAGCTTTATCGTTGGAATGTAAATTTTTATGAAAATATAAGATTATTTTTGTAGAAAATGGTCCTTTTTATCGTCGATATGGTACAGGGAGCCAAAGACAATTCGAAATCCTCATATGAATAACATTGCGTATTTATACGATCAATGTCAGACCAATTCACACTAAATTTGGTACATTCATCCTGTAGAAGTCTGCGGAACACATAGGCTATATATTAACCCCGTTCGATTTGTCCTGGGTCTGTAGAGGGGCTAAAAACAATTCGAAATCACCACAGGAATAATATTGAGTAATATTACGATGAATTATAAACAATTCAACCCGAGCAATGCCGGGTAATTCAGCTAGTATGTCTAAATAACATTTTTTTTGTTGCACTTCAATTATAAGTCTATCGTGGTTGTGTGTGTGCGTGTGAATTAAGCGATCAAACGATGCTGGAGGCCTCACCCTGAAAAATAAAATGAACGCATGGTTGTGATGCGAGAAAAATAATTACTACATTGATAAAGAAGGATGTAGATATGTAGATATGCCATCTATCTTTTAGTCTCTGATTACAAATTCAGTATAGATAAGAAAAAAATATCATAACTTAATCATAGATCATGACAGTTTCTCGGAATTAATTTTATAATTTTGTCTAGTCTGGAAATCTAACCTGGTTGAATTTTGTGACGTCCTTTACTAATATTAATCAATATTTGAATAAAACGAATGGAAAACTTGCTGAGCTTCATTTATAATGTGTCGAATCGTTTAGCTGCCATATTTTTCTTTTAACATTTCAAAATTCTCCTAAGGCTGGTAGATAATTACATTTCGCGAGCCGATCATCCAAGCCAGACCATCACTGGTAAATAATTCTTTCAGGCAAGGAGATGGTCAGCATTCGTCAATTCACAAATATGATATTGAGAGGTGACGCTTTTGTTTTTATGACCAATCTATACCCAAGGCAAACAAAAATATTTCCAAATATTTTTAACCTTCCTGGTGCTTGTCTCGACGAGGTATCTCATCTTTAGCAAAACTGACTAGATCTTGACAGACGAGATATCTCGTCATTGGAAGAAAACACTATCACGATCATTAGAACAAAACTGACTAGATTTTGATCTCGTCATCATAAAAAAATCGGCAATATCTTTATGAAGAGATATCTTATCATTAGTAAAATTGATCAGATGTTGATGGGCGAGATATCTCGTCCATCAACTTGGAGGGTTTAATCGCAAATTTCTCATTAAATTTCACGATGAAGACGTTCTTGGAAAAGGACATTCCTGACCCCAAAGAAAAAGGCAGGAGCTTGATCCCCCGTAGTGCCGTTATTCTTATATACGACCCTTCAAAATCCATTCAAATTAAAAATGAACATCATTTAATAATCTGATATCGATAGAAAAAAGTCGATTTTCCGTGAGCGCATGGATGGCAAAACTCAACAGATGGTCACAGCGAAAGAGAGGGGGTAGACGTTCTAAAGAAGAGGGGACGCGCAGATCACACACGCCTTATTCAGCCCTCAGCCCCTTCACAGAATCTTTCCGACTTTTAAACTCACAAAGGAGTCGGTCCGCGGAGTCATCTGCCGACCCCCAATCCTACCTAGTTCACGCACTCCCCCTTGTGCTGAAAGAAGCCAGGGAACATTGTGCAACCGTATTATACATCAACTCCTGTTGGCTTCATAAGCCTCTGTGGTGCCAGAATGATAAATATTCCTTCGCATCCTGTTTGTTATTCGGGAGTAATAGTCATATAACAAGGGGTTTAGTATTGGACGCATGCGGTATGTGTTAACACCTTTGGGAGAACAGATAATGTTTTTTATATGATGATCATAGTGCCGTATTGGTGCTTTATTGGACAATCTATTTATCACGCAGCGATCGATGTACTTTTTCGCTTTTCGGCGAATCCCCTTGTAATAAGTGGTGTTCCAAAATGTTCCGAAACATGGAAGAGTGTTGGTTGTACACCATCTGTTGCTGTGTGCTGTAGGGATAAGGGACGTGCACTTAATCATGTGTGTTGTTTCGCCGGAAAGATGTGACGTTGCTTGCCGACTGTTATGGCAGTAAATTTCTTTTGTATGGTAGCGTGGAAATGCAATTTTAACGGTAATTCTGCCGGAGATTGTTGAGTCAATATTTTCCTAATATAAAACATCGTCCTTCATGTGTTAACGGTGGTTAGGCTTAGCGGCTATTTCCTTTCACCACTTTGTATTTTTAAAATGGGATAAGTAGAGCTATGGATTTATAAAAAAGATCGAAAGCTAAGGCAATGCTACTAAACTAGTTCACCCGTATATTTAAACGTACTCATGAAAACCCAATCTTATTTAAAAGCATAAATTTATTCTCTAGATGTATAATACAGTAACTATGAGAGGTATTTTCAATATAAACAAACAAATCAGATGGTCTGGAAAGATTTTACTTCTGCTGTTCAGATGTTTTCGCAAGATACATATCGGAGTTACCTTAAAATGTTGTTTATCGCCCCGTTAGGCTTTTAATCTAACTGGCATCAAATCAACTATCATGTATCAATTTAGAATTCATTCTTTGGAACTTTTATTGCTGAAGTGCTGAAATCGTATTCTAAAAGCAAGCCAAGTGGCGTCACACTTGGAATGCGTACAGGAAACACGCATCATCTCAGAAACACTACCACCACCTACATACATTTAGCTTGTCAAAAATGTCTCTCGTCGCCTTTCGAAATCTTCCTGCCTTCATCTATTTCCAGTTACATAATTTATTCTTTATATTAAGATCTTGAACGTATCTCACGTTAAAAACAAGTCGCATTTGAATCCTGTATAAGTAAAAAGTTTCATTCAGCTTTCATTTCAAGGTATTTGAAATTATGTGCTTCTAACATCATAGACTATGCACACAAATATAATGTCAAATGAAAAACTGGATACAATAAAGATGTCGCACAAAACATATTTTAAAGAAAGCCGCCTCGCGTGGGACAGTAGTCAGTTTTTTTCTGTCACTCAGTACGTCCGGGTCCGATTCCCGGTTTGTAAGTTCATGGATGTCGGTGAGTGTTTCTGTTAGAAGAGCAAAGTCGGCTTCTTCACAAATAGCCTCCAGTTAGTCCTTTTAAGTGCCAGAGATGAGTGGACGGGCTTAAAAAATGACAAAAGACAATTCTGTGTTGTCGAGAAAAGCAAAATATTCAAAGCATAATGACTCAAATGAGGTCCTGCAAGCTTGTCATACATACTAGATGCTCATTGGTAACTTTGATTTTTCTTTACTCAATTATTTTGCCACATATCAAATTGAGAATTATTTCAAGAATATCATTTTCAAGATGTTTTAATGGAAATTCGTTTTAGAAAAAAATTGTATTCCAAAAGTTATTGTATTTTAGTTATTCAGAAACAAATGCTATGGATTGTTCGTAATTTTATCTGTAACAGTTTTATACGAAATAGTGTGAATATTTGTGAAAACTTACGTGCGGAGAATATTAATATTGTGGAAATAAGTAAAAATATGTGATAAACCTTCCATTTCAAGAAAAGGTAGTACATCGCACTATTTGATCTCCGTAATATGCTTAAAATTAAGATTTAAAATTTTAAATTTAAACCTTACATTATTCATTTCAGACGTAGGTAGTCATCCCTCTGTTAGCATATGCGCCTTAAGTTTTTTAGCGATAAACTTCTGAATAGTTTTTCAGTAATATGATAGTAAATTTCTTATGCTACGTATATTTTAAATTGCCCTCGGATCTACTATTATAAGCAATTTCACCTCAAGTGTAGACCCGTGCCAAGTCTATAAGGAGTTATTCTACTCCTCATATGCAGCAAAGTTTGAATTGATATTTTCGATAAATCAGAACTTAAATCGTACTTCCACATGTGAAGTCACGTTCTAAATTTAGAACTTTCGTGTTTCAGCATAAAAAAAAATATTTTTTTTTGCTCAATGTGTCATAAATTGTAATTTATATAAAAAAAATGACGGGACCGAAGTGGTAGGTAGTTGAATTAATGTCGCATTGAAGCAACACAACGGACTATTGCAACGATCCGAGATCAATTCCGAAGGGAAAGATCCGAGGAGAACATCTCGTAGTTTTGAACCATGGTCAGATGACCTGGAGGCGAAGGGGATTTAAACGTAGAACTACGTATGCCCTGTCTTCTGTTTATGATAAGATCGTGAATAAGACATATCGTGGGTATTGGCAGTGTTTATTTTGTCGGTGGTATTACATGTGTATAGTCCGGCTACCGCGAGTTGGCAGTCGAGTCGCATCGTTTTGAGCGAATCTATTGTTTCAATTAGGTTGGTTGGTAATTGAATTTAAAACGCATTGGAGCGGGCTACTAGCTACGGTCCGGGGTCATCCCGAAGGGAAATATCCGAAAACTCCTCTTAATTTCGAACCACGACCAGTTGACGAGGTCAACACCTAGCTGGCACCCCACTCTCCAAACTTCCACACCACGCCAACGTGTTTAAATAAGGTGATAGACCGGAGCGTAAACAAATCGTTTCCACAACTGGCGTCTTTAGTGTGGATTCTGGTTCAATGCTTATCGTTCGGTGTTGAAAGCTATAGCAGTGATAACAATTTGGCGAGGGGAACCCTCCACGGCGATCGCCATTCATGCTTTTGCCTATATCAGCCTATTCCTAACCTGTCTCACAGCTTTCAGAAATCGACTGACTCAGGTTGAACCGTCGTCTCGTCGGAGCCACACTATAGGTCGGAATCAACGTTAGAATCTCTATCCACAATGTATGTTATTATCCGCAGATGCTGCTAAGTCGATGTTGCTAAGCTGGAAGTTATCACTTTCGAGCTATGGCTATCAACTGATAATACCCCTTGAGCGTGGAGTTGTAATGAGTTGAAATTGGTCACACAATTATATCATATCCACCTCTAATCTGATTGTACCATAATATATACTACGTCGAAATTGCAAAGGAGTGACTATTATTAGAGTAGAAAAATGCTCGACATTATTCTTATAGGATCCTTATTATTTTTAAATACTATTATATTTAAACTCATAAAAGTGTTGGCCATGAGCGAAATAGATTTGAACTATATTTTTTTATTTAGAAACAATGAAAAATTATATCTCCCAAAGCAATTAACGCATGCAAACTCGAAAATAAAGTTGGAAACGTTTTCAAGATTGCAGATAGATAAGATTTTATTAGTTTTACAAATAGTAATTGCAGAAACCAAATAAGGGGTAGCTTTAAGTTTGTGGATAAGAAGCAATTAAGCAAAATTGCTAAATTATTTAATCACGAGTCCATTTTCTGTATATATCGTTAGTTGTTTTTTATTCAGTAGTTATTTCAAATATTTGGTTGAATAAATATTCTCAATTCCTCAAAAAACGATAATCTAATTTATTACTTCTTTTAGAATATATAGTTCAGAGAGCAAGTATATGTATCTTAATCGTTCCATTCACATGTTTTCTTTTCCTTGCAAGTTTCTTAAAATGTTTAAACTTTTAGTATCATCCATTCGAAACTTTAACTGTATTTATATCAAATAAAACACTTTGGGTGAAAAGCTCAGATTCTATATATATTTTAACTGATATTTATTGATTGAAATTTTCCAGAAAGATTGTCGGTCTGTTTCAAAGAGCGACATATCTTCTGCGCATGTATTATAATACGCCTTGTAATATGTGTGACTTGACCATGTGAAACAAAATTCCCGTATACGACAGCTTAGATCAATGTTCAATATTTGTGGGAACACAACTAGAAAAGTATTCCCTGATTTAAATTATCAAACCATTTTAAATCTATGAAATGAAAATGTTTTATAATTTTATTGTAATAAATAATTTTATTTACATATTGTCAACTTACAAGTAAAACTTACTAAGTTGAAAAAATAGTTCTCAGAAAACGGAGGGTGAAAAATTCTAATTTTCTAGCAATGTAAAAACTAATTTTATCATCTTCGCAATTATTTTTATTGCACTTTGTATTTACTCAATTTATCAATTATTCCGAGAATGCCTTCATTACGATTATGCGATTATGTATTTCTGTAGAAACTTATCAATAAAAAAAGAAAAATAATGTACATCTATTGATTTGCTTATGTTTTTCCTAAGAGTGTTTTCTAAACGTGTTTCTCAAGAAAAAAGCTAACCTTCATGCAAAGAAACAACGGCTAAACAGACACAATTCACTAATCTAAAAATCACCACATTCTGGTTTAAAAAAACTAGAAAACTCATATTTTAAAATTTTGACCTAGTGTTTTACTTATTAGCCGACGATATACAAATTCAGAAAAACTGATACAGACGAGCCTATGCAAAATGCATAGCAATGCCACCTATGCACATCATTGGTTGCGTCTGTCAGTGCATATATAAAGTGATAGACATTTGTGGAAGCATCTAGAGCTTTTCCGCCTTGAGAATGTCAAGTTATCACGCTTTAAGCGATTTTCAACACGATTTAGTAGTTGGTGCTCGTGAGATTGATCATAGCATTTCGTAGGTAGAGAAGTTTGGCTTTTTTCATGTACCACCATTTCAAGGGTGTACCGTGACTACAAGAATTTTGGCGAAACATACAAGCCACAGCACGACAGCAGTATGCCCCGTCATATTTCTGCTGTTCCATGCTCTCGTAGGATGCCTACCAAGTATTTGACTTGTGTGTCAGTTTCTCTGGCACTTTAGTGTATACTTAAGTACCATCGCGGGGAAAAATGAACCACCCTCTTTATTTCGAGCACTATTCATAGTAGAGCAAATTCAAAAATATCATTCAATAGGGAATAACGTCCTCTACAAATTCAAAATACAAAAAATGCATAAAGGAGCGTTTTCATATCAAATTTTGCACAAAGAGTGAATAGAGTGAGTCTTTCAATTGATCATTTATTAGTAGAGTTCATCTTTACGACATATAACTGGTAAAAGGCAATGTATTTTAGATTAAAAAAACATAAATGAAATTTATAACCATTTTTCAAAAATTTAAACATTCCTCAGGTTTGTTAGAAGTTTTTTAAACTTTTGGTTGACCCCAAAATCGGCATACTGAGGAAAATTTAATGTAACGCAAAAACTTAAATTTGGAATAACCTGAAATTTTGCATGGTCATATAAGAAGTCCTTCTGAATCTATTCCCATCGAAATATAGTAAGTTTCAAATTTATAATTTTTCAAACATTAATTTAATAATTATTATTGCATACTAAAAACTATTTTTAAAATAAAACATTAGGTAGATTTTGTTTGGGTTGCTTAACAGTAACATGGTACAAAATACCAGCGCTATAGAAATATTATTAGGAAGATATCCATAAAAGTCTGAGAAACTGATTTAACATTAGGAGCTCCAATCTTTCTGTACTTCTTCGAAACGGTAAGACTTAAGGATATGAAATTTGATATCTGAATTTAAATTTTGATATAGGTTTAAAATTGTGTGTCAAAATAGGGGTTTTTATTGGAAATTATGAAGTTGGTGCTCAATTTAATATGAAGACGGCCCCTTATGCAAATTTTATGTATTTGAATTTATCGAAGACGTTAGTACCTGTCGAATGCCATCTTTAAATTTTCTCTTCTGTTAAAATTGTTCGAATGAAGAGGTTTGGTTCGTTTTATTTGTCCGCGACTGTACATAACAATTTATGTATAAATTTATACTATTTGACTAAAACTAATCATGCAGTGGGAGCTACGGTTGACAATAAATTTAATTTTGTACGACAGTAAATTTATCACAAAAATTAAAATATTGTCTCTTACCAATAAATATCACTTACGTAGTTCGTTTGAGTATCTCTACAGTACATTTATTGAATCTGAGAATACTACACCACTGTTTAGTCAATAGGTTGTCAACCGGCACTAATAAAAATTCCTTAAAATCCTCTACTGTATGTGAAATGAAACTTCCGTTTAATAATATAAGACATTTATTTTTGTAAAATGAAGTAAATTAATATCTATACAGACAATATTTTTCCATTCACTACAAAATGTCATAGAGATTAAACTGAAAACTAACAACTAAATGCCTTTCCGTCAACACATTATGAATGTCAGATCGCTCATATTCTCCAGATCGTTTCAGCAGCATATGCTCACTCAAGCTTTTCAATTTCAAGTTTGAAAAATAGCAGCAGCAATCTGGCCAAAACGACCCTAAACTCTCCATACAACATCCCCTCTCCTGAGCCCCCAAACAATCACCTCCCTGTTATCGCCCCGGAATTATTATTAATCAAGTTATAAATCAAACAATAACAGCTCACCTTTCTTCCCCTAACGGTCTAGGTCTACTACGGAGGGTGCGGGTATACCTCGCGACTACGCTACAATAAATATCCCTTAACGACTTGTTGATAATCAATTTTCGTCCTAAAGTGGTCCCAGTGCATAAACGGGGGGACTGGTGAAAGGAGAGGAAAAACATTAAAATGAGCTCCTCACAATGGGCTACTCTAAATCACGCCCCTGACAAAATAAAAGCCAATAAATAAGGGCTTCCACCCCCCTGGGTCTGAAAGGGGGACGTGAGTGAAGGTAAAGTATTTATGATGTTGCCTTTTAGAAGCCGCAGGCGCGTGTCAGGCATTTTGGAGGGGTGGCCTAGAAATGTAAGAGGGTAATGACGTATTCTTGCATAACTGCGACAGTGAGAGGTAGTTTTATGAGGTACAAATTGGCAATGGGATTTTATAAAGAAAATCCATTTTCGTTTTATACTTTAGTACTTAACAGAATCAGAGTCGTAACAATTGTTAGTAAGGATATGGAAACCTCTAAAAATACGAATGTGAGGAGATGGTTTTATAAGGTACTAATTGGGAATAGGCTATGCCTTTTTTAACGACAGTCCAACAAGGATCTTTTTGTTTTAGACTTCGAATAAAACTGAATCAGAACTGACACAGTTGAAAAAAAAATTGGGGAATGGGGTTGCTTTTTATAAATCCAGACATCTTCGTTCAGTACTTTAGTATCAAACGAAATAAGGTCGTTAATAAAGGTGCAAGAGGTCTACGAATTCAATGATATAGTGTTTTAGTACAAACCGGCAGTGGGCTTTGCCTTTTATGATAATCTATCAAGGACATTTTCGTTTTAGACTTCGAATAAAACTGAAGAAGATAAAACAAAGATGTCACAATTTTTAGTAAGGATGTCTACAAATTGGAAGAGATAATTCTATGAGGTAAAAATGAGGCAGCATTTTATAATGATAATCCATCCTGACATTTTTGTTGCAATTTAGAATAAAACAGAATCAGGCCATTAGTAAAGGTATGGTATTTTTAATTAACGTCACACTGGAGCAACACCGGGCTATTGATGACGGTCCGGGATCAATCCCAAAGGGAAAGACCAAGGACAACACCACGTAATTTTGAACCACGGTCAGATCCATTGGTAAATATTTGAGAGGTATACGAATTCAAGTAGATAATTTTAAATTGGCAAATACACTAATACAAATTGGCAATGGGTTTTACCTTTTATTATGAAAATCCATCAAGGCCGTTTTCGTTTTGTACACTGCTGGCCACCGTAAATGCAACACCCTGAAGGAAGCATGCAAATAATATGAAATTTACAACATGCATTAGCGGACGTGAGATATGCAAATGATTAGAATTTCAGCGCAGACGCATATCACGCGCGCCTGTGGCGCCACTTCAAAGCGCTATTTAAGGCTTGGAGATTTCGACGATTTCAAGTACGGCAATTATGTTTTTCTTGTGGTTTTTTCAAAAAAACGATTAATTATGCCTCGTAGAAAACAGCGATCATCTTTTGATCAAGTATCCGAGTTCGACAGAGGAAGGATAGTGGCCTACCGAGATTGTGGATTATCTTTCAGGGAAATCGGTAGTCGTGTTGGACGAAACCAAACAACTGTAATGCGGATATGTGATCGTTGGATGCAGGAGGGTACGACGGACCGACGTGTTCGATCGCATCCACCTCAGTGCACCACTTCACGTGATGACAGGCATATTGTGCGTATGGCAGTGACGGATCGCTCAGCCACATCATGAACCATAACACAGCACATTCAGTCTGTACCGCATCATCCAGTGTCTGCGCGTACCATTCGACGCCGTTTACAGCAGAGTGGTCTGTCCGCAAGACGTCCATTGCTTCGTCTACCCTTGACGCAGAACCACAGACGTTTCCGCCGCCAATGGTGCGATGAAAGAAGGATGTGGACGGCAGAATGGAATGAAATTGTCTTTACTGACGAGTCACGCTTCTGTCTGCAACACCACGATGGTCGGATTCGAGTCTGGAGACACCGTGGAGAGAGGATGCTGAACAGCTGCGTTATGCACCGCCACACTGGTCCTGCACCGGGTATTATGGTATGGGGCGGTATTGGATATCACTCTCGCACTCCTCTAGTACGCATTGCCGGTACTTTAAACAGCCAGCGCTACATCTCCGAGGTGTTGGAGCCAGTTGTCCTTCCTTACCTTCAGGGCTTGCCCACAGCCATATTTCAACAGGATAATGCGCGACCACACGTGGCACGCATTGTCCAAGGGTTCTTCGTCAATCGCCAGATTGAATTGCTTCCCTGGCCAGCTCGCTCTCCGGATCTTTCGCCGATAGAAAACATGTGGTCCATGGTTGCTCAACGATTGACCCAGAATACATCCCCAGCTGCCACACCAGATCAACTTTGGCAACGTGTGGAAGCTGCTTGGTCTGCTGTACCCCAAGAACACATCCAAAGTCTCTTTGAATCAATGCCGAGGCGTGTGGCAGCGGTGATCTCCAACAATGGCGGATACTCTGGCTACTGATTTTGGCAGGAACCACACTTCACAGAAGTCTATAAATTTAATCATTTGATACTTGGTCAACATGTTATCTACAAAATAAATTTTGTTGTGATATCTCTTGTCTTTCTTGGTGTTGCAATTTGGGTGGCCAGCAGTGTACTTTAGTATAAAACATAATAAGGCTGTAAAGGTTTGAGAGGTCTACGAATTCAAGGAGATAGTTTTATTAGGTACCAATTAGGAATAGGCTTTGCCTTTTATAAAAAAAACCTATTAAGGACATATAAGTTTCATCTTCATATAAAATAGAATTAGAGTTTTCACAATTGTTAGTAAGGCTCTGCAAGATCTGAGAATTCGAGGAAATAGACTGATAATATGTCCATTGGAAATAAGTATGAATTTTTTATGGATTTTAATACATCAAAGATATTTTTGTTTTAGACTTCACATAAAACATCAGAACCGTCACAACTGTCAGTAAGGATATGTGAGACCCCTAAGAAAGTACGAATGCGAGGTGAGATTCATAAGGAGCTAATTTTGAATAGGCTTTGCCTATTATAAAGAAAATCCATCAAGGACATTTACTGTCTCATCTTCGTATAAAACATGTATATAAAATCAGTTTTAACAATTGTTAGTAAGGACCTGCAAGATCTGATAATTTTCTAGGAGATAGATTGATAATGTGCTCATTGGGAATGAGTATTATATATTTGATAGATTTTAATCCATCAAGAACATTTTTGTTTTAGTCTTCGTTATGAAACATTATCAGAGTCGTTACAGTTGTTAATATGGATATGTAAGATCTAAAAATTGGAGGATATAGATTGATGAAATACAAATTAGGAATTTGCCCTTTATTGACACTTACTCTTTTAATTTAATTATTTATAGTGTAGGAATGTTTGAGAATGCAGTGAGTCGAAACATGCTGAATTAAAATTTGTATCAAAAATAATTTGCATGCAACATTTACAAGACCTGTTTGAATCAAGTTAAAGATCGTGGAAGAAATAAGATGTTATATAATTAATCATGAAAAGGCATGAGGAATCATTGCAGGTTTTTTTATATAATTTCTATTATATGTTATTTACCTGACATGCTAACTTATTGCAAACAATTCAATCTTACAGTACTTTAAATACAGTATTATAGATTTACTAAAAAAGGCAAGCTATTGAGATACGCCCAATTTTTGAATCAAAAGCCTCTATCTCCCAAATAGGAGTTGACTCATAGTCGATTCAGTCGAACCCGAACTAATCAGTACGTTAACATTTTACGATCCAAAGCTGCAACAATAAATTAATGGAGTTGTCCAAACCCTGTAACCTTTTTGGCGATGAAAAGAAACCATATTTTGACGTCTTTGTATTAATACGAAAGGAATAATAAAGCTGTTACCGACAGCTGCATGAATTCGGAATCATTTAGCGAGCGAAAATTAACGATTTATAGACGCGTAAAATATGCAGTAAAACTATCGTGCATACAATGCGGGAAATCAGTATAAAAGTGAAGGTCGGGGGTTGCTGGTTGTAGTCCTTTGGCGAGGTAAATGAAAGGTGGTAGCCAACTTAGTATGACTATGCATCTATGTGTTGTATATTTTGCTTGAGAATTTGAATGATCTAAAAATGTTATAAAATTCAATAAAAATTTTAAATTACCAGTCAAATAAGTGGAAGAGTGATTTATAAAACTGCTGCAGGGATGTTTTATAAATATTTATTTTTCCTTCATGAATAATAACTACAATGTTTATTATTTTATATTTACTTTTTGCCTTTACTTGACTATTTCTTGAATCCTTTCAAAGATACTATGTTAAAAAATTGGTTTGGGAAAAAACAATTTTGTATGCTACTTAAATTTCAAACTTTTAGTGTTTTTAAAGGGAGGTGGGACATAGTATGTCCAAACCAAGTTGTTAAAACCTTGATATTCAGTTAAAACGTATGTACAGTATGCAAGTAATGTTAACATGGGCAGCAAAGAAAAAAAAATTTGTTTTGAATAATTATTTATTGTTCAAAAAATAGTTCATATTTATATTTCACATACGGGGACGTGTTAGTCCAGTTGGTAGAGGCGCAGATTACAACCGGAAGATTGCGAGTTCGAAACTCGGTCCAACCGCAGATCGTCGTGTCGGTGGGGGCTGTTGCACGTGAAATCTGTCGTGGTCTCAAATGTACTTACGTTGGCGTGTTGGGGAAGTTTGGAAAGAGGGTCCAGGAACAATCTCAAAGGGAAAGATCCGAAGACAGCACCTCGTAATTTTGAACCGAAGTCAGATGACGAGGGTAACACCTGAGCTAACACCCCACTCTCCAAATTTCCACACTACGCCAACGTGAGGACATTTGCAAGCCACGACGGATTTAACGTTCACCAGACCCCACGTACACAGCGGTCTTTGGTTGGATCGAGTATATCAATTGGATTCCCGGGGCTGAAAATGGTATTAATTAGGTAAACAGTAAGTAAAAGAATTTAATAATAAATGTTTTATACTTAAAAGTTATTCCCAAACAAAATGGCGCCCTTATATAAAAACACCCTATATAGAAAAATATTTTTAACTGACAAAATAAATAATAATACTCTAAGGTAAATATAAAGACAATCCCAAATTATACCACACGTAATTTTTTGGCGATGCTAATCAAATGCATATGTCTGATAGCATTAGATTTTTCTCGCATTAGAGAAAGCAGCAATGAGACGCCAAATATGGTGGATGTCCCTACCACATAAAAGGAGCACTTGCCTTAACCATTGAAGGGAAAGCGGGAAAAGGCGGACAGAAAAAAGCAGTGATTACGTTGACCCTAAAAAGGTGTTTAAAAGGTAGTATTAGGGGGATGATGTGCTCCCGGGAAGTTATACGGTGGGCAGGATGTTAATTCTGATTTAAGGGACTCCCCGGGGGACAGAGGTCCCCTAGAGCGCATGGAAAAGTCAACAATGGGAGAATGGAGCTCGCGCCTCTCTCGCAACACTTTCACAAACAACCACTGTCTTCCTTCTCACCCTCTCTCCCTTTGTGGGATCTTTCTTCACCGATGAGATTTTTTCCTCTTATAATTTTAGGGTTTAATTTGTTGGTTTTGTTTTATCCTTTTTGGGAAAACTCGCGTTTTCGATTTCTGACTTGGTATAGTCAACGATGATCACTCATTTCATTTTTCGCGACTTTAAAGTCTTCAACAGCTCCCGTGAGAAGACAGCTGAGTCACGTGGTTTTGAACGAATCTATTAAGGGGGCACAGTACCTTTAAAACCTTAAAAAAATCAATTTTCCAATTAATTTTGATCTATTTAGATAGTTTGAAATGTTCTGATTCTGGTAAAATAACCGCATGAAAAAATTCGCATTCGTTCGTAATGAGGATTTTTCGAACACACCAATTTTTATTTTCAGCTGTTCGTTTGTTTACGTTTCTTAGTTTTGGTTTGGAATTATGCTATTAATTTTTCGAATTATGCTATTTATTTTTTTCGAAAGTTTTAATAATAATATTTTTACTGTAACAAATATAAGCAGAATATGTACTACTCAACTCTTTCATTTCACAAATCTATTTGTTTACTTGAACGCACGTGAATGCTAAAAATAACTATTTCAACTTTAATTGCACTTATCTCAGAATGGTAATTTTCAAGCTTGCGCGCATTATAACTCTGCAACTAATGAACGTAGACTCCTGAAATTTTGAATGGAAATAGATTATCAAAAGGGCTTCGAAATGAATCCAAAATTTTACTCAAAAGCTAAAAATATATTAAAAATTTTTGATATAGTATGAATGAAAATTTGGAAAAATTAATGAAGTGAAATATTAATTGATTATGTTATATTTATGTGTTACTTAACTACTATTTTTGGTTTTAATTTAAAATAAAAGCATTGTGTTACTCATATCAGCCATTAGTTTTATAGAAAATGCACAGGATGACTCAGAATGTTGCGCACAAGTTATGCTTGTAAAAAATATGATAAAAAATGACCTTATGTAAATTCTAGTAAAATATTATTTAATTTTTAAAAATCAAACCAATTTTTCTGCATTGTGTAGTATAAAGTATTAATAAACCCTGCAAAAAATTTCATTATGATACACATAAAACTTTTGGTGATACAGTTTATCGAAATTAGTCTATTTTACCTGCTGATTTGTATGCTTAAAAGTACTGTACCCCCTTAATAAAATTAGGGGACTGGTGGTAGCGTAAACACACCGATTCCACAACTGGCGTCTACGAAACATTAAAAATTTTGATGAACTATCTTCCGCATTTAACCCTTTGAAAAGGACTTGCTCCTCTACCCCTATAAAAAAAATTTGAACAAAATTTATGGGTAAAGACCTATCATATACCCTTTGGCATTTATACCATAACAAAAACTTAAATTTTTTATGCAGTAGTGGGCCCTTTTATGCTTAACGCCAATGCAGAACACTCATAGACATCACAATATCAAATATTTATATACCTTAGCAGCATTAATATACCTATCCTTACCTATTTTAACCCTCCAAGTGTTTCGACGAGATATCGCGTCCAAGATCTGGTCAATTTTCTGAGGAAGTGATATCTCGTCGAGAGACAAAACTATCCTATTTCAATTAAACTAAGGGACCAAGGGGAATGAAGATTCAAGTAGGAAAAACAATTTGTCCCTTGCCCTGGTGACAGTTTTGGAACAAGTTTTTGCACCAGTGGCTGGAAACTACAAGGCAGTTTTCGATGCGAAGATAAACCACTAAGAGGTTTAAAGCCTCCCATCTTCCCGGAAAGGGTTAAATTGGTTTAAATTAAAGGCGAGTTTCAAACGAAATTGAACTAAAAATTTAATATTGTGAAGCTTTTTAAAATTATACCAGTTCCTACTTTTTGTAGCACTAAAAACCTTCAAAAATGTGCAACACCATTCCACTCTTATGGCTAAGAATAAATAGGGACCTTACTCATCCAACTCAATTCATGGGAAAAAGGGATTAATAGAGTGAGTATAACCGACTCACGCATCAAAAGTTCCTCCATTTTATACTCGCGGGTGCGTTAAAATACCAACTGCAATAACAAGACCGATGGATGTCGCTAAATTGCATAATCATATACTTTTCAACAATCCGAGTGGAGAAAAAAACCGCTGCGCGCCTCCCATTGTTGGAAACCAGACGAATCACCGTCTTCCCCGAAACGCTACGCCCTTTCACATGCGATCTCCGACAAAGAAAACGTTTAAAAAATAAACGCTCCGCCGAACCATAAATTTTCCAGAAGGCGTTATCCATCAATAATGGAAGTTGCCAATCTCCGATGAGGCACAAAAAGCGAAATAAAGCCGCCATCGAGTCAAGACGATTACAAATCGCTGAACAACACGCATGGCCAGATGGCGGTAGAGCCTTCCCCCTGCTTCATGGACAAAATTTTCGTGGTTAACTTAATCCGAAATGAACGTCTCTTTTATTTTTAAGTTGACAACCGTGGTTAACCGGCATATCACAAATGCGTTTAAGCGCCCTCGGGAGCCGTGAAAAGCCATTGAATGTCGCTTTTTTTTATCTTGGGCGACAGGCTTATCGGAAGTCGAAGTCTTAATACGATCCTGGTCCGAAATCGGCCATGACGAATCTATTCATCGGCGTCGAATCATAAGGGGGGTACAATACTTTCTCACGGATCTTTCCGATTCGTTCGGAACGCCCTAAAAAGGATATTCACTGAGTAATGACATGAAGTGAATGTGGGGGACTCTGCGCAAATTTGTGTTTGTTCCACCGCTGAAAATTCTGCGTGGAGCATGTTTCATATTTCATCACGACAGCAAAAATTTATAGCTAAATTTAATTTTACTTCTTAATGGATGCTTAAAAGTTTTTAGAATTGTTCGTGTGAGAGGCATTTTCTGTCAAGCTCAACTCATCTGATCTTAGTTCAAAATGACAAAGCATTTTCTTCGTGGCCTCAATGAATGTCTTCATGTTGGCGTGGTGTGGAAGTTTGGAGATTGGGGTGACAACTCTGGTGTTGTCCCCGTTATCTGACCGCGGTTCAAACTGACGAAATGCTGCCTTCTAACCTTTCCCTTTGGGATTGATCCCGGACCGTCGCCAATAGCCCATTATATTGCTTTAGTGTGATGTAAATACAACTGCCAACTAACAAACTGTCAGGCTGAACATAGGTGGTGGTAGTGTTTCTGCGGCGATACGTATTTCCTGTACGTATTCAGAACTTGATGTCAGGCGGCTTATTTCTCGAATACGATTTCAACTCTTCGCCAATAAAAATTCCAAAGAATGAATTCTGAATTGATACATGATAGTTGATTGGTCAACACTAATTTTACTAAACAGTTTAACACTTTACCACATCGGCCAAAGCGGTGTGGGACTCTGAACCCTGAAGTTTATGTCTTCATATTCACATGTGGAAGTTTGAGACTTCAATTTCATAAATTAATTCCACCATTAAATAATATCCATTTCTAATCACCCATAGCAGGGCAATGGATACAATAGGACCTCTAATTATCTGACTACTTTTAAAGAAATTTCTGTTTTTAATTTCACCGAATTTTCTTAAATTTCAACTTTGACAATGTTTTAAAATTAGTGTTAATGCTCTTCTTGCAAGGGTATTCAGCAGTGCAAGGATATTCGTTCTAAAATCGATCACTAAAACCTAAGAAGTGGCGATCAGTAGTTGGGAATACCACCTTTTAATGCGATTCGTCGAGTGCTTTTTTTAATTTGTACTACCTTATTTTTATGCCTATAACGCCCCTAAATCTACACTATATGGACAAAAGTATTTGGACACTGCAGAAAATCGGAGGATCCATCTTAGTGTGGGGTTGTTCTTCCTGGATAGGACTCGGCCCATTGCTTTATGTACCTGGTACCATGAACGCTGACGTGTACCTCGACGTTCTGGATAATTCGGTCTTGTCTACACTATGGCAATACTACGGCGATGATGGCTGTTTCTTCCAACAGGATCTAGCTCCAGGTCAAACTGCAAAACGTGTACTGCACTGGTTTTCTGAAAATGAAGTGAATTTGCTTGACTATCCTGCTCAGAGCCCTGATCTTAATCCGATCGAGCACTTTTGGTACGAATTGGAGCGACGGGTACGACACCGCCACGCACACCCATCTTCACAACAATCTCTTATCACAGTCTTGCAAGAGGCATGGCGAGCTATTTTACCCAGACTTACAGAGAACTTGTAGAAGGTATGCCTCGACGTGTTGCAGCTGTAATACAAGCAAAAGGAGGGCCTACCCGTTACTAAATAGAATAATAAAACACTTTTTCTGAAAAACATGCAGTGTCCAAATACTTTTGTCCATATAGTGTATGTTTTTAATTTAAATTTCTCCCTCCCTTAAGTAAATTTCCTTGCTTAAATATTATGCACTTTATAATGTGGAGGTAGGTACGTATTTAATCAACGTCGCAATGGAGCAACAAAACTTATAATGTGGAGATGAGTTGCTTTGCAGCGGGTTCTCCGAAAGTGATATGTCCTATGCTATCCAAAGCAAGAACACTGAGGTGAGACTCCAGACGTCCCACCACTCCTGAAGAGGTTAATTGATCTATCTCAATGAACAAAAAATAATTCAAACTTCTGTGTCTACGGTACCATAGTACTGGGGATTAATACTTCTACGCCGGGAGGTAGCTTTCTAAACAGTATCTTGTCCTCCCCTCATGAGAGCTTTTGTTAAGATCTGTATATGCATATACTTACAATTGCACAGGAAGTGGGATTCATTGATTGTTTGAAATCACATTAAACAGGTTGCATTGAAATGTACACCATCATATTCATTAACTTTTGAGATTTTAGGGGTTACGTTAGCTTTTGTGTCCCCAGAGAATAATATATTTAATTGTGATGATGGTAGAATAAAGTGTTATGTTATTGAATAAAGCAATATTCTTCCAGAGGTAGTTCTCTTAAAAACAGAATCCTACGTACTATTCACTTTTGGACCCTGCGCCATAAAACTCCAACATCCAATCCTACGTACAGTTCTACTTTACAATTTCCATGTGTTTGCACATATTGTTCTTTGAATGTTCAAATTTCCAATGTGGAATGAATCAAATGTGAGGTATTGATGAATGAATAATGAATTATATAAGGGGCATTTCCCGAAAGAATACGGGGTTCCTCTATCCAATATTCTCAACTTCATTAGGAACCCCATAGAGGAAGTCCATTATTTTATTACATCGCCGTTCTACTCTCCTCGTAAGTCTTGAAACAAAAAATTTTCAGGAACGAGAAAAATTAAACACCAGAATGTAGACCAGTTACGATGATGCAAGGCTTTAAAATTCACCGATAATTTGTAACTGATTTCCTGTATTTCTCTCTTTTCTGTGTCCCTAAAGATTTCCTTGTGTGTATGTCCATTTACTTGACGTTGTTTGGAACAGTTTGGCCAAACATGGCCCTTGCGCCATGACACCAAATCCAACCAACCAACCTGACAAAGGTAATCAGCAACATCCATGCACTTACAAACCGAGATTCAAGGCAGGAGCACATAGGTTGACAGCTATAACCGCTGTACTAATAGGCTGCTTGTGTAATACAGAATAATTCAGATTAGTTTTCTTGAGAGTTGTAGGCGGCATGGGTTCAATTCCACTAACTCATCCTAGGAGTATTTCCCTCCTCTATGTCAGTAAAACTTACCTTGTGTGTGTATTTTCATTTACTTGACTTCGGGATTGATGGAAGACCGTCGCCTATAGTCTTGTGTTGCTCCAGTCTGATCTAAATTCAACTACCTACTTACCATTTACTTGATGTTGGCTATCCTGTGTTTGGCGCAGCTTGGCCAAATAGGGCCCTTGGACCATGAAACCCAACTAAACGACAACAATAGTTTACAAAAACATCAAGTTTTAGCAATACAAATAAATCTTACTGGTTAAATATTTTAAGTTAATAAAATACTTTAAAACAATTTTTATTGTTTAAAAATAATAGTTAACCAGCGACATGTGAGGGGGCACATCTACTTCAGATGTGTACGGTCTTCACGGACCTGAGGTACTCTAGGGATCTTTTCTTCTCACATGGTGTGTACTGTCTTTGGTAAACCGGGGTTACTCAAATACCCTAAATACGCCAAAACAACCAATGACGTATGACGATATTTGCATCACCTTGTCGAACCTCTCCCCTCTCAAAACCCCCCGACGTTACTTTGCTGCACGGTCCCCCAATCGCACTCCCGCCAGTGCACAAGGCGCGCGGTTTCCGTCTCCAACCGCAGGGGTGCGCTGCGATCGCCCCGTGTCGGACGGGGGCGCAAAATAAATCCCCAGCCGCTCTCTTTTGTGTTGCCGCCCATATTTATTTAACTCCCGCGGCCGCTGACAAATTGGGCCAGCCGCCCGTACGAGGTATTAACGATGGGCCCGGGATTTTCCAAAAGGAGATACCCACTGCCGGTGACGTCTCGGCCCCGTTGATTGAGCTGTTGGCGCGATGGGTCATATATCACAGGGCACCAAAGGCTCTCGCCAATGCGCCTTGCTTGGCGATTAATCACTCTGGCGTACGATGCAGATACGGAGGTGGAAAAAACATATTCAGTCGGGAAGGGGTTAGACGTATTTATTTTTGTATACCCTTTTGAAAAAAAGATTGGATGTTTGATTTTGTGAAGAGAGGGGAATAAATAAAAACAAGAATATATAAACAAATCTGCTTGAACAAATTCCAACGAAGATGTTTACGAAATGACCAAGGCTCGGATTTGCTACTTTTTAAATATTTATTTCTTATGAATGAGTATCCTTTAGGGATATCCCCCTCGGGATCGCATCATCTTCAACTATCCAAGGGTTTAGACGAGATATCTCGTCCATCAAGATCTGACCAATTTTGTTAATGACAACACATCTCGTCCATCAAAATCTGACCAATTTTGTTAATGACAATACATCTCGTCCATCAAGATCTGACCAATTTTGTTAATGACAATATATCTCGTCCATCAAGATCTGACCAATTTTGTTAATGACAATATATCTCGTCCATCAAAATCTGACCAATTTTGTTAATGACAATACATCTCGTCCATCAAAATCTGACCAATTTTATTAATGACAATATATCTCGTCCATCAAGATCTGACCAATTTTGTTAATGACAATATATCTCGTCCATCAAGATCTGACCAATTTTGTTAATGACAATATATCTCGTCCATCAAAATCTGACCAATTTTGTTAATGACAATATATCTCGTCCATCAAGATCTGACCAATTTTGTTAATGACAATATATCTCGTCCATCAAAATCTGACCAATTTTGTTAATGACAATATATCTCGTCCATCAAAATCTGACCAATTTTGTTAATGACAATACATCTCGTCCATCAAGATCTGACCAATTTTTTTAATGACAATACATCTCGTCCATCAAGATCTGACCAATTTTGTTAATGACAATACATCTCGTCCATCAAGATCTGACCAATTTTGTTAATGACAATATATCTCGTCCATCAAGATCTGACCAATTTTGTTAATGACAATATATCTCGTCCATCAAGATCTGACCAATTTTGTTAATGACAATATATCTCGTCCATCAAGATCTGACCAATTTTGTTAATGACAATACATCTCGTCCATCAAAATCTGACCAAATTTGTTAATGACAATATATCTCGTCCATCAAAATCTGACCAATTTTGTTAATGACAATATATCTCGTCATCAAGGTACTGCCGGGTCAGTTTTTTAGTGACGAGATATTTCTCCCGTCAAGATCTGGTCATGTTTACTAATAACGAGATACCTCGTCACGAAAACTACCAGGAGGCTTAAGTGTTTACGGGCTTATCGATTGGAGTACTCTAGTGATCTATTCTTTACACATGGGGCTTACTGTGGCACAGCTTGTTCACTTTTGGACCTTGCGTCATGAAACCCCAACATCCAATCCATGGGGCTTACTGCCTCTGGTAAACATGCGGATCGCGACCCAGTATACCCAAGCGATCTTTCTCTTCTTTCTCCTATCCATAATTTCTTTTCACAATTACTTGACTTTGTCTTGATCAAATTTGTGCCTAGCGCCATAAAACCCCAAACCAACAAACCTGTTGGGTTTTATCGATTGAAGACAGAGTTTTATACATTAAAAATAAATTTTATTACGTAGCCAAGTCTTATGGTTTAAAAACATACTTTTAGAAAACAACAAGAAGTCTGATCAGATCATGATCCCCAATACTCTTCACATTATCTCCTCTCTTTTATACATTCAAAGGGCCGCGGTGGCCCGGTTGGAAGAGCAACGGACTAGCAACCGAAGGGTTGCGAGTTCAAATCCAGCCAAACACCGCCGTGTACAAAGGGGGCTGGTGCACGTTAAATCTGTCGTGGCCTCAAATGTCCTCACGTTGGCGTGGTGTGGAAGTTTGGAGAGTGGGGTGCCAGCTCAGGTGTTGCCTCGTCATCTGACCGTGGTTCAAAATTACGTGGTGTTGTCCTCGGATCTTTCCCTTTGGGATTGATCCCGGACCGTCACCAATAGCCCGTTGTGTTGCTCCAGTGTGACGTTAATTGAAAATACCAAAATACCAAATTATACATTCAAAGATTTACACAATTTTCCATATTGATGTGCCCCACACGGCACTATAATTGGAGGTTTGAGACCGATTCCAACAAAACCTTTAGAAATATCTGATATCTGTATCTGGTCTGCGCGCAGAGTAAACCTTTTCGGAGGGCCGTATTGGCCTGAAGGCCAAAAATCTTTTTTCGAAGAGTCCTTTCTAGCCGGCGAGAATCCATTTTCGGTAGTCCGTATTTGGCTGGAGGACCTTGTTAACTTTTTCGAAGGGCAATCTGGCAAGTGGGCTGATTAAAGCTATTTGGAGGGCCGTATAAGTCTGTAGGTCCGTTAACCTATTCAGATGGTCGTATCTCTCCTGCAGGCCTGAGATTATCTATTCACTAAAACTTATTTACCTTACGCGTACGGCTTTTATTGGTGGGCTCGTTAAGCCTGACCCCGACAAGAACAGCTATTCCTCAAATAGCTTATAAGGTCAATGTAGAAAAGGTCTTTATTTTGTTAGAAATATTTCTAGTATTAAGCAGGCATATATTCAGAAAACAATTTCGGAGATGGCCCAGCACTCTCTCTTAGGGCCGCCGCTTTACAACGACAGAATCCGGTCAATCTGAATCCCAGGTAAAAACTGACTAATGAAAATTCAGAAAACCGCTTCCATAAAAAATAGCTTGCTCGTCTTGACCCTACAAGTGGTTTCGACGAGATATATCGTCCATCAAGATATCGCCAATTTTTCTTATGGTGAGATGCCTCGTCATCAAGATATGGCTGACCGTTTTTATGATGACGAGATCAAGATCTGGTCAGTTTTCTTCTAATGACGAGATGCCTCGTCGAGACAATCAACAGGAGGATTGGAATATCTTATTTTATTTGAAGAATTTAGAATACTACTTTGAAGAGGTAAACCAACACACCTCCCCTCTGGCCACGTCACTGCATACACATCTGAATTGGGTGTGTTCCCAGTCGTTATTTTTCGTAAGCTAAATAACCCTACTAACCCAATGAAGTATTAATTTACAGATGAGTAGTAGTATAGTAGTAGACCCACCTCCTACCTACTCACCGTGAGGTTTAGAGCATTTAATGGTAGGAGGGGGAACCATTTATTATCTTTAAATTTTACATATTTACAGAAAAGAATACAATTTTTTTAAAACAAAATTCCAACAGATGTTGGTAAAAGGTTCAGGCTAACAGTGCCTGTATAAAGTTATTATAACATGTTTGCATATTAATTAATATAAATAGAAAATGTTGGTGAATAAATCAGGCTAACATTGCCTGAGAGTAATTGTATAATAAATTAGTTTATATAGAACTATTTATAAATAAATGTAACAATATAGATGTAAGATAATGTATGTTTATATAATAGATTATATAAACATACAAAGTATGACATAAAAACGTTAAATTTAAATAGAAAGAGTTCAATTATTTACATATGAATTCAAGGTGGAGGAAGCCTCCCAACTATCTCCTTTGCAGCCAACACATAGGCCTTAATTTTATATCTAGATAAATAATTTTAAATAATTGCGTTTAGCCAAATAGGTTTATTACTTGATTTTGGTTTAGTAATATGGTTTGGTTTTGTGTGTTGACATTCAAAGAGATAGTGGTCAGCCTCTCCCACCCTGCCACATTCACAAAGATCAGAGGTTTTAATTTTAAATCTATACAAGTATGCTGGGAAAGGACCATGACCTATCAGGTACCAGACAATATATCTGTCCTCGACGAAGACAGATACCTTGTCTGGTACCTCAGAACTCACAGAACTCATAAGCCCTGTGTGAGTTTTCTGTTGAATAGGCATAATATTGGCTAGAGAAAAGCAACATCACAAATGTAACTTTTTAATAAGACGCCAAAATAATAACAAAACTGAAAAGTGAAAAATTCCATTCCAGACTTCTACTTGAAGTACATTGATTTAGTTAAATGAAGTTTATATGTGTAAACATATAAGATAACTTTTGTATTTGCGTATGTATGCAAGCATTTGGTGTGTGCACACCGATGACAACCAGGATCATCCGCAAAACTTATGGAGTCGGAGGCGAATTTAGAGGCATGCTCTGGGATGCCTAGACCTTCGAAAGTGTTGTGGCTTCTGATTTTTAAAATATCTACATATATATAAAAAAGTACTTCAAATACACGAAGTACTATTTTACTAACAGATTCGCGCATAGCATCTGCGCTGAGCTTTCTGAATTGCTTACTTATATTGATGGAAAAGTGTCGTTATTCCCATTTCATATCTTATTTCAATCAGTTTATATTAAATACAGCATCCATATTCGTATAAATTGATTTCATACTTCTAAATGAAATAAAGTTATCCATAAGTATATAGCAGCATTTCGTTTATTTTACTGGTTTTAGTTCTTATTTCCAATAAAATGCATAACAAAAAGCACACATCATGTTACCACAATTGCCTTCTGAACGTCTATTTCAATTTCTTTCCATTCCCTTGTTCAAAGGCGATCCGGCACTTTATGATGCTAAACCTATTTTCGCTCATATTTTCTTTCCGGTGTACTTTTACCAATATTATGCAGCTTCATAGCTCAAACCAAGCATATTTAATATAAGCAGCAAAAAAGTAGCGAATGAATCTCGTAAGGATCGATTTTATATTGTTTTTATAAGTAGTTTCCATTCGACAATAAACAAGTAACGTTGATTTTTGTGCCACGTACGTTAGTAAAATATATATAGATTTTTCAATTGAAATAATACTTTTTTTAATAGAATATTTATTTCCTTAAAATTACAATTATTGTTTTTCTTAGTTATGTCTATCTTCTAACATATTTATACATCTATGTAAAGTATAAATTCCGCTGGACTTTGCACACATAGAGGAAATATGAAAGAGAGTGTGTGGTGATAACCATTTTATGTGTCCGTGATTATGTGACCAAAACTAGAAGTAACGTGAATCTTCGAGACTACTTTTGTCTGCCGGGTGGAGACGAACATGCATCATCTGATTGGCCCACGGGACGGGAGTAGACGCCCATCCACTGATCTGATTGATCCCCGCGACACAGTAGCAGACTTAGGCGATTTCATCATTTTTGTCACCACTCTATAGAAATGCACATTCTCGCATCAACGAGGCAATAACATGCCAAATCGGCCAACCAAATGAATTTTTCACAGAACAGTCACGTGACTACTAGTCGACATGTTGGCCACACTTTTTGAAGCTCCTCTCAATTGCAATGCTCAGTCCACTCTTACTTTACTTCTGTGTGATAGTCCATTTTAGGAGTAATGGCGTCTTACTCACAGGGGGCTCCTTTACAAATAGCGACTAGTATGTCCCTTGTAGTACCGAAGGCGAAGAAGCCAATGGTCCGGCATTAGAAAAAAAATAACTTCCTCATTTCCTGGATTGGCGCAGCTTATCTGCTTTTGAACCTTACCCCAAAAAACCCTTCCTGATCGCTTCCTTTTATCATAAGCTTCTTATTAACTAAAACATGATAAACTTCGATTTAAAAGCTTTAATTATCTTACCACTTCCCTTTCAGATAGATTCTCTAACACCTCTGCGATAAAGAATTATTCTCACTACATATTCAGAATTCTTTTTATGGTGGCATTGAAAAATTACAAATTGGAATGAACACTCGAACTATCTTTATCATATCGTCAACATTAATAATTAAGGCATGCAAACAGTAATTAAGACATGCATTAAGCATAAACCCAGCTAATCGTATCTGTGTTCATCCTTGGAAGCTAAAAAGTAAGCACATTTTCTGAGTGGTCGTATTTTTTATTACCACATAATTTTTTGAAACAAGTGAAAAATATTACTTTTACAGGGATTCTTTCATATCAGATGTTTGTATGTCATTGTTTGAATTTTGTTTTAAATAGAGAAATTTGCATATCCTTCTCTCTGATAATTGTTCACATTTTTGTGGTCTTATGCTTTCTTAACATACTGTAATTGACATTGACGTACGAGTCATTCCCACATACACTCGCAAACGTTTCATGTAATCTGTGTAACATTGTACAACAATAAATACTTAATTTTTACTAAAAGTAAATTTCAATTCCACAAAAATTGTATAACGCAATTTAAAAATTGCGTATAGTTATTAAAGTTTGAATGTGCAATTTTGATTTATAATTTTCAAGAGGAAGCAGAAACAGCTATATATTCCACTAATCATGTGTCACATAAGTGTCAAACCATTGGTATTGCGTGGTGGTGATAATGTAAACTTAATTTAGTTCAATCCTAGCCTCACACAACTTTTGCAACTCAGTTTTTTGAGAAAAAAATATTTAGCTGCTTGGAAAAAATTTCCTATTCTTCTTTACTTAAAGAATTTAATCAAATTAGTTAAATTTCGATTTTTATTTATTACTGAGAGCACTGTTCATATTTTTCTGTTGATGCCTTTTACATTTTCTTACTTTTAAGCTGATAAAAATTCAAAATTTAAGGAATTTTTGAGCTTGAATAGTTTCTTTCATTTAGAAGGGAAAATATACCATTAGAGTATATTAAACTTAGCTCGAATATTAAATGAATGTTTAAAAAAGGAGTGTGCTAATGTCTAAGTATAATTTTGACTCACCTTTTATATTATATTTGTGAATTTTAAAAAGAAAGAATTGTATGGAATATAATGACTGCATCTTATATTGATTTATACCATATCTACAATTTAAATTGGCAATGACTTGAATTAGAATGCATGAAATTCAATTTGATAGAAGAAACTTCTGAAAGTGGATCAAAGTAATCCGAAATACTAAATTAATTAATGTTTTTAGCATTATTTTGTTGCAACGGCTCATATTTTAAATCTCAATTTACTCAAATCAGGAAATAAATCCTGCAGTCTCATTCAATTCATAAAATATTTATTCAAGCATGTATCAAAAACTACACCCTTTTCAAATCATACCTTAGTTTTGGTGAATTCCTTTGCATTTTTAAACTTTTTGGTTTTACGGAACACATACCGAACATTTTGTCTTTGAAATAAATACAGTTCGCGCGTCGAACTTGACCAAAATATATATCGTCGGCTAGCAAGTGAAACATAATAAAGCTGAATTCAAATAGAAAGCACCAGACGCGAAGCGATATGTGTAGGCCAATCAAAGATGCCGGCGCTAGAGGTGAAAACACTGATTGGTTTGCGTGTGTTGCTTTGTACATTGCGCTTCCTATTTGAATTCAGCTTTTGTCAAATTTTTCTAGATATGAGTTTTTTAGTATTTGTAGACCAGAATGTTAAGTTTTTCTTTACATGCTTAGATTTCTTCATAAAAAACGCACTTAAACACTTAAGAAACATCGAAATAAATCAATAAATATACTTTATTTATTATAATTTCATTAATAAGTTGCTGCAATACATAATCATGATGAAAGTACGCTTCTCTGAATAATTGATAAATTCATTAAACTCAGTGTAATAAATAATTGTAAAACTGATAAAATTACAAATTTCATCATTGCTTGAAAATTATAATTACTTTCCTTACGTCTTCTAAGAACTGTTCTTTGTATGCTGTGAACTTAACTATGCTTCAGTACTAGAACTGTTTTTCTTTTAAACTGACAATACTTCTATTTTCAACAAGTTTCAATCGAATATTAACGCGTAGATTCTGAAGCAAAAGGTAGGTAGGTAGTTAATGAACGTCGGACAGGAGCATCACACTGCGCTATTGGCGAAGGTCTAGGATTAATCCAAGGACAGTACCACGTAATTTTGAACTCTGAAACAAGAAGTGGAATTACATCTTTCTTATTCTTGATGGTATCTTTTATAAGTGGAACACATCATAAAGGCCAGAGTGAAAGGAGGTGATTGGCGAGGCAGGGATACATTTTTGGCGACCTCCTTTTGCATTTTAAGTGTGTCCACCACCGAATCCGCAGCAACCCTAAAAGAGGGAGCGTTCGCGGATTGCGACTAATGAAAGCAACACCCGTGTAATACGCGCTGGCTTAAATCGCAAATAATTCTGGAGATTTTCACTTTTCCCATGACGTAGACAATTATTATGAGTATTGTGAGCGTAATTTGCGGGTGTCGCAGAGAATTAAATTCATTTATTTGTTCCGGTCTAGGGGGAAGGAAGGACTTTTATAAATGGTTTTGCTGCGGCCAGGGGCGGTAAATAGCGGGGCCCTAATTAGATTAGAAAGAGAAACGCTTTTCTGTGGCATCCGAGCGCAAAACGATAATGTTGCTGACCGGATCCCTGCTAAACCGGACTGCGGTTTTCACTGAATGGCCATTCATACCCTTGGCGGAGAATTATGGTTGAAGTTGACAAAAGGCGTAGAAATAAATTTATTTATTGCCATTATTTAGCATTGAAATGAATTTACGATTGATGGTATGAACAGGGATATAGTTTCATGCAAATTTGAGCGTGGAAAATGTTTAAACTAACTCTCTGAGCTTCACGAGACATGGGAGTCATCGATGGCGCTGATTCGATTCCTGTAGCTCATCATGGTTGCATTTTTTTCTTTTGTACCAGTAAAACTTTCTTTTGAGCGTGTATGTACATTACTTCATGTTGTCTGTCTTGTGTTTGATGCATCCTGGTCAAGTATGAGCCTTGCACCATGAAACCTAACTAACAAACCAATTGAGCATCACGATACTTCCGATTAGAGTAGTATTGCTTTTAATCCACGACATACCTAATGACTGAATAACTGCATCTATTGATTGAAGTACTATTAACTAGACCATTGACTGAATCTTAGGTAGTTGAATTTTTTAAACGTTGCCCTGGAGTAACATGAATGGCTATTGGCGACTGTCTGGGATCGATCCCGATGTGAAAAGATCCAAGGACAATGCGTTGTAATTTTGAACTACGATCGGGCCGCGGTTGCCCTGTTGGTAGAGCAGAGAATTCGCAACCAGATGGTTGTGAGTTCGAAACTTGATCCAATCAAAGATCATTCATGGTTGCATTTCTTTCTTTTGTACCAGTAAAACTTTCCTTTGAACGTGTATGTACATTACTTCATGTTGTCTGTCTTGTGTTTGATGCATCCTGGCCAAGTATGGGCCTTGCACCATGTGTGAAACCTAACCATCAAACCAATTGAGCATCACGATACTTCCGATTAGAGTAGTATTGCTTTTAATCCGCGACATATCTAATGGCTGAATAACTGCATTTATTGGTTGAAGTACTATTAACTAGACCATTAACTGAATCTTAGATAGGTAGTTGAATTTTTTTTAACGTTGCCCTGGAGCAACAGGAATGGCTATTGGCGACTGTCTGGGATCGATCCCGATGTGAAAAGATCCTAGGACAATGCGTTGTAAATTTTGAACTACGATCGGGCCGCGGTTGGTAGAGCAGAGAATTCGTAACCAGAGGGTTGTGAGTTCGAAACTCGATCCAATCAAAGACCGTCTTGTAGAAGGGGGCTGATACACGTTAAATATGCCGTGACCTCAAATGACCTAACGTTGGCGTGGTGTGGAAGTTTGGAGAATAATGTGCCAGCTCAGGTGTTGTTCTCGTCCTACTACCGTGTTTCACAATTACGAGGTGTCCTTGGATTTTTCCCTTCGATATTGATCCCGGACCGTCGCCAATACCCCATTGTGTTGCTCCAGAGCGACGTTAATTCATCTTTCTACCTACCTACCTTGAACCACGGTTAGATGGTGAGGTCAACATCAGAGCTGGCAACCCACTCTATAGACGCGAAATATAACTAGACTGATTATTGCTATTGAGAGGAGCTTCAAAATGTGCGATCAACATGTTGACTAGTAGTCACGTGGCTGCTCTGTGGAAAATAAATTTGATTGGCCGAATTGGTATCTTATTGCCTCGTTTGTAGATATGACATCTAATGGCAGGGTATGTGTACGAATCTGCATTTCTATAGAGTGGCGACAAAAGTGGTGAAAATGTCAAAGTCTACTGCTATCAGATGATCAATCAACGAACCAATCAGATGATGGATTAATAGATGGGCGTCTTCTTCCGTCCCCTGGACCAATCAGGCGATGAATGTTCGTTTCCAACCAGCAGGTGAAAGCAGTCTAAGGGTCACGTTACTACTAGTTTTTGGTCACATGATCCTGGGCACAAAAATGTTACGATTGCGCACTCTACTTCCTTTATGATTCACTCTCCAAACCTCCGCACCACGTCAACGTATGCAATCTTAGGAACGATTCTATTGGTGAAGTTTAAAATTGGTTAGAAGTCATGAAGAGGGTTAGAGAAGTCATGAAGACTGCAAGTTGCAGAAGAGATAGAAGAGGCTGTTTCCCTCTGAAGGCTATAAAGCGTGATGCGAAACCTCACAGAAATTTTGAATTTAAAATACACGAATGAGCATTTCAACACAAATGATACGTCATCGGAAAACTATAGAACATGGGTGCACAGCTTCATGAATGCTACGGGCTGAATTGTGAAGAAAGCGGGCCTCATCTATAAGCCTGAAGAAAGGGGAAAGTATTGAGTGGGGAAGAAACTGCCAAAAATAATCCATTTTTAGAGGAAATTACTTGCTAAACATCAGTAGGACACGGTACATTTTTTCATTAATTAGACTTGTGTATAGGGATTTAATCTTGTTCTAAAAATCTTTAAGATGTCCCCCAAATTTTCGATTTTAAATTAGCTCGAAATTGGAACATATAATTCGTAATTAAAAATTTTGCTCACACAAATGTGCTTTCAAAGATGCTTAACATTTCCTGGGCAATCGCTATTGAATTTAAAATATGTCTGGTTTAGACATCAGGCCTCCCTGAGTAGACCCAGGGGTATCCCAAATATACCCCACAAGTCTTGCTCTAAGACGTTGCTGGCTAAACTGATGCTTCACTAACACAAGACAAAATTGTCTGATAAATGTTTATAAAGACGAAATGTAGTTCTTGTGAAAAGCTTCAGAATTCTCTTTTACCCTCTTGGTGGTTGCCTCGACGAGGTATTGAGGTTAAACTGACCAGATCTTGATGGAAGAGATAACTCATCAATAAAAAAAACTGACCAGACCTTGATCTCGTTAGCATAAAAAAAATCAGTAATATTTTGATGACTAAATGTATCGTCATTAGCAAAATTGGTCAGATCATGATAGACGAGATACGTCTTCCAAATCAATTGGAGGGTTAAGGGCACAAGGTAATCGGGTTTTCAAATCTCTAAATGAGAGTCACTGGCATTTCTAAGATGTTCGAGTAGCGATGGTGCTGCCATCTCTTGTGAAGTTTATAAACTAAATATATGTTATGATCAATACTAATAATCGATATGTCGGATGGGAGGCAAGAAAACCGTATAAATTAAGATTTGATACACAAACAATATACACAGTGTCATATTCGCACACAGAATGGAAATCTTGTGTAAAAAACTCAGAAAATCTGTTTGTCTGAAGTAGCAAAAAACACTAACTGCGATCGGGCGTCGTGAAATTTGCTCACCTTATTTTGTCAGGGCAACTACTTTCAACTCAACTACGTCACCCCTTAACCATAGGAGTAAAATTTAATATAGAACATTACACAAGAATGAACTAATTTGGCATTTGATATCAAATATTTTGAGAGCATTAAAAGCATCTACGATAAATCTGTGTTAGAAATGTTTGTATAGTTAAAAATCAGTTCACTCAAGCAATACAGCTATACAAAACAGGTCACCCAAATATTACAGCTCCACAAAACAGCTCACCCAAATATTACAGCTCCACAAAACAGCTCACTCAAATCGCCCTAAATTCAGTTGCTACGGTCAACAAAATTGTATTATATCGTGCTGCCATCTATTAGCAAGAAAAATGTTTTAAGAAGCTGCAAATTGGAAAACATTACCGGTCGGCTCGTCAAATATTTGTACAAATGATTTCGCAATTAATCTATACTTTTACGACTTTATACTTTTGTTGCAATGTGTTTGTTGTATTTCGAAAAATGATATGAATTTCTTTTGCAGAAAAAGGAATTTCACAATTTTAATTAAAATATGGGAATGTTTAAAAGACAATCCGGCAAGGTGCACATGCTTTGTTTTTCACTTAATAGTAATGTCAGCATCTGTGCAACAAATAGAACTTTAAGTTATATTTTTCCCAGCAATCAATTGAACAAAAATATTCAAAAATACATATTAAACACGGAAATTTAAGATGGAGTTAACTGAAAAAAAAACAGGTTTTGATTGGACTCTCGTGTTTAGAAGGTGAGACTAGAAAAATCCAAATTTATTGCAGTCACTCATTTAAAACCCTTAAATTGAGGGCCGTGGTTGACAGTTGGAAGAGCAACAGATGAGCAACCGGAAGGTTGCAAGTTCGAAACTCGGTCCAGCCAAAGACTGGACAAATCTGACGTGACCTCAAATGTCCTCACGTTGGCGTGGTGTGGTAGTTTGGGCAGTGGGGTGCCAGCTTAGGTGTTCTCGTCATCTGACGATCGTTCAAAATTGCGAGGCGTTGTTCTTGGACCTTTCCCTTCGAGATTGAGCCCGGACCGTCGCTAATAGCCAAGTGTTGTTCCAGTGCGAGGTTAAAACCCTTTAATTCTGATTAATGATTTTTAAATCAAATCAGGAAATAAATGCAGGACTCATGCATAAAAAATGCATAATTCATCGTATCAATTCATCATGAATTCTTTTCTCTTACATGTATCAAAGGGCCACGAAAGTCCAGTTAAAAGAGTAACGGATTAGCAACCGGAGGGTTGCGAGTTCGAAACTCGATCCCAAAGAGCGTCGTGTACATGAGGGCTGGAGCACGTTAAATGTGTTGTGGCCTTAAATATCCTCACGTTGGCGTGGTATGGAAGTTCGGAGAGAGGTGTTGACCTCGTTATCTGACCGAGATTCAAAATGACCAAGCGTCGTCCTCGATCTTGCCCTTCGGGATTCCAGACACAGACCTTCGGGATTGTCGTCATCTAACCGTGGTTCAAAATTACGTGGTGTTGATCCCAGACCTTCGTCAATAGCACGTTGTGTTATATATATATATATATATATATACTCCAGTGCGACGTTAATTCAAATACTTAACTACCCTTCGGGATTGATCCCGGTCCGTCACCAAAAGCCCGTTCTGTTGTTCCGGTGTGACGTTAATTCAATTACCTACTTACTTACCTGAGCCATACAATCCAACCAACCTTAACCTTTTTGGATCTTTCCTTTTGGGATGGATCCCGGATCGTCGCCAATAGTCCGTTGTGTTGCTCTGGTGCGACGTTAATTAACTTCCTACCTACATACATACCTACCAACAATTATAATTTTAAACATCTGGATAACCACACGGCACATTTGCCATGCGGGCCGCGGTGGCCCGGTTGGAAGAGTAACGAACTAGCAACCGAAGGGTTGCGAGTTCGAATCCAGCCAAACACCGTCGTGTACAAAGGGGGCTGGTGCACGTTAAATCTGTCGTGGCCTCAAATGTCCTCACGTTGGCGTGGTGTGGAAGTTTGGAGAGTGGGGTGCCAGCTCAGGTGTTGCCTCGTCATCTGACCGTGGTTCAAAATTACGTGGTGTTGTCCTCGGATCTTTCCCTTTGGGATTGATCCCGGACCGTCACCAATAGCCCGTTGTGTTGCTCCAGTGTGACGTTAATTGAAATAACAATAACAATAACATTACCTTACCATTTGCCATGCAATATATACAGTTCCTCAAACTCGATGATCAAAAGAAATATACTTACATTAACATTTTTTCGACTGAATATGGGTGGGATCTTCAGAGTAAGCAAAAAAAAAACAACAACCGTAGGTTGGTAGGTATTTTACTTCGATTACCCAATGCTCCCGCTCAGTAGATAGGGGATTGGTAATTAATTAACGTCGCACTAGAGCAACACAACGGGCTATTGACGACGGTCCGGGATCAATCCCCAAAGGAAAGGTACGAGGACAACACCACGTAATTTTGAACACGGTCAGATGACCAGTAGATAGGGGAGTTACGTTAAAATGTTGCCAGGTAACGTCACTTCCGGTAAACGCGTACAAAAACATGTTCTATCACAAAAACACTCGCGCCACCTCCATTTAGCTTTACATATAAAGCATTTCATACCCGCTCTTCAATCCAATTGAAAGCAGTTGGTTTCTGGTGTAGAACTAATTCAGGAAAACAGAAAATTTATCTCCTGACTTTCCAAGATCGCGAATGAATTGTAATTGTTTCAGGACGAATTCCCTCATTGTGATTTTGCTTATCTTAACCGCTGGCCGGGTGTGATCCAACATTGCTCAGCGTTGTTTCTCTAATTCGTCTACATAATCTCTCGTTGAAGACTTTCAAAATACCAGCGGAATGATTGAAACGGTGGTTTGGAAGATAGAAAACTTCAGTTACTGTGCGCAGACCTACAAGTCTGGTCTGGAGAGTCCGAAGTTCTATCTGAGTCAGGGTTATGATTCCAAATGCTGTTTGAAAATATATCCGAGGGGATATACCGACTCGACTCTCGTTGGCATCTACCTAATTTACGAGTATTCCTCACTGAGACATATCGACTTCGTGATATTTTCGATCATCGGCACCGATGATTGTGACTTGAAAACACTTCACATGAAATGCGATGAACTCGATCGGTACAACTTGAAGTTCGGAACTGCATCCTTCATCACACGCGAAGAACTACTTCGAAAGAAAACAGACTATCTTCCAGGAGACGTTCTAACTGTTTGCTGTCGCGTTCTGTTGACAAACGCGGTTGCTGTAACTCAACGCGTTTTCTTGCGTTCCTGTGTCAACATCGAAAAAGTATCCTGCATTGTGACTTTGGAAAAGTTTAGCACTCTCAAGAACAATGTCAAAAAGTCCATCTTGAAACTATCCGGCTTCGATAAAGCGCTTTCCGGATCGTTGATTTTGGCCGGCGATTCTCTTAATGACGAGAGAATCGAATTGAGGTTGGCTTTGTCCGAACGCAGTAAAGTCACTTTAGCTACGTGCAAAGTATCACTTCTGGATGTGCATGGAATGGCAATAACTGTGTTGGAAGACGAGCACTTTTTTGAATTCAGTGATTCGGTTCAAATCTGGAACATGCCACACTCTATCTCCAAGAAAAAGCTACTGTCCAGAGAAAGCGATTACTTACAAAGAAACGTTTTAACTTTGCTGGTTGAATGTGCCTTTACGACTGGAGATTGCACAAAAGAAGTCAAATACACCCTAAAAAAGCAACCTGTAAGTGCTGAACGAGAATATGCTCAAGGTTCTCTAAAGAGAGACCTGCAATTTATGTTCGAAGGAGGTATTAACTGCGACATGCGTCTACGAGCAGGATCTGAAAGCCTACCAGTGCACAAAGCCATTCTCACTGCAAGATCTTCCGTCTTCAGAGCCATGATGGAGTCCGACATGAAGGAAAGTGCCACCGACTTCGTGGACATATACGACTTGGACAAGGACACGTTGCATCAAATGGTGTTATTCATGTACACAGATACCCTGAAGGGTTTACTTTGGGACAATTCGCTGAAGCTGTATTATGCGGCTGACAAATACGCCATCACTGCACTAAAGCAAGAATGTTTGCGTTATTTGTCGTCTCGTTTAAGCTTGTACAACGTTTGCGAGGTTTTAAATCTCGCATATTTGCACCAAGACAGCTCCTTGAAGAAGGTTGTATACAATTTTATTATCGAACAAGGAAATGCAGTTGTAGAGTCTGAAGAGTGGAAGGATCTGGAAAAGAACAATCCTAAATTAGCATTAGAAACGTTTCATCAAATTTATGGCAAAAATCTCGCATATTAAAGACCCAATGATGTATTTTACCTTTTTAATTCATAATTTTTAAATGGAATTTAAAATGCTTGGGTACTAAAGGAATCCAAGATTGGTAAGTTCATTTTTGAAATCGCTTAAAAGTGAATTAATTAAAGTGCTAAAAGTACTAAAAAGAATCCAATGATAATTGTTCATTCTTGAAATAATTTTAAAAACGAATTTAAAATGCTTAAGCACTAAAAATAGTTTGAAAATACTCTATTTTGAAAACTTTGCTCGAGATATTGACTTGAGCAAATGCATTTATTGCGCAATTTTACTTCTTAATTACTTTATGTTACATAAAGTAGAAAGTTTATTCATTTGAAGTGGTCAACGCGTTTTAAAGTGAACTTTGAGATTTCTGTAGCATCTCTATGTAAACATGCTACCCTTACAAGAATAGTCAGAAACATACAGATATAGTTTTCAAGAATGCAAACTTTTCTAAATTTTCAATAACGCAATGCAAAAAAATATTTTACAGAAATATTTATTTTCATATTTTGTGCAGTGTGTATATTTCTATTGAGTATTTGTATATTTAGCTAAGAAAATCATTTTAATTTTAATGAATTCGTTATACATTTTATTTTGAGATGCTACTGTATAATACTGGTTTTAAAATGTTTTGCTTAGAGTTTTATTCAATCATTCTAATAAAAGTTTTATATCAAGTAAGAGTGCGTTATTTTAAATAACTGGGAAAAACCTTAAAATTGATTTTCTAGTGTAATGAACTCACGCGATATTAGTGATGCGTTATTTCTTTTTAAAATCTTTACCAAACAGTAAATTGGTCATAAAATATTAATCTAAAAGTTCTGGTATTTAAAGTTTCAGATCTCGTTCAAAGTTTGAAGGAATTCCTTCATGTCAAATGTTTAATATAAACTTATGCAGTGATGTTTCACTGCAACGGGTTGCAACGTTATACAAATAACGTGCATTTGATGTGATAGTCTAACTTCAGTGAAAGGCATTTCAGAATTCTAATAGTTGCCGCAGTAGCCCGGTGTGAAGAGGAGTGGATTAGAAACCGGAGGATTACGAGTTCGAGATTCGATCTAACCAAAGACCATCGTGTACGTATCGTTCATGGTCGAGATTCGATCTAACCAAGACCATCGTGTACGTATCGTTCATGGTCGAGATTCGATCTAACCAAAGACCATCGTGTACTTATCGTACGTGGCCTCAAATATGCTCACATAGGCGTGGAGTAGAAGTTTGGAGAGTTGGGATAGCTCAGGTGTTGCCTCGTCACTTGACCGTGGTTCAAAATTATCAGGTATTGCCCTAAGATCTTTCCATTCAGGATTGATCCCGGATCGTCGCCAATAGCCTGTTGTCTCTCCAAGTGCGACGTTGATTCAACTACCCCGAATTCGAATGATCAAGCTGCTTTTATGTAATTGTTAGATAGCTTAAAAAATGTAAAAATTATCCTAAAGACTGGCAACTATCAATTTATTTTCATACAAATTGATTTGAAGTTGATAGGCAGTTAAATTTGTCTCTAGCAACACAATGGGTCAGAAATTGATTTGAAAAATATCCATGGCATACAACTACATTGAACTAAGAATCATTAAACCAATAATTTTACTTAAGCTAGTATAACATAAATAAGCACCAAGCGTATTTATAACTCTTCAAACTGATGTCTGGACCAGTACTTGCAGAAATTCAAATGGGTATGTTATTTTTACTGTAAGAAAAATCGCATTAGTCAGATTATCATTTTCTGAACAGTCGAAATTTATTTGAAACAATGCAGTACTTGCAACATTGTCTTATTACTCTAAGTTTTGAAATTCCTGTTCCTGATTTAGATTATAAATTAATGTAAAAATTTCAATTGCCATGTTTGATTTTTCAATCTTATTAATATTAGCAAAATTACCCGACCCTACTCGAGTTGAATTGGTTAACTGCAGCTTGAAAGTGACCAAATAATCGCTTTTCTCTTTCGTAGAAAAAGCCAACATTATTTAAGTGTCAGAAAAATAATTTTTAATTGCTTTTCGACTTTTTTAGAATTTCTACATCATTGTACGGAAATCGTATACATGAGTATCAATCCATGTATTACAATTTACATACCTTGTTAAGTGACAAGTAAGGTGTCACTAAGGTTACTAAAAAAAATTCGCTTTTGAGTTCGAATCGGTTTATTGTCGATTGAAAAAGTGACCAGAACAATCAATTTTCTCGTAAAAAAGGCCAACGTGATTTAAATGTTAGAAAAAGAATTTTCAACATCACTTCGACGTTTTTATAATTTTATACATGCATATCCATCTGTAGGAGGGGTGGGAGAGCTAATGTTTTCAAGAATCTTTATCTGTTCAAGTGTCAGGTCGCAAATTTTCACAAGTCCAGAGTCAAGATTCATTAAATCCTGTTTCAATAAATTCACAGAATAAGACTTAAAAAATGGAATAAGGTGACATCTAAAATTGCAATACAATTCCGCTTCATTTCGCGGCCAAGATTTTTAGCGTCATTACGCTTCAATTCTTGGTTCAACTGATTGGCGCAAGAGCTCCACCTACCGTCATTACGGTACATACTCCGCCACGATGAACCTTGGTTCATTACAAAAAATAATATTTAGATAATATCAAATCTTCAAATTTAAGCTTTAAACAAAATGTAAAAAATGTTCAGCAAAATATAAGCTTATAAAAGTAAATTTAAAACATGAGAAATAACATGCAATATATATATATATATATTGCATGTTATATATATATATATATATATAGTTACAAATCCTCAGAATTAAAAAAGTACCTGCTTAAAAATTCACAAATCTGAAGAATTAGCAAATTTACACTTTAAATCTGAAAAACAATACTTGACATTAATGAAAAGTAAAATGGAAAATTTTAAAGAAAACAAGGAATGATTAATGTTTCTAAAAGTATTTAGATAAGGGGAAGAGTGAAAGTTTATGGATAAGGCGTATTAGTTCTAATAAAGTTTTTAATTTCACCACACGCACTTTTCCATCTGCACCAGGGTACAGTTCTACTATTCGCCCAAGTCGCCACTTTAGTGGAGGCAAATTGTCTTTAATTAAGACTAAGTCATTGATGTTCAAATTGGGCTTATCCCTCAACCATTTAGCACGTCCTTGCAGCTGTGAGAGATAGTTCGTGGACCAACGTTTCCAGAAGCTTTGGAAAAGCTGTTGGGTCAATTTCCATCTTTCTGTTGGGGTCAGTTTGTATATAGTAAAATCAAATTCAGGGATAGCAGTCAATGCAGTTCCAATTATGAAATGCCCAGGTATTAAAGGACTTATGTCATCAGGATCCGAAGAGATGGAAACTATCGGCCTGGAATTCAAACATGCTTCGATTTGTGCAATTAGTGTGAAACTTTTCATGCATTAGAACTTGTATTCTAACAGTTAGCTTTAAGTGAACTTTCATTTGTTTTACACCAACCTCCCAAAGGCCACCAAAGTGAGGTGCAGCTGGAGGGTTGAAAGTCCAATGAATATTTTTTCAGTGAAATAGTTCTGAGTTTTTTCAGCAGAAGAAAGTGGTCATGATTCTTTTTAATTCTCGGTCAGCTCCAACAAAATTGGTACCTCTGTCTGAAAAGATTCATTTTGCTTTCCCTCTACTTTCAGCAAATCTTTTCAGCGATGCTATGAATGCTTCTGTAGTGAGATCGCTGACTACTTCTAGATGAATGGGTTTGGTAGAGAAGCATACATAGAGACAAACAGCATTTAAATGGTTTTACACTTCTTCCCTTTCGAGTCTTAATCAGGAAGGGTCCTGCAAAATCCAGTCCAATTTTGGAAAATACTCTGACACAACACGAGCAGTTAGGAGATCTGCCATTATCTAAGTGGCAGTAACTGTTCGATTTCTAAAACACTTCATACATTTCCAAATTATTTTTCTAGCTTCTCGGCAGTTAATGATCCAAAACCTTCGTTGGAGAGTTGACGTTGTTAACGTAGGACCACCATGGAAGTTCACTTCGTGAAAATGTTTGATTATCAAATCTGTAACATGGTGTTTCTTAGGAAGAATGATTTGATGCTTCTGGTCTGAAAGGTTTGAATTTCTAAGCCTTCCACCAACTCTGAGGATTTCCTCTTTGTCAAGAAATGGATTTAATGCCAAGATTTTACTATTGAGAGTTAAATTCTTCCCAGCTTTCAAAAGCTTAATTTCTTCTCTAAATTAAAGTTGCTGTATAAATTTCAAAATCAAATGGTTGCTTTTTCAAGTTCTGAATAGTTAAAAATCCCTTAAGTTTTGAAGATGTTGGATTAGCATTATTGTAGAACCTCAAACACCACGGAGTTACGCATTTCAATTTGGTCCAGGAAGAAAACTTGAAGGTCAATTCAAATTCGGACTGCTAGCTATAGAACATATAACAGCTCGACGCTGTTCTTGAAATACTTCTACCTTAGGATTTATCAAAGGATCAAATTGAAACGTTGGCAGATTTCCTTCTTTCAACCACACTGGACCATGGAACTAAATTTCATTCTTTACGAGATCAGATGCCGTGGATGCACGTGAGACTATCGGCAGGATATTGGTTCCTTTACAATATTTCCATTGCGTAGGTGAAACAAGAGATTTTGAATTTCACGTACACGATTTGCAACAAAAGGTTCCCAATTGTCAGCTGAATCCAGTGAAGAGTACTCTCATACGATATGAGAGTCACTAAAACAAAATATACTTTCTTCACTGATACCAAATAATTCTTCGAATATTTAGCAATTCTTGGGGCAATAACAGCCCCCATGAGTTCTAAACGAGGCAAAGTTAATTTCTTAAATGGGGACACTCGGCTCTTTGAAAGCACAAAAGACGTACAGCATAAATCAGGATCCAAAAATACGCAACAGCTCCATATCCCTTCAGACTGGCATCACAAGACAAATAAAGTTCTAACTAGCAAAATTTACACATTCATCATTTAAAAAATTTCTTCTAGGAATACACAAATTCAATATAACTTCAATTTCAAAATACCATAATTTAAATTTTTCACTTAAATCTATGGGCAAACCTGTATCCCCATCAATGTCCAGTTCCCATAACTCTTGCAACAAGAATTTTATTCTCATAACAAAAGGTGCAATGAATCCAACGAGATAATATATTTTAGCCACAGTCTAATATTTTCCGTTTTGTAATATTTTACCAATCGAATGATTGTAAAACTTGTTGCAAACACACACACATCTAATTTTAATACGTCCTCAGAATTCCAGATTATTCCCTGGGGCCGCGGTGGCCCGGTTGGAAGAGTAACGAACTAGCAACCGAAGGGTTGCGAGTTCGAATCCAGCCAAACACCGTCGTGTACAAAGGGGGCTGGTGCACGTTAAATCTGTCGTGGCCTCAAATGTCCTCACGTTGGCGTGGTGTGGAAGTTTGGAGAGTGGGGTGCCAGCTCAGGTGTTGCCTCGTCATCTGACCATGGTTCAAAATTACGTGGTGTTGTCCTCGGATCTTTCCCTTTGGGATTGATCCCGGACCGTCACCAATAGCCCGTTGTGTTGCTCCAGTGTGACGTTAATTGAAATACCCCCCCCCCAGATTATTCCCAAAACCTTTAATGTTTTTTGATTTAAGCTGTCTTCCTTGCTAATTATTCCTTTCACTTCCCATTTACTTCTCAAAGATACAGAATTAGATTCAAATTTTCTTAAATTCATACTGGCGTTTTTAAGTATTTTAATTGCAGTAATAGACAGGAAAGCTTCATCAGTAGAGTCTGCTCCGTAGATCAGATCATCCATATATAAGGACTTATCAAGCATATCAACCACCTCACTATGTTCCTTTTCGTAACCTTTGATGTGATGCTTAATAGTGGCGGACAGAATAAATGGACTTGTTACACCAAATGTTACTCGACACATTCGAAAAACTTTAAAACCTAAACAGAACAATTGTCAAACCACCAGAATCTCAAAAAATTCTTATATTGATCAGCAATTTGAATTTGGTGAAAAGTCCTTTCTATGTAGGCACAAAATACAATTTTTTATATACGAAATTTTAGAATTATATCCAACGGGTTGGGATTTAAAATTGGGCCCGATATCAAACAGTCATTTAATGATTTAGCATCTTTCGCTTTCGATGAAGCATCAAAAACTATCCTAACTTTTGTTGTTGATTTGTCTTCCCGTATAACGGGTCTATGAGGCATAATAACAGTTAGTTTCATTTTCAACAAACTTACATTTTTCAATAATTCCCTTATCAACTTGTTCTTTAATAATATTATCATATTCAATATATAAGATATAATTTCCTTTTAATTTATTTTCTAGTCCAAGAAATCGTTGTTTAGCAACAAAACAATTATCTGAAAGTTCCGATTTATTTTCTTTCCACAAAAGTTTTGTTTCGTATCGACCATCATTAAATTTCAAATTATCGAAAGATTTAATGGTATTTAAATCACTCAGAAAGATACGTTTTTGTTTTCAATGCCTATTGTGAATCTAGCTTCCAAAAGGATTGCAAGTCAAAAGTTTTTTCTTCAATAGATAAAAATAAAGCATTAATTCTAGTATTACTTTTTCTACTTAACCTATTAAAGTAAAACCGAAAATAGTTGGCGGAACAAATAAATCATCTAATTGAGTAACAGTCATTTTATACACGCCAAAAATATTCAGCTCCTAGTAAAATACTTATATTTTCATTTTTAGGATTCGAATTGGACAGTTCCCATCTTCGCTTACTCATAAATTCTTGAATGTTTAGACCAGTGGTTTCCAAACTATTTTGGTCGTGGAACCCCAAAATTTGTTGCCAATGATCGCGGAACCCTGAATATTTTTTCAACAACGACTTTTCAAAATTTAATATCTGATATTAAATGAAACAAGTATTATTTTGGTATTTCAGATTTTATTGAATTAAACAAAACTAAAAAAAAAACAATTCATCATAGAAATAAATAATAAAAATACAAAACATAAACTAAAATAAATGAAAAAACTTTAATGTGAAGAATGCACCTGCTTCTTTGATTCCATGATTCTCTTAAAATTGGGCGTTATGTTTGATAACTGAACTCGCATATCTGGTGCAGCATCAAGTTTGTTACGATATTTGGTTTTTGTCGCAACATATTTTGAAAACCCAGCTTTACACAAATAAGTGGTTGCAAACGGCAATAAAATTCGAATAGCCTGTTTTGATAAATTTGGATATTCATCGAATACATCTGACCAGAATATTGTTAATGGAACTGTTCTAATTTTGGCTTCTAATTGTGTATCCGAACTCAATTCAATCAAATTTTCATAATCCATGGAATGAAATCCTTTTGGTTTTTCTTTTATTTTGAAAGGATTTTATACCAAGTAATTATCTTGATTCTCTAGGTTTGGAAAGTAATCACTGAGTGATTGCTGTAAATTGGACAGATGTGTTTTTATACCATCACGGATTTCCATATCTAAATCCACTTCAAATTCTTCGAGAAAATCACTAAGCGTCTGGAAACACTCGAAGTTATTTTGCTCCACAGCTGAAATCCAATATTGTATTTTCCTTGAAAAGGCAACCAATTATTTATTTATTATATTTTGTTTGCAATATGTTGACTTGTTTTCCTTGCAAAGCCAAACATGATTCGTTCAATTTTCCAAATATATCAGCAAAGTATGCAAGTGTAGATAGCCAAGTCATATTATTTAATCTGTCTGATAATTCAAATATTACCAATAAAATACGCCAACAGTTCCTTTCGCAATTCAAATATTCGCACACAAGAATTTTACCACGCGATAACCATCTAACTTCAGTATGAAGAAGTAAAGTGGTGTGAAGACTACCCATATCTTTGCACATGGCTTTGAAAATACGTGATTGCCATGGTTTACTTTTGATAAAATTAATAATCTTCACTGCTTCGTCTAGAACAGATTTAAATGTCACTGAAATCCTTTTTGTTACTAATGCATATCTGTGAAGGATGCAATGAGTACTGTTACAGTTTTTTGCAACATTTTTAATCCCTGCTATAGCACCACTCACTTTTCCTGTCATTGCTTTTGCTCCATCGCTGCATACTTCAATACATTTTTCCCAGTTAATCTCATGCGTTGTCATAAAATTATCAATGCAGTTAAATATATTCCCCCCGTGGTGTTAATGTTCACACTTTCACATAAAAGCAAATCTTCAATTTTTTTATTATAATCATACCGAACGAAAACAAAGCAAAATTGCTAATCCAGCAACGTCTGTGGACTCATCTAGTTGTAATACATAAGCGTCACACGCCTGCAACCGTGAAATAAGTTCTATTTCAATGTCATCGGCAATATCGTTAATACGCCTTTTTACAGTATTGTTAGAAAGAGACACACTTTCAACTTGTTTACTATACCCTTCGCCCAGTACACACGAAACGATATCTTAAACGCAAGGTTTGATAAGTGATTCACCAATAACATGTGCCTCACCTGCTAGAGCAATACGGTAAGATACTTTATACGACGCTTCTGTTATCTTTTGATTAACTGTTCTGAATTTTTTTACCATAAAACTTGCAATTATTATGGCTTTCAAGTTTTCTTTAAAAAAAAGAAATATCTTTGCCTTTATCTGTTGGGTGATTTTTTTCCAAATGACTCAGTAGTTTTGTTGGTGCTAAAGATCTGTTTGCCAATATTTTGTTGCAAAGCAAACAAACCGCATCTGGAGCCTCCTCGTCACCAGTACTAGTAAATCCAAACGACAGGTAACTAGTATCATATTTACGTCTTTTCGTTAATACCACCTGTCCAAAATTGGCTGCTGGCAGAGTTGGAAGATGAGGCTGTAGCTGTACGGAACTAGAAGTTGATGGCATTACGCGGGTTCCAGAATGCCTGTATCTGTAGATTCCGCGATTTCCGCATTACTACTAACAACGTCAGTTTTCTTTAGCGACCTATATTTTAACCATCGATCCATTTTATAAGGGCAATTCTGTTTTAAAGAAACAAAAATGGTAAAAATATTACAGAGTATAATGAATAAATTATAAAAACTATTTATAGTCCTACCTGATTTATAAAGCACAAGAGAAATAGAAAATACTTATTTCTGTTCACTTGAAAAAATAGTTATGCTAGATTTAAAGTAACAGCCTAACTCACGATCAGCGTACGAAAATCAACTGATTGCTACGAGAACCATTCGCTGAGTGAGTGTAACCAATTCACACAGCGAGACCGCAACATTATTGTATAGGTTAGCGGTAGTAACATATGTATGAATGTTTTAGATATTACGGTATTTATTTTGATATTGAAACTTTGTTTACGATCTGAATTATATGGTCGACCTGTACCTACCCAGCTATAAATGTTCCTTAACTGACATTCTGGTTGGAATGACAGTTACCGTTAATTATACAAGGGCACAATAGCATTGGCGCAAATACACCGGTATATTTCACAAAAAAATACATAAATTTTCGTGAAGTTCAAATTGCTACCGATGCTTATGTTTTCAGTCGCGTTATTTAAAAATTTTAAATTCAATTTGGTGGTCGATTGTAAACTTTCCGAGGAAAATGTGAATATATTAAACACCATTCTTATTTTTTAATGAAAAAAAAATTTGTCACGCGGAACCCTTAAATTTTTTCGCGGAACCCCAGGGTTCCACGGAACACACTCTGGGAACCACTGGTTTAGACAGTTGGAGGGACCTGGAACAGCGATACAAGAAATCAAATCTGGCGAGAACTTCTACCATTATACTGGAGCGAGCGTCGTTTTTATTTTTTAATCGCAGACTGAATACTTCGAACTCTTGATTTCCATGACGCCTTCCAAACGAATAAATTAAGCATTCTCTTCGAATGATTTAGCTTTAATTATCGAGCTAAATCTTCTTTCACTTCCTGAGTCAATTAAGTCTTACCACTTTCGATTTATTTTCGGATTGAGCAATAACTGAACATGTTTGTAAAAGAACGTTATTTTTAGTCTTCGGGATATTACAATGCGATATTGACACAACAGTTTTATTACCAGGCTCTAACTCTGTGTTCTTTAGATTTGGTTTTTCAAGAGTTTATTGTGATTTTTACCATTACAAATTTCACACGGTTGTATTTTTTTGATCTACAATCGACTGACAAATGAGATTTAGGGAAACATCTGTAACACCTGCCTTTTTTCTTTAACTTGTGTCTTTTCTGATCATCGGAATATTTAAAACATGCGGCGGAACATGTTCATTAGATCTGTAAAATATGCAAAACGTTTTTATTGATGAATCAAAAGCAGAGGCTGACGGCTTAAAATTATAATGAGTGTTTTTATTTTCAAATGACGACTGATTTCGATTAAATATTTCTGTTGTTTTTGCACTTCGTAAGATATTTATCATTAAAGTGGCTTCGTGACACTCAATTTCATTTTTGATGAATTCCAATTATTTCAGTTATTTTAAAGTTTTCTTTAGAAGTGCGTTCTCTCTAGTGCTAAATCTTGTGGAAGTAATTTAAGAATTGGATTCAATAAATGTCCGAAACTACCACTCGTTACATCAAGTGAATTTAAATTTCTTATTGTTTCCGTTTCGATGGAAGTGCTCTAATATCTTCACAAAATGTTGTGAGCAGGCCGGACACAGAGTGAAGAAATACATCCAAGTATCAAGGTTTTTAAAGGCATTCTAATTTATTAACATTAATATAAATATATACAAGGTATGTACAAATCCTGAGACACAAAAATGAGCAGCCAAGCTCTACGCATTTTACATTGCGTTCTGAGATCTTATTAAAGTTCTTGTAATGATTACACTAGCAAATCGTTTGCGGCGGAAAGAGAAGTTACGGTGTCTAGCTTCAACCGCATAACAAACAGTTTGAAAGCAGAACTATGGCGCCTATCTTTAAGCGTTGTGTAACGGCAGCTTGGGGAAATGGACAATCTTGCCGGCTGAAGTGTCGAGAGGAAAAGACCACTCACCAAAGCGACCACCCGAAACATCTTTTTAACGACAGCCAGCCAGCAGGGGTCGGAAATCGTTGTGGTTTCGAAACAAAGGGCAGGCGCCTTTCTGTCGCTCTCTATGACATGTCGAGACAAAGAGGACAGAGATAAATCACGATGACCATTGCCTACAGGGTTTTATGGTCCCCTTTCAAGTCCGCCGAAGTCTGTCGTAAAAGTCGAGGGGAGAGGCCAACGTGTGAGAGCCATTCGGGAACGTGAGAATCTTCAACAGCCAACCAGCACCGATTAAAAGGCGGACCCGAAACGAAAAGGAGGAGTCGATAAGCACCCAATTATATAGAGATTTTGCGAGGATCAGAGAGAGAGAGAGAGGAGCAGACACAGAGAGAGAGAGCTTGGAGAGAACAGCAGAGAGAGAGAGAGAGGCGGTCAGCAGAGAGACCGTTTTGGAGAGAGACGTGAACACCCGTTCATTGTCGGTGCATTTATCCCGTCTTGGGATTCTATAGTCGTCAGAGTATTTTATTGAGAAGGGCTCGCCGTAGCCGTGAAGGAGACCCCTCCGAGAAACCTGTGTCGCTATTCACTCGAGTAGTGGAGACTTCACCGAGATCTAAAGTCACCAGAACTGGGAAGGAGAAGCCTCCTAGAGATCCGTGCAACTGTTCATCCTAGTAGTGGAGATTGATCTGTTCCTATCTGGAAAGACTGAGATATCCTGCCTTGGGATTCTATACTCATCTGAGTATTTTTGTTGAGAATAGGCTCACCCGTAGCCGTGCATTAGACTCCCCCGAGCGAAATTGTGAGGCTCGCCAGCAGCTCTAAGCGCCTCGATAGAACTTTGGACTTTCCAATGAACTAACATTAAATGAACTCTACATTCATTTTTCCGACTTTTGTACAAATTGTAAAATAAATTTAATTAGTCCAGAAACAGATACTTTCAATGGTGACTAGTCTAGCTACCCGTGAACCAAGACGTTACAGTTGTTTATATCCTTACCATATTTATGGCTTACATAATATTTTCAACACTTACACTGATTTCTAGTTGATCATAAAGCTTACGCATTCCATACACATTATTTGAATATTTAACAGGTCCTAAATTCAATAACTTACTCATATGGCTGTTTATTATTAAATCCCCTTCGTCCATATCTCTCAACAATATTAAACAACTATCATAGTTGTCTTCAGTAAGACAGAAATCAGACACAATTAAATGCTTCTCTAACAAGTAAAGATTTCAAATATGTAAACTTTTCTACTTTAGATAGAGTTGGATTTTTATGAATTGAATTTTCATATGCATTAAAGAATTCAGGCCACATACTAGAATCACCAGAAAACGTTTCTAGAATTTAGGAAGTCTAATAGAAACATTTGGCGAATTCGAAATTACATACTGAGAGGAATTATTTTCAGTACTCGTATCACCTTGTGTATTACAACTTCTAATTCCTATATATTTCTTAATATAATTAGTAATTTTCAATTTACAACAAATTAATTTTTCATTACATTCTTCACTGACATTTATTTCCTTTTCATATTCGTTTGTGCCAGTGATGCGAATATCGATCTCTTTATCAAGCTCTTTCAGATTTATGTTTGTCTGAGTTAAAATTTCCAAATATTCATTCCGTTCTTGAATGTTTTGTGGGGTTAAATCAGAAATTACAAGTAAATTATCAACTTTAGTTAAAATTTCCGTAACTCCAGCTCTAAAAGAAGAGCGTTTCGTTTTCAATTTTTCAAGTTCTATTTTTGTTTTGTCCGAAAGAGCCATTTTTCAATTATTTTTCAAAGATTGATTATTTCTTTTTCATGCAGATACTTCAAAATTATCTTACCTTTTTAAAGGCAATATTCCATTCCCGGGTTTCGGCACCAAAAAAATGTAGGGGGGAAGAGCTAATGTTTTCAAGAATCGATATCTGTTTCAAGTGTCATAGGTCGCAAATTTTCATAAGTCCAGAGTCAAGATTCATTAAATCGAATTTCAATAAATTCACTGAGAATAAAACTTAACAAAAAATTTAAAAGGTGATAACTAAAATTGCAATACAATCACGCTTCACCATCTATGTAATCCATTTCACATACATCGAACCCTCACTGGATGACAAAACTACGAAAGGTGACTAAACAAAAGTCGATTGAGTTTTGGGGGATTATGAATGTCACTTAAATCCGTTTCCTGTAAAATTGCCATAATATAATTCATAAAAATGACGAATATACGATGAATACTCAACCTCCGTTTCCTTCCACCCCACTCCAAGCTTCCAGATCATGCCAACGTGAGGAGATTTGAGCCCACGAAAGATTTAATGTGCTGCACCAGTCTCAGTGTACACGACGGTCTTTGGTTGGACCGAGTTTCGAACTCGCAAACCTCCGATTGCCAATCCGTTACTCTTCCAACCGGATTACCGTCGTGACGCAGTGTGTCTTGTGTTTTGCCAGCTTGGTCAATATGGCCCTTGTTCCATATAACCCAACCAACACGTTTGCAATAGCAACATCTAGATTTGCAAACCGAAACTCAAAAATCGGCACGTCCTCAATAGAACGTAATATCTAATATTCAAGGAAGGAAGTTGTTAAGGCCTTGAGAGGGGATGATTAAAAATGAGTGATAAGCGTTGAAACTTATGTAAGCGCCAAATTTTGTTTACGATCACCACGGGACTTTTTAACTGCGCATGAGACAAAAACATCCATCTCACGTGATACAATTAATTGATTTCGTCGTCTATTCAATCAAGAAACAAGGTTCAATTCTCTCAATGATCATCAGCTACACGAAGGCTATTGAAGAATCGGAAATACATTAGTTACTTCCCGATTCGATTAATTAAAATTGTGATTTTCTGACGATTATCTCCAATTGGTTTAGTCCAACTGAAGAAGCAAAGCGTGATCCCCTGGTAGCGTTAATTTGTCTCTCATCATGGAGCTTTGGGAAAGTTTGGACTTAGATCATGAAAATAAAATAAATCTCATCATAGAAACACCTGAAATGAATGAAACAGTGGTGTGGAAGATAGAAAATTTCAGCTACTGTGGAAAAAACTTCAAGCACTCATTTGAGAGCCCGACGTTCTTCCTAAGCCAGTGCGATGATTCCAAATGTTATTTGAAAATGTATCCTAGAGGAAGTACTGACTTAAATATTATTGCTCTCTATCTAATTAGTGATTACAACAAACTGAAACAGATGGATTGCATGGATTTTTCTGTTATTGGGGCCGATGATTGCGAGCTGAAAACGTTACATCTGTCATCTGATGATTTTCGCGAAAAAGATTCTATGTTCGGATGCTCAACATTCATAGACCGAGAAGAAGTGTTTAAAAATAAAAAAACTTTTCTACCAGGAGACACTCTGACTGTTTGCTGTCGCATTCAATGGAGATGTTTGACTGTTTTTGTGACTGAACGCATCATTTTGAGTACTCGATTCCTGGTAAAAGAGATGTCTTGTGTGTTAACTTTCGAAGGATTTAGTTCTCTACGTGGGATTCATAAAAAAACCCTCTCGAAACTGTCATGCTTTGATGATTTACTTTCTGGAACATTGATTTTGTTCGCTGATTCAGTCAACGGCGAAAGAATCGATGTACGAATAGCTGCTCAAGAACGCAGTAAAATCAATTATGCCACCTGCAAAGTATCACTTCTAGATAAACATGGAATGACGGTAAATGTGATGGAAGATGAGCATTTATTTTCTGCTAATGATCCGAACCGAATCTGGTGCTTATCACATTCCATCCTCAAAGCAAGGTTACGAGCTGTGAACAGTCATTTCTTACCCAATGATGTTTTAACCCTGCTGTTCGAATGTGCTTTTTTAATTGGAGTCTGTTTAAAACAAATCAAATATGTTTTCGAAAAATCACCAAAGACTGAACAAGACTCAAAATGTTCTCAAGGTTCTTTAAAGAGCGACTTGCAGGTTTTGTTCGAAGAGGGCATTAATTGCGACATGAGATTACGTGCAGGATCGGAAACCATACCAGTGCACAAAGCTGTTCTCAGTGCCAGATCTTGTCTTCAGAGCCATGATTGAGTCCAACATGAAAGAAAGTGCCAACGACTCCGTGGACATATCTGACCTGGACAAGAACACGTTGCATCAGATGGTGTTCTTCATGTACACAGACACAGTGAAAGGTTTAATTTGGGAAAGTTCGCTTAAGTTGTATTACGCGGCTGACAAGTACGCCATAACTTCACTTAAGCAAGAGTGTTCGTATTATTTATCGTCGCATTTGAGCTTATCCAACGTTTGTGATGTTTTGAATCTCGCGGATATGCACCAAGACAGCTCCTTAAAGAAGGCTGCATATGATTTCATCATAGAACAAGGAAATGCAGTCGTTTATTCCGAAGAATGGAAATACCTTGAGCACAACAATCCACTGTTAGCAATAGAAACGTTTCGACACATTTATGGTAAAGTAGTTCAATTCTAAATAAATACATTTTCATCAGTAAATCATCAGTAGTATCCAATAGGTTAAAATTTGTTAATTTAAGACATGAAACTGATAATATTTAAAATAAATCACTCCACTTGGAAGTTATTTTCAATTAGGTGAATTTCATTATTATGCTATTTTTTACTATTCAGATCAATTTTGCTGAATTTCTATCTTTTCACTTTAAAGATAAGTGAAAAATTGGAATAGCTTTTTAGTTGCATGAAAGTACTGAATTTCTTAGTCAAATCTTTTATCAAAGTTCTGTCTTATTTTAACAGGCCCAAATTGATATTTCAATTTAATAACTACAATTTTAACTATTTTGCCAATCAAATAATTTGTTCTTTACTTTGTAAAGTTTTGAAATTTTTAATGGTTTTCTATTTCCGTAAACGGCTCAATGAGTTTGCTTAATGCGCTAGGAAGCTGCATAGCTGTAAGTGGTGCAGATTCGATTCCTTACTCCTCTCTTCTATGTCAGTAAAACATTCCATGTATGTGTATGTGCATTGCTTGATGCTGTCTGTCTTGTGTTTGGGAAAATATTTCCCTGCGCTATAAAAATCAGATCACCAACCTATCACTAAGATTTATGTAACATTTTAAAAATGCACTTACGCAAAAATTTAAAAAATGTTCCATAGAGTGAGAAAAAATTATTTTTAAATAAGATTTAAAATTTATGTATCGTGTAGTGAGTATCTTTGTATTGAGTTCTTGAATTTCAATTATAACATTTCTGAATTGGTTTTTCAAAAATTTCTTATATTTAAAGGTACCTTTTCAATTTGTTAAGGTTTAGACTAATGTAAGTGATACTTTTATTCACTAATCATTCTCATACACAAGTTTTTATATTTTACTTTTATTTAGTAACCTTTGAATTATCCTTTTTTCATTCTCGATGCAACTAAACACCGTCGTGTACGTGAGGGCTGGTGCATGTTAAATCTTTCGTGACCTCAAATATCCTCACGTTGGCGTGATGTGGAAGATTGGAGTGTGGGGTGCTAGCTGAGGTGTTGACCTCATCGGACGGTGGTTCAAAATTACGAGGTGTCCTCGTTTCTATCCCTTCGAGATGGATCTTAGGACAGTCGCCAATAACACGTTGTGTTGCTCCAGTGTGACATAAATCAACTATCAACCAACTGAAGAGTCCATGAGATTCATCCCTTGAGTTTTTCAGATTTAGTTATCAAAATTCCATGATTAAATCAAAAAAGTGCACAAAGATTTTTAGTATAACAAGTTCAACATCAATTTCACTTAGAGAAAAAATTTAAAGAATGTGAGTGATTAACCTAAAAGTAGAATTAAAACACTTAAGTGCTGATCGCGTTAAATTAGCAGCTTTTTAAGTTTTACGATGTACGAAACACAAGACTCATTGGAATGCATGGTTTAAGCTTCAGCTTGTATAATTAAATTTTTTTTTGTTACACTTAAAAATTAATATTCATAAATATCGCTATGCGTGTTATATTTATTAATTATAATAAATTAATGTGATTTTTGAATTAAAAATGTAATTGGGTCAGCAAATCCGAGAACAATTAAGGACAAGGAGCCTAAAGTTACATGCGCTTAGGAGCTCAAAAGGGCTTGATACACCACTGGGGTAGATGGATGGGGAGATATAAAGAAGGTAGGTAGTTAATGTCATACTGGAGCTACACAACGGGCTATTGCCTGTGGTCCGGGATCGATCCCGAAGGGGAAAGAACCGAGGACAAACCTCCTAATGTAGAACTACGGTCAGATGACGAGGTGAACTCCCGAGCTCGCACCTCTCTCCAAACCTCCCACCACACCAACGTGAGGACTGTTGGAATCGGTCTCTAACCTCTGCAAAGGACTTGAAATTGTAGTGCCGTATAGGGCATATGAAAGTAGAAAGTTATGTAAATCTTGAGTGTATAAAAGATAGCAGAAGAAATAATGTAAAGGAGATGAGACGTCTTGATTCTGGATGTATGCTTGTAAATACGATTTTCTCTCAATAAAGTTAATTTTTAAATAAAGTCTCGAGAACTTTAATGTCCTCTGGCTCCAATCGATCAAAGCCAACAAGGACATTTGAGACCCCGACAGATTTAACATGCACCGACCCACACGTACGTCTCTGGTTGGATCTAGTTTCGAAGTTGACCCTCCGTTTGCAAATCCGCTACTCTTCCAACCGGGCTACAGCGGCTCTGGGAGACATAAGGAGCTCTACCACTTATTAAACGAATTAAATTTGTGTTTATGCTAAATTGTGTTTGATCTATAATTTGATGTCAAAGAGTTCTAATGGGTGGTGAGACATATAAGAGGAGCTCCACCACCCCTTTCAAAATTAAATTTGTTTTATACAAAATTATGTGTTTGATCTATAATATGATGTCAAGTAATGATACAAATGGATGGTGAGAGACATAAGGACATGCTAAATTTTGTGTTTGATCTATAAGTTGATGTCAAGTTGTGCTCTAAATGGGTGGCGAGGGAAAAGGGAGCTCAACCACCCATTAAAAGAACTGAATTTTTATTTTATGCTACTTTGTGTTTTTGATTTATAATCTGTTGTCATGTAATGCTAAATGGGTGGTGAGATATATAAGGAGCTCCACAACCTCTCAAATAAACTAAAATTTTTGTTTTATGCTAAATTGTGTTTGATCTATAATCTGATGTCAAAGAGTTCTCTAAATGGATGGTGAGACTTAAGGAGCTCCACCACCTCTAGAAAAAATTTTGTATTTTATGCAATACATATTCATAAAGGTCTGTCTTCAACCAAAAATTAAAAAAAAAAAGACTGCTTTTCAAAGGAATAGGAAATCGCAACATCTTATTTCATAGATTGATTTGGGTTAATATCTACGTGCTGCTTATTTGTTATTATCTCGTTGCTGCTTATTTTGAACAAAAAATCAGGGTGTTTTGTGTTCCTCCGAATGTTTTGTTGCCAGATTTTTAAAATATCTGGAGGTAAAATATATCACCAATGTTACTTTTTATATTTAAATGAAATAATAATTATTGAATTCTTCAAACAATTATTTTATGAATAAAAAATCATATAATATAGTAGTCTAATGACGTAATATTCATTCAAAATTATTATTGGGTTTTCTATATTCTAAACCATCTCATTAATTCACATATCTAAGTATCTAATAAATCCCCTTAGTGATACAAGACTAAAAAGTGAATTTCCAGGAAATAATGTGTGAATACTTGCTTGATGTCATTTAACGTAATGTATTTCTCAAACATCAGCAACGGAAGTGAGATGAATTTTGTAAACATTTCTGCTTTTCGTGTACTTAAATCAACCGAGATGTCACATAACATGCACAGTATACATTTTAAAATTCATTGTGTATCTTTAAAAGACATAAAACGACCTAAAAATGTGATGTGATAATAAAAAATTTAACTTTGCACCAGAGGCTGGGGTCAATACAGGGCAGTTTTCGACACAAAAATAAACCACCAGGAGGATTAAAGTAAATTGGTGTGACATTTGAGCTTCCAAATATAAAATTTTTTTTTGATTTAATCTGCTTCTGTTAACAAAAAATTCATCGTGGGACAAGCAAAAAGAGCGAATGCCGCCGCAGAAATGCTGACGCCACCAACATTTAGGTTGACAGAAAATGCTTCTCATACGAAGTATGAATGCAATGACTGTATGCAAGTGTTTTGAGCTGAGTCAGCAATCTTCTCACATACAGTTAACCCTCCAAGTGATTTCGACAAGATATATCTTTCATCAAGATCTGACCAATTTTGCTAATGGCGAGATATCTCGTCATCAAGATTTTGGCAATTTTTGATTATGACAAGATCAAAGTTTCTTTTAATAATGAGATATCTCCTCCATTAAGATCTGGTCAGATTTCTTCCAATGACAAGGTTCATCATTGCCAGGAGGGTTAAAATAAAAATCTGATCCAAAACAGTAATTAATTATATAAAGCTTCGAAAAAAGAATTAATAAATTGAAAACAAAAATTGTCGATGGCCATTTCAGCAGAACGGGCATTGATCCGCCAAAAGGGCCACTGACTATTTGACCAGACTGATTTCTATACAATTAACTGATACATTGTGATTTCTCATTGTCGGAATAACTAAAACCTTGATCTTGAGACCCCAATTTTGAGTATGCAATGTAATGACTGAAAACTATACAGATCATCGCATTTGTGCCCTTTTCCAACTAAAAACTACATATAGGTTTTTAAGGAAAATAAAATTATGTTTTATGAAAATAAAGTTTAGGTGAAAATGTCTCAAATATATAAATTTGCAAAAAGATAAACGCATTTGTAAATAGTTCACCATCCCACAAAAAAATTCGCTTAAGAAATAAGCAAAACAGATCGATCGTTAAAAATCGACTGTATTTAAAAATCAGATCAGTGCTGACAGATATCCATATTTTGCACTATAAATAAGTGTCTGTCAATAGGCCATTACTCAGTTGGTTGCTTTGGGGTTTAATGGCGCAGGCACCATATTTGGCCAAGCTGCGCCAGACAGAAGACAAGGGGGGGGGGTATTTCAATTAACGTCACACTGGAGCAACACAACGGGCTATTGGTGACGGTCCGGGATCAATCGCAAAGGGAAAGATCCGAGGACAACACCACGTAATTTTGAACCATGGTCAGATGACGAGGCAACACCTGAGCTGGCACCCCACTCTCCAAACTTCCACACCACGCCAACGTGAGGACATTTGAGGCCACGACAGATTTAACGTGCACCAGCCCCCTTTGTACACGACGGTGTTTGGCTGGATTCGAACTCGCAACCCTTCGGTTGCTAGTTCGTTACTCTTCCAACCGGGCCACCGCGGCCCCAGAAGACAAGGGAGGAAAGAAACAGAAGGGAGGACAGATCACTGATATCTCGTTATTACCCCCCTACTTAATAATAATTCTCATTTGTTGTCAAATCCCATACGACGGAAGTGTTTCTGCACCAGCTTGACATTGTTAAGATTGCATAAAAAAAGCAAGGACAATGTTTCAATCAACCATGAGAGACGATTTTTTCGATTGCATTGCATAGTTAAAAAGTTTGAAAAATAATTCTTCTCATACAAGTTGAAATTTTTTTAAGCGATGTCTAAGGTACATTTTTAAAACAGAAAACCTTTACAATTGCAATGTAAAGAAAAATGATTTCGACTAGCAAAATAGTTCGTTTTAGTATTAAATAGAAATATATGTTTAAAGATGATATCGCTGTTCCACAAGAACGACGGCGCAACTGCAAAATTGGGGTGAATTTTCAAGATATACTTACATTAGTGGCATTATTCAAAAGTAACAATATGCCATTAGTAATCATTACCATATAAGTTTCTCACATGTAATAAGTATCCTGAATAACCTTTTTTACCAATGCCTGGCCAATTTGATCATTATGTAGGTAATTGAATGTGTTCATAACAGCAAATATTGTAAGCGATCTCAACTCTGAAATATTCTTTGTGTAAAAGCACTCAAAACAAGTAAATACAAAAGCTATTACATTGAACATTCTTTGAAATATGCATTTTATGGACCAATATCTTTTCATTACAGGGCTTATTAATATTGTAGGTGATCTCAACTCTAAAATGCTCTTTATGTGCAAAAGCACAAAACAAGAAATTATGTGCTTAAATTGAAAGCTATTACATTTGAACATTCTTTCATAATACACATTTTATGAACCAATCTTTTAATTACATGGACATGTTGGGACAATGAAGCACCCCAATTTCTCTTGAAAGTCTGGATAAATTAAATACACAATAACCTCTTTATATCCCTCCTTTTTACTTGTCACATTATTAATTCTGAGTGTGTACAGCAGAGGAAACCTCAATCTGTTTTATTTTTTAAAATAGAGAACTCAAAGATTACTTGATTTCAACCAGTATCTTAGCCTTAGCTATAGTGAAATTTCATAAAGGTACAAACATCATGAAGTTTAAAAGGGTAGAAGCAAGTTTTTTCACTGGTACGATTTCAAACAGAAGGTAGAAAAATCATAAACGACCTATCATAAGTACAAAAATATTCTACCATATTGTAATATTACATAAGTGCTTATTTTTCTAATAAGTAAATTTTTCTCAGCCCTTGTTATATTACATTTTTCTTGTTCTCCTAGAAGCATGATATATTGAGAGCATACCATAATACAAATCAATTAATAATTCAATTTACAATACCCAGAACTTAGAAATTATGTATCATAACACTACAAAATATCATTCAAACACAAATAACATGCAAACACATACACAAAAACACTCAACTACTGTTGTGTGAATCTATCAAACATTTTCCCTAGAAAACATTGACCTTTCTATTGATACTATACTACATGCAACCTCGATTAATTTTTAAAAGGTCGTTTTAGAGAAAGTGGTAATGAAATCTCACACTAGTAATGGGTAACTATTTTATAGTGTTTAGGATAAATTTAAAATAATAACTTTAGCTGCACAGAACATTTAATTCTGCTCCAAGACTAGTTGAATACAAGATTCATGAGATAAGAAATTCAATAAGAAAAAACAGGTTGACAGGAAAAAGTGTAGCTCAAATTATTGCTATTTGAAGTGTATTCTAGCATTGAATTGAAAATACTTTTTGAAATAAAAGCATCCTTTTTGTTTCTATAACATTTCTTTTCCAGATAATGTAAACATACAAATTTTGTACTAAGTGGAACTAATATTTTCTATTTGTAGACTAAAAGAAATGATTTTACTTAAATTTATATTCATTATTAATTATTCATAAAATGTCTCACTAGCTTACATTTACAAATATTTTAAAATAATTCTTATGTCAATGTGAATTTTGGTAATGATATTTTTAATTACAGATAATTTACATTTTAATTGGATAAAAAACCTAGGAAATTACACAAATATACCAGAACTCATAACAGAATTAAAAAGTCAAGAAAATATTGAAGCAAATATATTCCATGAATTCAAAAGAAAAATTCTTGAATATATTTTAGGCTATATTGTTGAGAAAAATAGATATGGCAAAAATATGCTGTTCAAATAAGGTAAAAAAGTTTGAGCACTGAATTATAAAATTCTAATCATTATTTAAAAATTTCATTTGTCACACAATTTATCTGAATTTTTCACCATTAAAATTACTTTGTGATTGACATTGTTACTCTTGAAGCTCTCCGATTCATTTAAGCAATTCACAATATTAAGTTAATTTTAAATTATGCATATACTTGCATTATAATTTAGATCTTTTCTCACAAAATCGATTTCAAATAGCACTTTCCCATTACATTTGTAATAAAAAAAATCCAGAAATGCATTTAAAAATTATTTTATTGCATCATATGAGACAGATTTTTGTATCTTTTCCAGTAGGATTTCCATTCTTCCTCTCATTACAGGTTGTCCCCATTTAGTTTTTTCAGAAAGTTTTTTAAAGTTTTCTAGCTTCTTTTTCCTATACTTTCTGATGGCTTCCTCCTTTTCTCTTTGCTTGGCTTCTCGAATCTAGAAAATAAAATATATGGATGAATATACTCTCCACAAGTAATATCTATCATTTTGAAATAATTCATATTTAGTAGTGTATTCTAATTATCAAAGCATATCTGAGGTTCTCAGGTCAGATTATAAGAAACCATTTGATCTCTGAGCGACGTTGTTGGGGGTGTCTTTGCGTGGTCATCCAGGTGCTGTGAGGAGGCAGAAAGAGAATGAAGGGACTGGAGGGTTGGAAAAGGAAGGATATGTGGAGGGTCCTTTGATGTCGTGTCCACAAGATGGTATAGGTACCCTTCTATTTCTAAACATGAAATTGCAAATAGCATATTAATACTCAGAAGTGCACACCATTAGAAGAATCATTCTTGGTAGTATCAAGAAAGAAAAGAACTGTCAACAGTATTAATATGCACATTTTGGTTGAGTTTTACGGTAGGGCCAAATTTGGCCAAGTACAAGACAAACAACATCAAGTAAAGGACATCCACACTCAAGATAAGTTTTACTGACATAGAAGAGAGAAATATACTCGGGGTAAATTGTAGGAATGGAACCAAGCCCTTTTCATGTTGCTGTATAGTAGACTAGAAGCAGGTTAGAGATGTGGCAAGAATAATCAAGCGTCAGATTATACAATGCTAAATAAAAATTTAACACTACAGGGCTTAGTTTATAGGACAAAACTCATCACTATAGGTTTTATTACTGCCCCTAGTTCGGAAATAGGTGCAGGGATCTTTGCTGTGATACTACAATAGACTGAATAATAATACATGCACTTCATTTCACTTCTAGTTGTGAGACTTAAAAATACAAAATATTTATACTTTTTATTATTAAATATGCCTCGCAGAAAGCTAACAAAATAAATTCAGTTCAAACTTGTGCAACTGTCTGCAATTTTCTAATATGTTACTGACTTCAGTCATTGAAACTTCGACTTTTATTTTGTATTACTTAAACCCTGTATTATGTGAAAAACCAAAACTTTATAGTCACAAATTTTGTCTTACTATTGTCTTTTAAATAACTATACTGATATTTAAGTTAAAATTGTGTTATTGCCTTTATTACAGTATAAATTACGATCACTTATCAAATCATTGCAGCAAAAATATTGTCAGTCCTACAGGGTAAATTGACCCTTAAATAGGATCCACGATAAAAGTATGGCTACTAAACATACATTTTACAATATTCATTGTCCATACATGTAAAGTATGATTATAGTAAAACATTTGGATCCCTACCATATTTTTTTTCGTGCAAAAAATAATCTTAAAAACTTGAAGAAAGAAATATAATCTTATTTTTCAGACAAAACATTCTAAACTAATCAGTAAATTTTAAAATGATATAAATAAGATTAATTACAATTTTACTAAGTGTTTACATGGCATGACCAAAACTTAACAGGGAAAAGAAGTTTTACAAAAAAGTAAATTATTAGAATAATGTTCCATAAGAAAGGTTTCCATATTCCGAAGTCAAAATATCCATAGAAACAAACTATGAATTCACAACAGTAGGCAGTAATCTGCTTCTCTTGTACCAAGTAATATTTGACATTAATCCATTGATTATCTTTCAATTAATTGAATACACAAGACAATGATTGCTTTTAACAGCCCTGATTTTAGAATTATGAAATACTTGTATTTATTTTCATAAAACTGGACAGTAGTTAAAAGTTAAAATATCCCACTCTTACTAAAACGGGACCACTTTCTACAAATAACATTTAAGTTTCAGTTGTGAATCCTAACCCAATGTCCACAGATACCATGTGATTGACCAATTTATTTCGTTGCACCCAAGATAACAGTATCAATGTGTTAATGCAATAATTACATTCATTGTGCATATAGTAGTAATTATTGATTTTAATGGCACTCATCCACTCCACCATAATAACACTAGGCTGCCATGGCTCATTGGGTTTGTCCACTGCATTAGCAGCCTGAGAGTTGTAGGTGGCATAGATTCAATTCCTGTAACTTAACCTGGGTGTATTTCTCTTTTCTGTGTCACAGTAAAACTTTCTTTGTGTGCATGTTCATTACTTGATGTTGTCTGACTTATGTTTGGCACAGTTTGGCCAAATATGGTCATTGTACATAAAAACCAACACAACCAACCATAACACTTTCAAATATATGTCAAAAATCAAAGAAAACATCCTGATAAAACTAATTTGATTTTTAAAATTTTCTACTTTCTATTCAATACATTGAATGATTATTGCATTCAAGCAAGTGATTTTATGGGAAAAGAACAAAGCATTATTTCATATTTGTTAGAGCAATTGAATTTACTAGATTGAGACATAGTTACTATTCATTTGAGCTTCATACTATAGTTAAAAATGCAGCCAAAATAATAAAACTACAAGAAAAACCTGAGAATTGACACAGTAAAAGAAGAAAAGCCTTCAAAACAATTACTAATGAAGATTAAAACTCTATTAGTCGTTGCAAAATGAAATTAGAAAAGATTGCCAATGGCAATTTCAGTAGAGTAAAACGTTCACAATCATCAGGACAGGAGTAAGTCGCAACATGAAATGCAAGTTTAAATTTGTTGTTTTAGAATAGTGTTTCCACAACTGATTTTAAAACTAAGCTGTGTAAAGTCAGGGAAGAGCTAGTATGTTCCGACAACGTAAAAATAGATAAGGCTTCTCTGATGTTTAACTCGAGAATAGATCTGAGATTGGACCACTTTTGCTTGTTTGAAATCAAACTGGTGAGAAAATTGGCAACAATATTGATGAGTTGGTTGGGTTTTTATGGTGCAAGGGTCATATTTCGACCCCCTGTGCCAGACACAAGACATAATATCAAGTAATGGACATACACACACAAAGAAAGTTTTACTGATACACAAGAGAGAAATACACCCAGGGGGAATCCAGATACAACTCCCAGATCACTAGCACAGTGGGTATACCCACTGAGCCACAATACCCTCAGCATTGATGGATAGTAGATTTGTTTATTTCCTTAGACATGTGACATGTTCTTGCAACTGGAATTTCAAAGTTTGTTTAGTTTGACCAACATAACCTGTACTACATGGCAGGCATGTGATACATTCTCTACTTGGTTTGAATGGGATCTTCAACAGATTTGTAATGAATCTTGTCATACAGGGAAAACACCACTAAAATAAAAACATTTAAGGGTTTGTACAATGGGAAGAACAAGATTAAAAGTAATTTTGGATTACACTAGTGAAAAATTGTTGGGAAGGGGCAGTAAGTAAAGCTTATGGAAAGTCTGGTTAATGAGAGGATGATGAATGAATTTTAAATGAGTTGATTGTTTTAAATTTGTTTGCATCAACAAGTTTGTCACATTGTCATTAAAAATGTTTAGATTCTCGACCATGTCATGCAATTGTTTTTACTATTGTATTACTATTATGAATTTATTGTTAAACCTTGGGCCTTCTACTCCTCTTTAAGGCATAAGACATTGAACATAAGCTTATTTTGATAATTTTCTAGATGCCTGAACTAAGACATTGAACATACATATAGCTTATTTGGACAATTTTCTAGATGCCTGAACTAAGACTAACTAGAACTAAGACATTGAACACACGTATAGGCTTATTTGGACAATTTTCTAGATGCCTGAACTGAATTCACGTTCCAAAACAATGGGTTGTATTGTAACTAAAGGAGCATACTGCTTTATAAAAAACTCAATGTATGTTAAATAAGCATCTGTGGGTAGGTAGTTGAATTTATGTCACCCCAGAGCAACACAACTGGTTTTAGAGTGATGATCCGGAAACAATCCTGAAGGGAAAAATTTGAGAACCATATCTCATAATTTTTAGCCATGGTCAGATGAGTTAAAGGATAGTACATAAAACTACCATGGTAATGAAAGACTTATTCTTGTAAACAGCAATATTATACAGTCAAGCCTCATTAAGACAAACTTGCTTAATATTTATAGTACGAACTAAAATTCAATCCCCATAAAAATGTATATTCAAATAATGTTAACTCATTCGTTTAATAAGAATTCGGATTACACTAATCGCAAGTTAAAACAAACAAAATTTTGAAACTTAAGGACAAACTGATTCTTTTTAATTGTATTATCAGAAACATTAAGTGACTCCAAAATTGTTAAAAATTTATTTGTGGAAGAGAGTGAAGAAGGAATAAATTAAGTTTAGGAAGACAAAGGAATAAGTGTGTCTTCAAAAAAGCTACTGCTAGCTAAGATATTATTTACCACTTTTGTTAGGCAGTGAAAATTCATCTCTTCAATTAAACAGCATTGACCACGTCAAATATTTTCTTAAAGAATATCACGAAAAAAACAACACAAAAATTGATAATGGAACTATTTCGAGACAAAAATTGCATAATCAAGTACCATCAGTATAATCTTTGATAAAGAATACCATTTATGTGTGAACCAAGAACTGTACAGTAAGTAATGTAAATGCATTAATATTTTATTTTATTATGAAATAATGCGTTTTTCTGAATTCAGATAGCAGGAACTATGGATAATACTAATTTTTTATGGTCCTGTAAAAACTCTTCTTTATGAGGTTTGATTTTCTGAAAACACTAAATTGAAATTGAAAAATAGTCATTCTGCATATTTGAATATTTTTCACGCAGCTTAAAATGTAACCATAAAAAGGTACTTTATTATTTTCCATTATTACCTTGTTAAGTGCAAACATAATGATTTATGTACTTGATATAAACTAGTTTCAATGATCTATTAATTCTAACTATTTAATGTGTTGAAATTAGTAGATCAGCTATAAGTTAGGAATAACTGTTAAAATAGTCACAGAAACAAGAAGCATTCCATTGGATGTATCAGAAGCATGATTAAAAGCAGAAAAATGTTTATGGAAATAATGGCACTAAAACATTTCACTGTAAAGCAGAGTTGGCATCTGTGTCTGTTCTCTATACAAATATATACTGTCTGACCAATCCACACCAAATTTGGCACACTTATTCTTTGAAATCCTGAGGGTAACGTAGGCTACATATTAATCCCGTTCTATTTGTCTTGCAGGGGGGGGGGGTTTCATAGGGGTGCAACATCCCATCTCATTCTGGACAGAGCACTTACTAGGGGGCACTCTCCCGGTCTGGCTGTGCAGATGACGTCAGAGTTAACATGTACAGGAGTCGCCTCTCAAGATGACCTTGGAGTTTTTTAGAATCTTAGAGTATGGTGCAGTTGCTCTCAAAATCGCTCAGTATCATCGTTTATGTATCCCACCTATAAATTCTTAAACTGTAGCTTTATTGGAATATAAATTTTTATGATATAAGATTATTTTTATAGAAAGTGTCTTTTTTTATCATCAATATGGTACAGGGGGTTAAAGACAATTTGAAATCCTCATAGGAATAACATTGCGTATTTATGTGATCAATGTCAGACCAATTCACACTAAACTTGGTACATTCATCCTGTAGAATTCTGCGGGACACATAGGCTATATATTAACCCTATTCGATTTGTCCTTGGTCTGCAGGGGGCTAAAAAACAATTTGAAATCTCCATAGGAATAGTAATGAGTAGTATTACAATGAATTATAATCAATTCAACCAGAGCAATGTCAGGTAATTCAGCGAGTTGTGATATAAGTTAAAACCAATCAAGTTACTAAAATTAAATACTTTTTAGTGCCCATTCCATTTAATTATGAATTTATTTTGAGATTATTACGAACTAGATTATATGCTTATGGTCTTCCCTTAGTGCTTCTTTATTCTAACGACTTCAGCTATTTTTATTTGAGCTTGAATAATCTTTGGTAATTTGTTTAGAAAAAATAGGTTAAACATGTGATACTATACTTCAGTTACCAAGCAGGATTCTGTACTTGCATTTTAGATTCATTTAAAAGTAAAATGGGGTTGGAGGCATTGTTGGATTTTGGACTACCTTCATTACCAACTCTGGAACTGTATATTCCATTGCAGATAAGTCTCAACCTTATGTCTCAGAAATCCAATAGAACATTTCACTACTTCCATCTGCAAGCAAATAAGCATGCGTCGATTGGTTGTCCTGGGATTTTATGACACAAGGGCCATATTTGGCCAAACTACACAAGACATCAAGTAAAAAATGTCATGAATGGAAAAAGAGGGATTGCCATAGGTTGGGCTAGAGTTGACATGGCTCTATGACTTGTCTTGCATGAGCATCCATGTCTTATTTCAGTGACAGTCCAGATTTTGACTAATGTGAACATACATGCCTTATGTGTAGGAGCCTATATAGCTTGTGTGTAGGTTCACATTACAACCCATACATCCAGGTGTAGGAGTCAGCTGTTATATCAATTTACTCAGTTCTGCTCATCGACTGCAGACTCTTCGGGTTTGGTATAAAAAGAATCAGACAAATTACACTGAACTAATTTACATGCTGGCTTTGAAAGCTACAATTGGATTTATTTAAAATGAAGTTCCAATCATGATGTAAAACTGTACCATTCAACAAGCATACATATTCAAAATGTGGAATAATGAAATTAATTATACTTTTCAGATAACATTTTGTGGTGAAAAAACAATTGCAGTAACTTTCAGGAACAGACAAATTTCAATGTTTGCTCCTGCTCTATAGCAATCTCTTTAAAAGATATATAACACTATCTTAATTCTTATAATTTTATTTTTGACCTAAAAACTAATACTAAGTTTTTAAGCAGATATACAGTAAAAATTCCTTCTGTCAGTTAATAAGTTTCTGCTCTAAGTAAACAATATATATATTGGTCTGTTCAAAAATCCTAATAAACATTATATTGGCCAAGAATCTCAAAGCTCGTAAGATAATAAATTAATAAAGGTTCTGATTAAATGAAAAATTCTAAACCTTTTTCTTCTCATCTTTTATGGCTTTCTTTGCTTCATATACTTGCATAGCACGTTGAAAAAATGTCTTGGTCCTGCAATAGAAAAGAACAGCATGAGTATACAGGTCAAAAAGAAAAAGAATCAGAACTCTATATGGAATTCATGTGACTTCATTTCCCTAAAAAGAGTAATTTTTTGTACCAAACAAGTTTGCCTGCCATTATATATTATTGATATTTGGCCTTTCTCTCTCTCTAGTAATGTCAAAGTTACCTGACATGATATTGCCGTGATGTGACATAACTCCATGCCATGATTAACGAGATTTTGGTAAAAACAACTCGTATCTTATATGATAAAGATTAGTTACCTTTTAAAACATGTCATCAATTCAAAAAATTATTTTATCTTGGCTTTGGAGAGCTGAAATCATGTGTACAAAGCAGGGAAATTAAGTTGACTGAATTTTTTAATACAGTTCGATGACTGAATTTTTCAAGTCATAATTTTCTACACCTAATTTTTTCCAATAACTTTGCCTGTATGACAAGTACTGACTGATAACCTTCATTCCCTTCTAGCAGTCTACTTTCTGACAATTTAATAGATGCATTGAGAGGTCACATGCTCTCTCATCTGCAATCATGGTAATGTTTACATGCTCAATACACTGAACTTTTATTAAAGTTATGTAACTTTTTATTTTAAAAATTACACAATCCAAAGACACGACAAGTGACTGATAACCATTCATTCTGCCCTGTTTTCTTCTTCTACTTTCTGACTTTTTAATAGTTACATCGAGAGGTCATACTCCCACTTGTAATCATGGTATGTTTACATGCTCAATATGCAGAACTTTTATTAAAGTTACAACTTTTTTATGTAAAAAATGATAAAATGTGAAACATTGACCCAAAACAAAACATTGCTCTCAAAAAGAAGGTCCAAACGTGCAAATGCTCATGTAGTCCAGCTCCCGGGAGAAGGTAGTTGAGTCACATGGTTTTGAACAAGTGTATTAGTTAAATAGGACTGGTGGTAATATAAAAAAATTCCTCACACAATTGACATATTTAGCTGTGATTCTGGTTCTATGTTTATCTTTTAGTGCTGTACCATATCAAGGATATAAAAAGACCACTTTCTATCAAAATAATCCTATATTATCGTAACAAATATTTACATACAAATTACAAAGCTACAGTTCAAAATTTTAGACGAGATACATTTCGAAAGCGCAAACGCACCCATCTGCCATTGCGATTTCATCATACACAGTTTCTAAAAAATCTGCAAGGTCATCTTGAGAGGCGACTCCTGTAGATGCTAACTCTGACGTCATCTGCACAGCCAGACTGGGAGAGAGAGCCTCCTAGCACATGTTCCATGTCAAGGATGATGGGACGTTACAGTGCCATAATCAATAGCATTGATAATGAGTTGGCAGGAGAAACATCTTTGATGATCGCCATTCATGCTTTTATGCATGCCATGAGAATTGTTTCCACCACATGCTTATCTGATGCCATAGACATGGACCTTATCCCATTTTCAATAGGGGATGCTTGAAGAAATGTATAAGTGCAAGTTTAATGATGAAAATTAACGAGCCCTATTCCCATAGCAAATGCCACCACTCAGACTGGTGGGGGCAGTTCTGGTATGCAGAGGTTACAAAATAATTTTTCACAACAAATCTTAAGTCCTGTGGTAGCAGAATTTTCACAAAAATCTCAACTTTGTAATTTAATTTCAGACCATAATGCCTTAGAGCAGCAATTTTCGTTATATTTCATCTAATGGCACACAACCAATTAATAAAATTCTGTGGCACATAAAAAAATATTATACTTTTGCTGATCTGACAAAAAATAGGTATAATCTTGATTGATTTATGAAATAGTAATAATTACACATAACTTTTAGTTCAAAATTGGCATTTAAAAAATATTTTAGAAACAACTTATTTATGATTCTTTGCAAAAAGAAATACTCAAGATTATTTAAACAGGTATTGCTTGAAATTATCTGTGAACACACTTGTCATAAGTTCAAATCTGAATTGCTGAAATGAAATAAATCTTACATATTAAAAAGTTTCACCATCTGCATAGCACAACGCCAGTGTATAAAGGCAAACTGATTGAAAATCGCTACCTTAGTTAATTGTGAGTATGTTTTACGACTTTATGAGTACTTACTACACCTGTTATCTTGCTAATAAGAAATAGTCTTGTTCATTACTTTTAAATCATGCAGTTCAAAAATGTAAAACAAAAGAAAATTTGAACTAAAAATTTCTATTTACTCATTGTTGCTTTGCTCATTTTGTCTGGGTATGAAAACCTTTCCTGGTCTCCCTTTTTGTTGCTTTCTATATTCTCTCATTATAGCATTTTTCTTTCTATCCCAAGATCCTATAAAGGAATACAATGTTATCTTAAAAAACTTTCAGTAATCAGACATAACTATTAGAAATACAATATAAAATGGGTCAATAACAATAAACACTGAGCTAAAACTTGTCATGCCATAAATTTGAGGTTATTTAACTTTAAGTTAAATAGCCTCAAATTTATGGCAAGACAAGATTGATCTTATCAGTAAAATTTATTTTAAAAATATTATATTGATTTCTTTTCATGTTTGTAATAACGCCACCTTTAAACTCCACGAATACCCTTACTTCTCTAACTGTTCTTGATCAAATCCACCATATGTTAAATCACCCCAATGACAAGGTCATATGACATGCCTTTACTTTTGTGACCCCAAATATCTCCTTCACCTCAAGTGGGCTTCATTGGGCAGAGAGAAGCTACTTGGTGGATGAGGTTCGATTCTATGGAATGCTGTAGACTCCATAACTGTGTTCAATACTAACCATTCAATTTTAATTATAGGTTTTAATTTTACACTTAATCAGTCAAGAAAAATTTTTTCCTTGTGAAAAGTCAATTTAAAATGCCATGTCAAAACTAAAAGTAAGAATTTTTTCATTTCATACTTAGCAAAGCAATAATTATATTTTCTACAAAGATAAAAAAATAAATTAAGAGAGTAATATAATTTTCCAAAAATCCACCTTTAAAAAAGAATGAGATTCAGTTGACTTTTGCAGAAACAATTCTGACTTTTCCTGGTTCACTTGTGACAGTTCTTATGAGTCTCTTGAATGTAAAAAAGACACTTCGTTTGCGATTTGTTGTTTTTGGTAACCCCCACTTTTTTCCACTCCATTCTAGCAACTCTACAGCGTCCCTACGCTATGTATATATAGACATATTTAACCCAGACATATATTGACTGTGATAACTGTATTTTTATAAATAATCAAGATTTACATTATTTATTATGGCGATTGTGCAATTTCTTTGCACATAAAAAACCGCCAGGGTTTCTATAATGGTTGCTTTGAAATTTCGTTTTCCATTTTACAAAAAAATCGAATGGGGTGAGACTGAGGGTTCAGTTCACGACTGGCAGCCCTGTTTAAACAGGAAACCCTCATTTACAGTGAAATCTGTTAAAAGATTAGAATAACTTATATTCAACTTATGTACATTTTTTTGTAATACGTCTGTTAAAAAATGTCGCCAAATAACGTCAGGGTTGGCGACAAAAAAAAGTCGCCAAATGGAGGGGGGGGGGTCTATACTGCAGCTGTTCCGACACTTCATAAAAGGATTCACAAAATTTAAATGATTGATGATATTAATTGATTTTTTTAAATTTTGTCACTTCGTAAACCAATAATGAAACACATGATATTTCCATGCCAATGATCAATCATGAGAAATTTAATAATTTCAATTACTTCGGCACCATATTTATGAAGACTATCAAACAAGATCAAATCACATTAAACATGATGGTATGAGGTCAGAAAAACAGATTAAACATTTATATTGTTTACTGTATAATTTCACCATACAATTGTTTAGTTCACGCAAACAACAAATGAATAAAAGATGCAGAGAATTGTTTCTATATGCAAATATAAAAAATTTCTCAATCGCCATTAAATTATTAGAGAACTCGTACTTTTTACAAAAACACATTAGTGTACACAAATATGCAATTACCTGTCTCAGCACGTTTTTTAGGTGGTGGCATTTTTTATTTTGTTTATCCGATCAATATTAGTTGTTTTATAGCATGGAAATAGATCAAAATCCAAAAGTCGAAAATAAACGTATGAAAATTTGTCAACAAATATACGAGTACTTCACTTCATTTCTTTTTTCTTAACGCCAGAGTAATAGTAAAACAGAGGTACAACTCATCAAGTTTCATGAATGCTACACCGATTTGAGCGACAATGGTGAGAAAAAAATAAAGCTGACAATTTTAATTTATCTTCGTTAGTTGGGTTTTATGGTGCAAGGGAGATATTTTGTCAAGATGCGCCAGACAGACATCAAATTCTAGGAGGGATTTGAGTTTTAATGACACTGAAGAGAGAAATACATCCAGGGAATTGAACATGCTCCTCCAACAACTGGCAGGCTGCTAGCCACTTATAGCAAACCCTAATATAACTTGGTAGGTAGGTAGTTATTTAGCGTCGCACTGCATTGCTGCAGCCCTGCTACAACGCATCGTAATTTTGAACCACGATATGTAGGTAGGTATTTTAATTAACGTCGCAGTGGAGCAACACATGGACTATTGACGACGGTCCGGGATCAACCTACGAAAGGAATGATCCGAGAATAACACGTAATTTTGAACCACGGTCAAACATTTAACCACGGTGTACGTGGGGGCTGGTACACGTTAAATCTGTCGGGGTCTCAAATGTCCTCCTGTTGGTGAGGTGTGTGTGTGTGGGGGGGATGTCATCTGAGGTGTTGCCTCGGCATCTGACCGTGATTTGATCGGATTTTTCCGTTCGGGATTGATCCCGGATCGTCACCAATAGCCCTTTGTGTTGCTACAGTGCGACTTTATGTAACTACCTACCTCAAAACTAAATTCCAAATTGGAAAAAAGATAGTTGATTAAATGCCAAACGTTGCCAAAATGGCGATAAATTACTTTTAAAAGTAATCTCTATATGCACAATCAGATGAGAGCATTTGTTCAGCAGATGTAAAATGCTCTCCATGGCGGATACTGTTTATGGTTATGAGCTCATTCACCGGTACGAACCGTAAAATGAAAACCGGTAAAAACCTTATTGAAACCGTACTTTGTACGTTTAGGAACCGTACTTTTTACTTTTAGACGGTGCATTTGTATCTCCAATTATAAAAATATTAGGAGTTCTGGATCATCAATTGCTTTCAAAACTATTATGAATATTGATTTCCAGTCTGTGAGGTTTTTCTGTTAAGCTAAATATAGATGTTGGTAACGTTATCGCGGTGATACGTATTTATGAACATATTCTCAACGTGACATCACTTGGCTTGCTTTTAGAATACTATTTCAGCATATGGCAAAATAAAAACTCCAAATAATATATTCTAAATTCATATATGATAGTTGATTGGTCCAAACACCAATTAGATTAAATACCAAATGTTACCGAAACGTCGATAACATACATTTAAAAGTAACCCCGATATATGTATATATATATATATATATATATATATATTAATCCCCACTACTTAATCCCCACTTTTTTAACGAGGGCCGCGGTGGTCCGGATGGAAGAGTAACGGATTAGCAACCGGAGGGTTGCGAGTTTGAGTCTAACCAGATACCGTACTGTACAGGGGGCAGGTGCACATTAAATCTGCCGTGGGCTCAACACGTATCGCCACAACAACAGCAACTTATGTTTAGCTTGACAGAAAATGCTTCTCATTAGCAGCTTTTTAAAAACTCCAATTCTAATATATTCCTTCTTTGCATACTTGTACTGCTTTATTATTATAAATACGGCCAAGATAATTGTAACTTTTAAACTTAGACGAATTACTGCTGATTACAGTTCAAATAGTTTTTTAATTTTATGAGAGAGAGAAATTCCTGTGAAACTACCAAGGAATGCCTTTTCGGAGATGAAAATGAGAGGAAGGTGATATATACTGTTTAAGGGTCAGAGGATGTTCACAACTAAATTTCGATAAATGTGAAGTGAAGAATAAATAATAGAATGCACATACATACAGTACATTTCGCACATGAAGCATAAATCAACTTATATGAATCATTTTTCTCTTAAAAATTAAGATTTTTACTGTTTTTTAAGGGTTGTGAGTCTTTTATATCTCACTGTCCATGTAGAGCACTCCTAGATATCACAATATCAAGCGAAAGAATATTTATGTACTACATTAGCAGCCTTAATACACCTCGAATATTTATAATCTTAACCATTTCAAAAAGGTCAAACGTCTTATCGCTACTGAAAAGGTTCAAATTCACAACGATGACCCTGTTTCTAGACAAAAGATTCTTATAAGCTGGTAGCTCGGCGAAGCATTTGAAATTTTTTTTATCTTGTTTGTTCTTATCGAAAAAATTTGCAAGTGACTTTTGTAACTGTTTCCATTTAATACGGCAATTTTATAAATTTACATCACATGTTAACTCAGTTTTACGAGCCGGTGTTACATAAATTTTCTAAATTTACTCTTATGTGTCTCTAGCAAACCTCCTATATTGTGGCCATTAGTACTATGGTTCTATGGCCTGAGGACAAAAAGGAACCCGGGAAATCTGTTTTCTCTGTAATTGTGTATTAATTAGTTTTTTATTTTTAATGATAAGAGTTATGAGTTGCTATAATTTACGGAAGATTTTCTTCTTGGTTGAACTTGAACCTCTCCAGCTTTTAAAAGAACTGGTTTACAATGATGTAGTGGTACATTCCCTAAAGGAGGTTTCAATCTTCAGAATAAAATTTACAAAATCAGAACATCTTAATTTAAATTTAAGTTATCATGTTTTGCGGTGGTGGTAGTTTTTGTCTATTTTCACCTCTTTTTGGGGTTTAAGGTGTATGTATACACTAGAATATTTTTTTAAATTTTGACTTTAAAAATGCAGTTTTTTCACAGTAGGTCATTGGTTTATGCTTAAACTCATTTCAGTGTTGAAAAATTCTGATTAAGATACTCATTAATTATCAAATTTAGATATAATTAGCTAATTAGCATGTTTTTTTAACAGTGATATCTCAAATTCTAATGTGTTCAGAAAGACAATTCCTGTTGGAAATTATTCCTAATATTTTTCTCCATGTTTTGACCCTCCATCAAGTTTCTAGTGGGAATACGTTATTTCTTACAATTTTTTTTCAACATTTAAGTCTAAAAAATCAAGATTTTTTCAGAAATTTCAACAATTAAAAATCAATTAAAAATTCACTTCTTAACCAATAACTTCGACTGAGGGTCAAAACATCCATCGTATTATATAGATTATAATGACGCAAGAGTAATTATAATAGATCAATTAACTGTTGAATTATCACTGTTCGAAAGAAGAATCCTATTGCAAAAAAAGTTCTTCAGAAATCGAGTTTTAAAGTTCTGGAAACGTGTTTGTCTAAGGTGACCGTACCTAACCCAAACCCTTGTAACTTGAAAACTATTTCGAATATTTACAAGATCTTGGTATCGTTTGAAAGTTAAGGGGTTGGACACTATTTTGAATTATTAAAAAATAGATCGATATTTTGGTCAATTTTCGTGATTTCTAGTGTATATATGCACCTTAAATTTAAAAAAATTTATTTATCAATTTTTTTATGTTATTCTCTAAGTTTTTAGCCTTATTCTATAATATAGTGCACAAAAAAAGTCAAATTTCAAATTATTAAAAAAAATCCTATCCGAAGGTAGTCGGATACCTTAAACCTCATAAACATTTTCATCGTATTTATAAAAAAGCTGTATAAGTGTAAAGAAAACGAAAAATTATCTCATGCATTTGCTCGTCATCGAACCTAGTATTGGGATCGACATGAAGATGTGGGAAGACTGAATGTAACATTCTCTTGCCGAGAGCTGAGACAAAACAGGTATCCATTAGGTTTCCCCCTTCTTGCTTAGGTCAGTGGCTCGGGTCGATAAAACACCCCTCTCGGCTCTACCAAAAACAAATATGACAATTGTGAAACAAATTAGCAGTTGGACTCAGTCTGGGTGAGAAATCTCCTGTGCAACCAATAGATATTTTGAAATGTAGCGTTTTCTTTGCTCTACGCGTATCCAATTCTCTTTCACGAATTAATTGTAAATAGCCTGTATGTAAATAAATGTAATATGTAATCTCCAAAAAAATTTGGATCATTTATCACGTGTGATCAGATCTGTATCACATTAAAATATTGTATTTCTTTATCTCTACGTAAATTTTTCTATGGGAGATGCTTTCGGTGGATAAATGAATGTCGCATTCAGTGTTTTACTATATCAGCAGGAATTTTAACATTTCAGTACAGATTTTTGTACGAACTTTTAACGATTAACTATCATACATGGTTGGTTGGATTGGATTTTATGGCACAAGGGCCATATTTGACCAAGCTGAGCCAAACAACGTCAAGTATGGACATACACACAAGAAAAGTTTTTACTGGAATAAAAGAGAGAGATACACACACTCGAATCGAACCTCAACTTGTAGGTTGCTAGCTCAGTGAGCAAACCCACTGAGCCACTGCAGCCCTGTAACACGTATGGATTACATAAAAGTATTTTCTTATAATATATAAACTTAGTAAAAGGTTCTCTGCAAAACTTTACAATAATAAAATTATTAAAACACACCTATATACAAACTCTTTGAACACATGTTATTCAAAGTTGCAATATTTAAGAAACATTTCAAAACATAAATGAAATTTATAAGCCTTGTTGAGAAAACAAAATGCTTCTGGCGGAGAGGAAATAAATCCTTCCTAAGAAGAAATATGTTGGTGATACAAAACAAAACGAGTAGCATTAGATAATAAATGATCTGCTCAGAACAGATTCACGGTACATAGGAATAAATCTGAAAGATTTCGTAGAACATTTTCATAACTCTCCGTGCATTGGCCGATGTTTCTGTTTTAACTTTGGAGTACTATTTGTTTTGCAAAAACTGGGGTCAGGATTTATTTAAAGTCTTGCAAGCCTGTGGAAATGAGTTAAATTTGATTTGTATAACAAATGGACGACCGACCCTTTCACGGCAATCGCAAAACGAATTCTAAAAATTTTAATTTGTAATTTGTTCTGACGCATGAAAGAATTTTTATGTGTAATAGACTGGAAGAAGAAAATATACTCCTGGTAAAGAACTATTACCTTAAAATTTGATTATTACCGTTTTGGCGACATTTGATGTTGATTCCCAGGCACTAAACTATTCGTGTGGAATAATTAAAGGCAAACTTCATGGAGTAGCCATTTTCAATAGAAGTATTGGACATGTTTTCAGCTAAATAAAAGAACAAATATTAAAAACACCATTAGATTTGTGATTAACTCTGAAAGTAGGTAGATAGTTAAACTTATGGTGGCCCTAGAGCAACATAACGGGCTATAGGCGACTGTCTGGGATCAATCCCGATGGGAGAGAACCGAGGACAACAACTCGTAATTTTGCACTAGCGGCAGATGACAGATTAACTCTTCAAGCGACATGATGAAATTGCATTCGATTACATGCCAAGATTCCACTTCCTAAATGAAACAGGAAATGCGTACCCCATGAAAACACTAGTGAGCTTTATATTTAGCTTCAAAGAAATACCTTCTCATACGAAGGATTTTCATTAAAAATCAGATCAATCCATGTTTAGAAATTGCAGAAATCGTCACTATCTAATAAAGAAAATATATGTCTGTGAGGGGCAAACAGAGTATTTAGAGACCGTTTCTCCTTTTTACATACTTTTAGATAAAAATTTTAGTCACTTTGACGGAGACGTGAAAGCCATTTTCAATACTCTCTAACAGCTTCACACTTGAAATCACTGTTAGGGTTCCATTCAAAATTCACACTTTAAGCCCTAAAAATCCCTAAGAGTTTTTATCTTGCATATTGGAAGAACAATGAGATCTCCTGTTGATCAGGTTGCCTTGCAATGTATCCCCGCTTAGAGTTAACAAGGGGAACGAAATGGCTGACTTTTTGGTTAAAAAGGAAAAACTTCTCTTCTTAAACCTCCGAGGGGTACTAACCACGTGACCGAAAATTAAATGTATCTCTTTATCAATCAGGTGTCTGGACACTGTTTCAATATATAGTGTATGAAAAAATTAATTTCAGAATCATTCTCAAAATTATTATTCGCTTGAAAATTCGCAAAAAATTATTATTTGGATGCTTTCTCCACTGCAAAATGTTTTTAATCCTCTAAGGGGTCCACACACATAATTCCACCTTGCAACCTGCAAGTCTTCCCTTCATGACTTCTAACAAGTTCCGATCTTCTCGAACCAATATAATCTTTCCAGAAGATTTTATTCTAAGAAAATAAGCACTATATTTTTTGAAAGGATTGTATTCAATAGAAAGAACCAATAGTATCTTTAAAAAGGTTGAGAGAATCCATGGATTCTTTAGAAAGATGTGGTTATTTCGTCATTAAGTGCGTTTTTTAGTAAAAGCAACACTACATTACTCGGAAATTTCACGACTATTAGAGGGTTAAAGCTTTTGGACCTTTGTCCTTTCATTCAGTCAAATTACTCACCAACAGAAGTTTTAATCTAATGTCGAAATCTAGTCTTTTCCAGAGATGGCAAGAGATGAAGGGTCGCTCGTTGGCAATAGGAATCTCGTCCAGGACTCCCCAAAATTTGCGTCAGTTACCTAATTTAGACTTTTATGATGATCATCACCGTCTACCCATCCCTTTCGGATTAGTTTGACCTATTTCTCTTTGTTTCTTGTGACTCCAAAGATGTTTTCAATGCTGATCATTTGGAGGTGTGAAGAACGCTTAAAGGCTAACGGACTAGTGCAAAAGAACTGAAGAACCCGTGAGCTTATGGCATCATACCCAAAACTCGACATTTGCCTACACGTGCCTTAGAAAATTGTTACAATATAATTTAATCAAATCATTTCACCAGAAGCACTGATAAAACGGTAGTTTGAATCAAAACTGTCAGAACAAATATATAATTGTCTTTTCTGCAATTTCACTAAAATTGGATTGTCTGCTTTTGAATGAAAGTTCTTATACGTGTTTGAAAAACAGTCGATAGTTCTAATTGAGTTTTATTTTATCTTAATAGTCTTGCTTTATTTATTATAATTGAGTGTATCTGTGTCACGTTAAACTTGAGAAAACTTAAAAATCATTCTAATCGGAATATTTTGTGCTTATCCTGAGTTGTACTATATTTCTGAAGTTTTCGCTTTGGAATGAGTCGCGTGATTCTGTCAAGCACAATTACGTAGTTGTGATAAACACTCCTTTTTTCTAATGGTCGTTTTAGTTCTATCCTTCAAGTATCTCTCCAAATCCACACTCTTACTATAATGTGAACAGAAAGCAGATAGAAAGATCCTACATTAACTACAGAGATACCGATGAATGAGCTCATCACCATAAAGAAACAGTATCCGCCATAGAGAGCATTTTCTACACATTGAAGACGATTCTACATCCAGCCATTCATCTTAGTTCTCCACTGTAAAAACCTCTTTTATTTCTTTACGAAAATGTTTTCTTTCTTTTAATTAAATTCTTTGTGAGGAAAGTATTCTCCGCTAGCTCCCAAAAGGAGTTTCTCCAAATCACAGAGTCGAAGATAGTCCCCAAGAAGACAAGTAGAAACCTACTTAGGTGCATCACCCAACACTAGTGTTCTGAACTATCATTGCACGCCACATGGGTCTTAAAATTAAAAACCAAACTACAACTCCTAAGCATGTATGCAACCTACTATTTTGACAAATTTCTTGGATGGTTTCTGGGTTTCATCATACAATTACAACAGCTTATTTGCCGTTATGAGCCACCTTGCACGTGGTGACGTTTCTGGCCATATTTGGCACATCGTTACGTCAACGGCTGTTATTCATCGACCTTATAATAAAATAGACGGAGCATGTGCTTGCAACTTCATGTTATGTTTTCCAGTTGCTCGGTTTGAAGCTCTGTCACGTGATTGTGGGTAAAAGCATAAATCCTAAATTATTGATTGGTTAAAGTGATTATCCACCGTGATCAGAAACATTAGTCTGAGATTCGACAGTCAATCGGCTAAGCAGATTCGTAATTGCACGTGTTTTTCCCTTCAGAGATCTTACGACAACGACTCCACCCACATGCTCCGTCTATTTCATTAGAAGGCCGATGCTGTTATTAATGTTGAGGAAAATCTTCTATAGGTAATGTTGATCTGTACTGAAATCTGAAGGAATATTGGGAAGGTTGGTATCAATGCAATTGTATTTCACGACGGAGAGTGTTATACAGTTATGGATGCTTTTCCTATAGGGATTAAGTAACCCTTGATCAAGTCCTTATTTCACCATCAGAGATCTTACGACAACGACTCCACCCGCATGCTCCGTCTATTTCATTAGAAGGCCGATGCTGTTATTAATGTTGAGGAAAATCTTCTATAGGTAATGTTGATCTGTACTGAAATCTGAAGGAATATTGGGAAGGTTGGTATCAATGCAATTGTATTTCACGACGGAGAGTGTTATACAGTTATGGATGCTTTTCCTATAGGGATTAAGTAACCCTTGATCAAGTCCTTATTTCACCATCAGAGATCTTACGACAACGACTCCACCCGCATGCTCCGTCTATTTCATTAGAAGGCCGATGCTGTTATTAATGTTGAGGAAAATCTTCTATAGGTAATGTTGATCTGTACTGAAATCTGAAGGAATATTGGGAAGGTTGGTATCAATGCAATTGTATTTCACGACGGAGAGTGTTATACAGTTATGGATGCTTTTCCTATAGGGATTAAGTAACCCTTGATCAAGTCCTTATTTCACCATCAGAGATCTTACGACAACGACTCCACCCGCATGCTCCGTCTATTTCATTAGAAGGCCGATGCTGTTATTAATGTTGAGGAAAATCTTCTATAGGTAATGTTGATCTGTACTGAAATCTGAAGGAATATTGGGAAGGTTGGTATCAATGCAATTGTATTTCACGACGGAGAGTGTTATACAGTTATGGATGCTTTTCCTATAGGGATTAAGTAACCCTTGATCAAGGCCTTATTTCACCATCAGAGATCTTACGACAACGACTCCACCCGCATGCTCCGTCTATTTCATTAGAAGGCCGATGCTGTTATTAATGTTGAGGAAAATCTTCTATAGGTAATGTTGATCTGTACTGAAATCTGAAGGAATATTGGGAAGGTTGGTATCAATGCAATAGTATTTCACGACGGAGAGTGTTATACAGTTATGGATGCTTTTCCTATAGGGATTAAGTAACCCTTGATCAAGTCCTTATTTCACCATCAGAGATCTTACGACAACGAATCCACCCGCATGCTCCGTCTATTTCATTAGAAGGCCGATGCTGTTATTAATGTTGAGGAAAATCTTCTATAGGTAATGTTGATCTGTACTGAAATCTGAAGGAATATTGGGAAGGTTGGTATCAATGCAATTGTATTTCACGACGGAGAGTGTTATACAGTTATGGATGCTTTTCCTATAGGGATTAAGTAACCCTTGATCAAGTCCTTATTTCACCATCAGAGATCTTACGACAACGACTCCACCCGCATGCTCCGTCTATTTCATTAGAAGGCCGATGCTGTTATTAATGTTGAGGAAAATCTTCTATAGGTAATGTTGATCTGTACTGAAATCTGAAGGAATATTGGGAAGGTTGGTATCAATGCAATTGTATTTCACGACGGAGAGTGTTATACAGTTATGGATGCTTTTCCTATAGGGATTAAGTAACCCTTGATCAAGTCCTTATTTCACCATCAAGATGCATAAATAAGAAATTAAAGGCAGCTCTTGTGCGTGTAAGACTCGGAAACCATTGCAAGTGTCGGCACACATGCTCTTCAAGTTTTCTTATAATAATGTGTCTCGTGATTGTAAATTCTCTATTTATACCGAAGATGTATATCCATTTCTAGATTTTCCAGGTATCTGTTTTGCGCACTGCATTCTAAATAGTTCGCGTCTCAAAGAAAACCTACAAAACCTTGCATAAACGCATTCTAAGTCTCCCAACGACAAACACACGGTATATGGCCATTTCTACTGAAAGAGGGCTAAATTTGTTTTTAATTTTTGACGCTAATTTTACCTCCTAAAGTGTTTTGCGAGTTTTCACGACTGAAAACCGTTGTTTTAGGTCGCTTTAACACTGCCCAGGTGAAAAACTTCTTGGCTGGAGGGGAGGGTGGGGTGCCAGCTCAGGTGTCACCTCGTCATCTGACCATGATTCAAAATTACATGGTGTTGTCTTCGGATATTTCCCCTTCGGGTTTGATCCCCAAACAGTGTTTTGAGGAACTAAAAAAAATGCCAGAATTCAAAAATTTCAACCGGTCTCTTCACTAAAATACTTTTTAATTTCGAAAAAATTAACAGATATGTTCATCAGTGATGTTAACGAACCTTTTCACTCTTAGAAGTCTTCGGGATATTGATTCCGGACCTTCGGCAATAGCCAGTTGTGTTGCTCCATCGCGACGTTAATTCCCACCTTCCTGAAATTTTTGTGCTCCTCTATCACATAATAAACGAAAAAAATTCCTTCACAGCATTTTATATATTCGTGACTACTAGAGATATTACTGAGAAGTGCTGTCGTAAATATAGTGGTTCTACTAAGAATCACATATGTAAAAGACAATTTACTAGTATATTTTATTTTTATCAATAGATGGTAAAAAGACTTTCCACAACTTAAGTGAAAGGGCTCGTGAATATACAGGGTATAAAATAAAAAAGAGAGAAATTGAGAAATAACAAATCAATTTTTCAGGGAAGTTAAGCTCTAGTGCATCCATTTTCAGATATTTTTCTTTCCGCCGTTTTTTTTTATTTTGCCAAAACGTAAATCTCAGCGATTGTATTTTGAAAAATTGAATTTTATGCATTGACTGACGGAATTTTATACATGCTGATATACCCTAAACATACACCCAAAGCCTCTTTCTTTCAATGCCGGGACGTGTAGCAGCAGTTATTGCCGACCATGGCTGTTACTCAAAATACTGATTTCTTCGCGTTCCGCAAGTAGAACGGAGATGGAATTTCAATCATTTCACCCCTGGTGCCTTCCTTATGTTATTGGTATAATAAGTATGGTCTTGATGTCTCTTGTCCTTCATGGCGTTGCATTTTCAATGTCCATCAGTGCATTTTCCACGTCATATCAGCTACCGTAAGCACGAAAACTAGAGACGCGACTTCTTTTTATACACCTACAATGTAATTCTTATTTTTGTAACTTGTCTAATGAACTAAAATAGATTAGCTGAAGTCACCGTCTAAGCTGTTATACTCCTCACATTATTCTGGGTGATCTCAACCTGCGACAGCAGAACCAGACATAGTTTTATATAAAACTAACTTTACTACCCGGCTCCACACGAGAGTTTTTGATGTTTCAGACAAGCCCCAAGTCGTGCCTATATCCTCAGCAGTTTCGTTGTGTTGTCGAACAGCTCATTTGAGTATTTTCCTCTTCAAGTGCTTGTGTTCTTTCCTCATCCGATCGCTCGACTCGTGACAGCTCTTGACTTTTTGTATTGATTGGTATCTTATTATTGTTAGCATTATATTTAATTTCTGTGATTCAAAGGGAACTACGTAGTGAGCAGAAAATAACTGCATTGTGCAAGAAATTCCAGACAGTTGGTTGGTTACATTGAGTTTTATGGTGCAAGGGGCCATATTTAGCCAAGCTGCGCCAAATACAAGACATGCAGTGTCAAGTGATGAACAAACACAATAAAAGTTTTATTGACGTAGAAGAGAAATACAGCCAAAGAGGAATTAAAATTGACAGGTATTGAACCTATACCGCCTACAACTCACAGGTTGCAAGCATAAGGGAATATAAAAGAAGAGTGAGCAATGGTAACCTTTTTATGTGCCTAGAATCATGTGACCAAAACTAGTAGTAAACAGTAGACCGTTTTCGTTCGCCGGGTAGAACCTAGCATTCATCATCTGATTGGTCTACGGGACGGAAGACAACGCCTATCCATTGATTGATCATCTGATTGGTCCATTGATTGATCATCCGATAGTAGCAGTGTTTGGCGATTTCACCATGTCGCCACTCTATAGAAATGCAGATTTACACATCTACCCTGTCATAAGATGTTACATAGCCAAATGAGGCAATAAGATACCAAATCAGCCAACCAAGTCAATTTCTCAGATAGAGCAGTCACGTGACGATTAGTCGACATGTTGGTCACACTTTTTGAAGTTCTCTCAATAGCAATGCTCAGTCTGCTTACTTTTCACGTCAACTGCTGCTAGACAGTGGAGAAAGTCATGGTAAATTTCATGAAGAAAGTGATCAGCTTTCGAGTTCTGCTGCTTCAGACGTATAGATTTTTTGCTTCATAAACAAGATTCTCAGCACACAAAAGTTTTCTTGATTTTTATCATGTCACCCAGATTATCAGAGTGTAGTGAAATTCACGGCTTTTATAATAGGTCACTATTTCCTTGGGAGTCGCGAGGCATCTTGAAAACCTCTGCTTCAGCGAGAAAATTCTTTAAAACTGCCTTTGATGGGGAATTTGCTTTCTTTAGCATAATTTATCATAATAAATGTTTGTGCACTTCAAAGGTGAGTAAAAACATCTAATATTTTAAAGGCGATAAGTAGGGGGTGCACCTATGGAGGAGGCTTAAGCTTCCCAGCCCGTAAAAAAAAAGCAAAAATATTTTCATTTAAATAATCGATCTTGTGTAAAATCGAAAATGAATATATTTCTTATCATTTTATTTTTGATCGCAGAGCTACAAACCGAACCTAACTTACCCCTCTGAGAGGTTCCCACGCATATATCCGTTCAATAACCTGCTGTTTCCCTGCATAACTGGTAATTAGTTTTGACCTTCTCGACCATGGAATCTTATCCAGGATTCCTTCAACCACTAGGCGTGGTTGTTTAAATTTCGTGGGGGTACAGATTTAACGTGGGCGCACGTCAAATCTGTCGTGGCCTCAAATGTCTTCACGTTGGCGTGGTGTGGAAGTTTCGACAATGGGGTGCCAGCTCAGGTGTGACCTCGTCATCTGACCGTGGTTCAAAATTACGTGGTGTTGTCCTTGGACCTTTCCCTTCGGATTTGATCCCGGACCGTTTCCAATAGCCCGTTGTGTTGCTCCAGTGCGACATTAATTAAAATACCTACCTACCAATTTTTGACTTTGTCAATCTTGTGTTTGGCAAAACTTGGCCAAATATGGCCCTTGAGCCATAAAACTCAATGAAACCAACCAACCTTAGAGGTATGTGCCCCCTGGGTGGTGAAATACGGGTGATAGCGATAGGCAAATGACTAGATTAAAAGAATACCTCCTGGCCTGGTAGCAGAGTAGTAAGAGCTTTGACTCGATCCAACAGGCTCTGGTTTCGAATCTCGATCTTTGCATGGATGTTTGTAGTGATTTGGAATTTAGTGGACACTATAAGCCGTACGTCTCAGACTTATTTGGCCCTCGTGTAGCAAAGAATGACCATAAAGTGACAAACCAAACCAACCTAGTTGGCCCTTACTTTAACTCCTCACAATAACAGGCCCGAAACTTTTCCAAGCTCTACTGGGATGCCATGGATATGATGAGCCGATCCTCTACATTTGCCATATGAACAATATTTTGCAACGCAATTGCCAAACTGCCCGTTTCTTATTTACAAGCAGTTGGACAAAAGAAAACATATTACTTTGAAAATATTCTCTATTAGCCCTCCTGGTGGTTGTTTCGACGAGGTATCTCGTCATTAACAAAACTGACCAGATCTTAATGGACGCGATATCTCGTCACTAGAAAAACTGACCAAATCTTGATCTCGTCATCCTAAAAAAACTGGGCAACATCTTGACGAGATGTCTCATAAAGATAAAGCAAAATTGGTCACAGATCATGGACGAGATATCTCGTCGAAACCACTTGGAGGGTTAATGAAATGGGCAATATTTTCCCTTCAATACAGCCTCTATTCCTCATGGAATAATCACTCTAGAACCAATCGCTAGCACTAAGTACTCAATAAAATTCGAAGGAATAGGCCATAATTTAAAAATCAAGGCTCCCTACCTTCATGGTTCACTTGGATTGACGTTTTAATCTGTTGAAATTAGCCAACATCGCAAAAAATAAATTACAATACACTAGTACATATAACAGTATCTACCACCCATGAAGTACTTTTTGGTAAACAAAGTTGCACTGTCTTTCACACGCCTTACCAAGTTAGCGACTGGCGGACATGATTATGAAAACTCACGCACTTCAAAAAAATGACTCATCTGACAAATACCAGATGTTGCTCGAAATAATCGGCTCTCACTTCGTTGAACGGTTTACGGTGAACAGTTAAATTGCCAATGCGATGTCAATCACTTCCAACAGCTACCTGAAACCCTGTAATTGTAGACACTTATTCCTATCACAGTTTCACTATTTGTTGCCACTCAGTCTTCTTTTCACGCGGAGCCTCATACTTATTTGGCTGATAAAAGCAATACGGGACAGTCAAAGGTCACAATCATCCGTTACACGACCACGCATACGGAAATACATATGTAATCTTAACACAAGTCTCACGGTCTCAAGCAATTGGCAACCTATCAACTAATTCCATAGTTGCTGAGTAACTATTGAATTCTGTCATTTCTGAATTCTGGAGGGGGAGTATTGTGGTGAACTTAGCCACCACTAGGAAAATTAACTTTCAATACTTAGTATATATACCAGTGTAACCTAAATTTACTACGAAGTCCTGCTTGGTAGACGAAGTTACACTGTCTTTCACACTTATTTGAAATCTACTCAAATTGAAATCCCCACTAAATAAAGATAGCTTGCCCTATAACCCCCTTCCAAATTGATATTTTGGGTGCGCCAAAATTAAAAGTTCTTACTTTTTCAAAACTTTACTTTTGGTTATTACCTAGTTCATGCATTCAGATACTTTGCTGTTAAGCCAAATCTATTTTAACCCTTGAAGTTCTTCGACGAGATATGTCGTACAATATCTAGTCAATCTTGCTAAGGACGAGATATCTTGTCGAAATAAACGTTCCCTTTTACTTCAAGGGGTATAAAGATCCAATTAGGAAAAACAAATTGCCCTTGCCCAGAAATGGTGACAGTTTGGAACAGGTTTTGGCACCAGAGACTGGGCACTACAGGATAGTTCTGTATCCTTCTGTTTATCTTCGAGTCGAAGATAAACCACCAGGAGGATTACGATTGTACACTGTATTCTTCAAATGTGCACAGCATTTGTACAGGTATGCATACACAAGATGCATATTCTTGTTGTAATTTAACCCTCTGCATACGGAGCGTTGAAGCAGTGTTTTGTCGCATCTTTATTGAAATGACCCGTCATCCAAAATACGTAACCCGAGACGGCTGTTTCCTTGCTTTCCCCCAAGAGCCTTGAAGTGGGTCTTCACTGTGACCTTATTTCGTGGTCTCTATTGTGAGATCGGGGGTATGACTGGAAGAGTTTGATACTTACCAAGCCATTGAAAGGGCCTCGATGACTCTTTGGCACTATTCTCTCCCTGCCATCGGAGACGAGGCTTTACACACCCAAATCTCTTTGTCGCATGGAAAAGAGGGTGTAGGTAGTTAGGATTGCAGCAACATAACTAGATATTGGCAATGGTCCGGGATAATACCTGAACTGAAAGATCCGAGGGCAACAGCTCATCATTTTGAGCCACGGTCAGATGACGATGTCACAACTGAGCTGGCACCCCACTCTCCAAACTTCGGCGTCAACGTGAGGACATTTTGTTCCACGACAGATTTAACTTGCTCCAACTCTCACGAACACGACGGGTTTTGGTTGGATCAAGTTTCGAACTCGCAACTCCCGGTTCGCTACTCTTCCAAACAGGATACCGCTGTCCTGGAAAAGAAGGGGCAGGAAACCCAAATGGATTTGGGTAGTTTCGTCAGGATTCTCAGGTATACAACAATCTAACCCACCCGTAACGGGAAAATCTTAAGCCGTTTGAGTCGTTTCAGTAACCAGAGGGTTGAATTTTCTGTGTTGACCTTCCAGTTACTTCTAAGGCAAAGGAAAGAAAGAGACAACAACGGAAAAAGGAACTGTAGCTTCGAACTCGCAACTCCCGGTTCGCTACTCTTCCAAACAGGATACCGCTGTCCTGGAAAAGAAGGGGCAGGAAACCCAAATGGATTTGGGTAGTTTCGTCAGGATTCTCAGGTATACAACAATCTAACCCACCCGTAACGGGAAAATCTTAAGCCGTTTGAGTCGTTTCAGTAACCAGATGGTTGAATTTTCTGTGTTGACCTTCCAGTTACTTCTAAGGCAAAGGAAAGAAAGAGACAACAACGGAAAAAGGAACTGTAGCTTTATTATTTTGATCGCGGTATCTACAATTCAATGTAAAGGACCTATGTATGTCGTGCAAGAAAAGGATAACAGCATTTTTTAAATATATGTAGTCTTTAAATTTGATGCACACAAAAAGAAAAAAGAAAAGGGAAAGAAAAAAAATACTCATTTATATATAATATACATATGAAGAATCTAGAAAAATTGGATTTAAGTAAGATTATTTATCACATGCTTACAAAGATAAACAATAAACTTTTTGGTGAGGGAAATAAAAGAGTAAACCTTTTTCACATCTATAGTTTTCAAAACAAAGGTTTTCATCTCCATTTTGGACGGTTATTTGTAATAAAATCAACCAGTCAAAGGCCAGGCAATAGAGCCGTTACGGCTACATTCGCCTTTTACACTGAAGGACATAGAAACAGGTCATATATAAAATAACGACAACAAAGTAAACAAGAGCTAGCTGTAGTACACTTTTTAAATTTGTTATTTTTTTTACAGTTGCACTGGCATGCTTATATCTTATGATGTGATGGGAGATAGCAGCAACACCCAGCGCCGTAACAGGACCAACCATGTTCAAATAACAAGTATCTACAAGTATTCTACAGTTCACGAATGGAAGCACTTTACAGGCGACAATTAACTATTCAGAGTTTTAACTAGAACTCTTGATAGCTGATTTGGAATGTATGCTTTTGGAGAGCTTACGAATGGAATTTAAACTGCAAGCGCTGTATATGAATTGAGATGTGTTAAGTCTCACACAAAATCAAATTAAACAATAGCTGGTCCTTTTTTTAAAATCTAGCTTCTATTTTGCGAATGCAGTTATTCTTGTATGTATTTTAAATTAGTTAATCACTCTTAAAAAATTGTCAATATTTTCAGGAGCACTTGATTTGTACATGAGGAGATATATTTAGAATTTTGCAGTCAAAACTTTTCGTTACATTCGCGTTTTGTATTCATTCTGTGCTTGGAAATATATTTCTGTATTCTCAAAAAGCTTATTTGCTATCCAAACGTATTACAAGAATAGCACACAATCGTTACTCTAATCACATATAACTTATCATTCAGGTACTCTTCTGTTTGAATCTCGTTTCATTACAATACAACTGTTCTTAGTTGAACCTCTGGTTCATGTTCGCACCATTTACTTGTTTTGGAACTAAATGTAAGATTTTCGCTCTCTTTAAAGATATGTAATTTACTAATCTTTCATCTAACGCTTAAATTTTCAACAATATTTTACATCACATCAATAGTGTTCTAAAAATATTTAACATTCGATATCGGTAACACTAAGCTTGAAAGAATATCACTCGTCTACTATCAGGAACTAATGTTCTCTTAAACTCTCATTGCTCGAGCCATTCCTGAAAAGATATTTAATATTTTCTAAATTTCCTGATTCTTAAAATATCATTGCTTTCTCACTCTTTTCGTATAATTCTATACAGTTGTAAATATTTGTAAAAGCGACTAATTCATAAAATATTTGCATTTACGTGAGAACCCACTCAATATCCATTCTGTATTTTGCTGCAGAATAGAACGATTAATAAACCTAGTTTGAACTCCGGTCCTATATTGTAGTCATGCCTTTGACTCGCCCATTATTCGTATCTGCTTAGATTTATATCTTGTGCCTGAGCTTACCTTACCTCGGAACTTCCAAATGGCGGATTCTAAAGACAATTCAAATTTCATCCTACTCCAACTCACTAGGTAATCGTAATGCCGTTTCAAGAACTGATTTGTACGATCTTCTCAATCACCAAATTTAGATATTTCTATGGATTTACCTGGTATGTACTTTGGAGAATTGCTTCTCCTAGATAGAATTGCATGATGTGCAGCTGCAGTTATTTATTTGTCCCCAATACACAAATAGCTATTTGCTGAGTAGTACATGTGATACAATTGAATGTTGATTAATTTCAGCAACTGCATTTTACTGCAAGAGGAATTTTTCAGAAAATATCCACAAGTGCTGAAATTACGAAACCTTTTGTTTTAGTATCTGGATAAAGTTTGGTTAGTATGATGAAAAGTTAACCCTTTATCAGGTACTGTCTCAAAATTTTTTCATTACAGTTTCGTAAACCATGAAGGTGAATAAATAATCCTAATGACCTGTAATTAGGCTTGTTATTTGATTAATTCAGAAGCATGTTTTTGTCAATGTGTTTAATTATTTTAAGACGCTGCAAGGAAGATGATACCAAATTCAGTTTTGGCATGGATAAGTATTCCATTCATTTTTCTGCAATCCCAAGGGTCCCATGTATTTCAGTAGCAAAATTATTTATAATTACAAGCAATAACCTACATCTTTGCATTTAATATACGTCTCCCTACGACAATATTACTGGTCTCAGTATTGGGTTATATGACAAGGGATGCTTATGCATTCCAAATCCTCATTGTATTACTTCACAAATAATTATATTGTTTCTCTATTGCTTTTCACTTATTGCATATCTGCAATGAAGATATAACTTTTTAAATTTATACATATTCTTAATTACAATACAAAATCATTTCACATTTCTCGGATTGGATTTTGGGTTTTATTGCTTAAGGTCCGGTAATGGACAAACGGTACCTGACATTTCTCGGAGCCCGGTAACCGCGATCCTCTCATGTGGGGGCCCTGGATTTGGTGGAGACCAGGTACCCAGTGGAAGAAATCTTTCCGGAGTCCAAACTCAGATTTATTAATCGACGTTTTAAAAGAGAATTTCTTCGATTCACGAATGCGCAAAAAATAAACACCCAATCTCGCTTGTCTAAAAAAGAATTTGCTTCTACACAATCCTTCCTTCTGTTTTCAGTCCAGAACCTTTTGCACGTGTGAGTTCCAAGCCGTGGTTTCCTGCTGCAAAGTTTAATACATAGTTGGTCTTCTGTTCGACGTGATTTCACGCTGCTTCAAGGTCAGCACTCGACTGTGGCACTAGATAATGTAATCAGTTTTAATATATATTTGTTAGGAAGGCTGTCGCGCGCAGCTAGGTTTAGAAGAAAAAAGAAGTTCGGAAAGATTACAAGTTCAGCCCGGGAACACGAGGCCGAGCTATTACTAGATTCTAGAGATGTAAATTTATTCTACATCTACTCGAGGTTTTAATATTGGCTTGAATTGAGCTACCTTCAAAAGATTTTCTGCATCCAAATATCGACGTTCGAAAAAGGGGGTCGGGAAGGGTTCAGAGAAAGAGGAATTCTGTCGTAAAAAGTTCTGATGGAATATCGCTTGCACTCGTTGCTGCCAAGTTGCGAAATGAAAGTTTCATTTTGGTATTATGGAATTCTGCTCGCGTAGATAGCACTCGTTTGATTTGTTGGAAGTACTTGAATGGTAAATGGGCAAGAGCTCTTTTCAACTGAAACATCCACATAAATATAAATATTCTTAAAAATAAAGTTTTGTATTTTTATTGTATATAGTCTTGTATTAAATTGGATTTGCAGATATTTTTCAAACGCAAAAAAAATTGCCTCGAAATCTTTTGTTGGAGTTTATATTTTTATCTGTAAATTATAAGTTTAAAGTACATCAGAGGTGATAACTTTCCATCTTGTTATATCTTTGTTGAAGGAACAAATCATTTTTTCTATAATTTTTCAGATTGCATAATGAATCAGTTTTAAGTTTTAAAACACTATTTCTTCGATAATAATTGCCGAGGTCAAAAATAGACTTTTCTCTTCATTTTTTGAAGATATTTGTTCCAATGAGCTGCTCCAAATTTGCTCCAATGAGTTGCTTCAAATTTGCTCCAATGAGCTGCTCCAAATTTGCTCCAATGAGCTGCTCAAATTTGCTCCAATGAGCTGCCCCAAATTTGCTCCAATGAGCTTCTATATAACAAATCGAAAGTGAGTGCGACGAAATCCGCTATGGATAATACCATGAGCGGGGATCAACACACATAAGGAAAATGCTCAATTACAAAATGTGTAGACCCCGCTCCCTCTTGGTGGCCTGGGAATGTCGCCAAATCGCCAATTTACAACATTAACTACAAACCACAATTTTGAATAGATAGTATAATTAAAACGTCATGTCTTAAAATTATATTTTGTAGATCAATTTTTAAGCATTCAAGTATTTCTTTCATGGTGAGGAGTGCTTTATTTTGTGAGGGTTGAAAGACTTCAACGTCTTTCAAACATACTATGTGATTTTAATTAGGATTTCGTATGATTTTGGTTGCATAGTTTACTTGATGTCAATATGTGAAAAACTAAAAACACTAGTACGAGCATGGAATAATTCCAGTAGTGCTGGAAATGCACTAATTAGTGGCAGTAACCCGTAGAGTAAAATCTCAGCTTTGCATAGCTCGACTGAAATGTAGAATAATTTTCCTACGTTTAAGGACTCAGTTCTGAATTACTTTTATACGCCTTTAAAACCTTACTGGAATGTGAGTAAAGCAGAAAGCGTCTTAGTCAATCTTAGATGTACGTTTTAAAAGTAATTTCCATTTAATGTTTATTTTTACTACCAACTATCTCATTAACTTGTAGGTCATGAGTCAAAGCTCCACAATACCGTTCCGTATGACAACAACAGTGCAAGGAATTGTCATTTTCTTAGGATAAGGGACTAGATTAAAAATGTTGAAAATGAAATATACTTCCAAAACAGTACATAAACAACCGATAAGTGCGTTTAAACGCATTCGTACAGCAGATCTGATGACCCACGAAATGTGCGTTCCTGTTAGAGTACTTCAGGCCTTACTGGTAATCACCAAAGCATTTATTTTGTTGTTATACACTTTTGAAAAACGTGTAACATACTGTACATGCTGACAAAAGTTGGATATTGAAAATTTTTTCACGGAACACAAAGAAGTAATGAAGTAAGTACATAAATCTTCCGCAGACAGTCCCGAACAGTATAAAAATTCATTGTGACAGTCATATATAACATTAACTAGATTACAGAACATTTTCTTTTAAAATGTAGACACGTAATATCTAAACAACTTTTATTTAGGACATCATAACCACTTCTCTCAAACACAACTTGAGTCTTGCTTCTTTTTGTTTGCCTACCCGCGTGTACTGGCAACCGTACCTGGACAGCTGACGTCGCCGGTAAGTTGCCAGTGACGAGCAAATGCAGCCACTGTTGCCACCATTCCTTAGGAAATAAAATTTAGTACATGAATCGGAAAGAAATCGAAAGCAATTTCATTATTTGGAAAATAAAATTTTGTTCAGCTGTTTTTGACGAGGTTGAGAAGTAAAAGGAACAAAAATGTTCTTTCGGAAAAGTAAAATTGTTAAATTTTCAATCATGATTTCGTAAGTGGAAAGAAACTGTCAAGCCTTTGAAGTGTAGAATATCTTGAAGTACGCTAAAACTCCATATCGAGGAACGAAATATAAATGTATCAGCAAACTGTAAGATACGTATTAATTAGGCTAACAATTTTAACAAGAAACGTCATCCTTAATCTATCACTATGAAAATTTTTTGAAATATTTTAGGAATAATTTAGATCAACGCTTTTATAGTTGATATAGTACGATATCAATTTATTACGTTGTATTTATGTACATTTTTATGTAATAAGTTACTAAATTGTTATGGGCTTATATTCCGTAGCATATAGTTATAAAAATCTGGAACTATGATTTGTAACAATGTCTGTCTACTTTTCCACTCAAGGAAGCAGTTCCACTGTAAACCAGAGAAGGATCTCTCTTCCTACGTCATCATGGTAAAGTTTATCTACTGTAAATGGCAACAGCTGTTTCTTTTCCTAAATTCTAAATGTTAACGAACAATTCTTATAAAACGTTTGCAACCTGATCCCAAAAATTGATTTAGTCATAAAGTTTTGAGTTGAGAGGGGCACTAATACGTTGTCCGGTACTGCTGCTAGATGTATTTATTTAGAGATTTCTTTTTGCCATGCAGGAAAATGCATAACGATTGAACTGTTACTGTACACAAAAACAAGAAACAACGGATTTCGTTTTTAGTCTCTTTATGTCCATCTTTAAAAGTAAAAGAAGGTTCATTTTAGAAACATATCGTCAAAGCTGGGTTATGAAAGACTAGTGGCTTACAGTAATCAATATCTTCGATCAAATAAGAGCACTTTTAGTTCAATAAATAATTTTTCTTTTTAAAGTAACCATTTTAATAAATAACATCCTCTCGGCTTAACTAGCCGAAGAAGACACCAACAACAACATATTCTATTAGGTTTAACTTTTTGCATCCGATTTCGTCTTGTGTTAATACCACTTTGTTTTTACTGTCGAAGATATAAATGGTAAATAAAGAACCCGCTTCGCAGGTGTTTTCATTGTTTTCAATATAACTTTCTACATTACCTTCAATGCCACCTCGGCAGTATGGGATACTTTGAAATTTCGACTCAGAAGATTAGATAAATCGAAAAATTGATCTCTAGAATGTTTACTCGGGGTTTAGAGATTTAAAAAGGGACTCAAGATCAAGTAATGTTTCTCAATTGTTTTGAATGTTTTCTTTTTGGAATTGGATTTGAAACACGAAAAAGATCTAACTGCTCAAAGGAATTCTATGCTTACATATGTATATTTAAGTATATGTATGTATATTAATGAGAGTAGTAGTAGCTTTTCCTTAAAAAGAGGCTCGAGTAAACGATTGGTGATAATTTTCCAAAGAGATTTGGTGTCATTACCCAACATGACACCTCTGGCCATCGTAATTTTCCTTTTTTTTTAACCTTATGGTTGGAAATGCAGAGTTTCAATTAGGATGTTTGTAATAAGAATAATGATTTAATGTTGCTTCAATGGAATCTACGTATGAGAATGTTAGATATATCGTAATAATAAAGGATTTTAAGTCTACTGAAACATCGGTATCAATACCTAGAGTTAAGTAAAATGGAAGGCATACGATATTCTGCATACTTGGTTCTGGGAAAGGTAACCATAGGCTTTTTTTATTTATTTTTTAAACATCAGCAGTCAGATCAGCGCCACCGTGAGTGGCTAGCGGCGCCTTCGGCCGCTTAGTTTGGCGACAAAATGAAAGAAAGAACGACAAATATATAAATAAATAAATATACGAATCTCTTGAAGTCATTTGTTTCTCTCCAGACGCTCCAGAACGAGATTTGACTCCTTTTTTACAATCTGTCACAACAGGGCAAAATACAATAAAAAATGTGGATAAAAATAATTGTTTCACTATATTTGCTACTTCTGGAAAAAACAGAAACTCGCCATGACTTCAATAACAACCGCATCCAGAACACGAAAACAAGAATCATAACAAAGTAAACAGATGATCTGAAAAATTACAATGCCTTATGCAGAACACACCATCACAGTTCATTAATAAAAAGGTAAATATAATAATCATTTTTCAAAGACTTTTTTCAATGTCGTCGAACCGACTGATTGATTCATTGGATGTAGTAAAAAGGAAAAAATACTGTAGTTTTGAAGAATGACACACAATGGCCGAACTTCAAACGAACTTCCTCTCCGCAGTCTTTATCGTTGGCTCCATTCAAATGGCGATGGATGATTTCAGTTTGGGCGAAAAAAATTGGCTCCTCCGTATTCCTTGGCGAGGGTCTGCTTCATTGTCTTTGTTTTTTATTAATAGAATTAATTTATTAAACTTGAAAGACCTTTGGTTCACAACTTCTCGTGTATCCAGTCAGGAAACCAATATGGTTTTTTGAAACTGGAAGCTGAAATCTAGAGTTAAGGATCATACTTAAAAGAAAAACAAATAACACAAAAGTAATTTCACAAGAAATATAAGAATTGGGATGGGGATGTTCGATTTTGCGTCAATTCTGGTAACCCTCCTTCTTCCTCGTATTTTAACGTTTGGTGTGCCAACCCACTTTTTTGTGGTTTGTTTGCATTGATGGAAATTATGAAAATAATTATTTTGTTATGTCTATATTCTGTAAAATTTTAAATCTAAATTTTAGTTTTTAATCAGAAAAAACACGGCCGATATTTATCAACAGATAAATATGACCGATAATAAACATGGAACGACCTGTCCGCCATTTTGGTCATTATTGCTAAACATTAACATGTGACTTTGGTAGCAATTGGAATTGACGACAAAATTTTACTCGATTGGAGAACGTCCCCAGTAATGCCATCTTTACCAGGCACAATAAACAATAATTTGACAAAAAGACAGGCATGAGGTCACAAAAATGAAAAATTTTGCAACAAAGAATAAGATCGAAATTAATAATTTTGCAACAAAGAAATAAGGTCATGAACTTCAGAAGACGAAATATGATTACAATAATGCATAATTTCACAACAAAGAATATAGTCACAAAAATTAATTTCAAAACAAGGAATAAGGCCACAACAATGAATAATTTCATTACGAAGAATAAAGTCATAGTAAGAAATAATTCCAGAGTCAGGAAAAAATTCACAACAAAGAACAGGTTAAAATATACCAAACAGAATTATGGGTACATTTATAGCAATAAATTAAAAAAGTGAATATTTGAAAGGTCATGCATTGGTATTTTCCATTCTCGTTTACTTACCCTTAATAATTTTAATATTAATATCCTTTTATACTATAATCGTAGTCTGAAAATAATTCTAATCTACTTAAAATATTTTAGGTAACATTAGAATACATATTTATCTATCTGTAGCTTATACTAATTTAAAAATTCTTATTCGTCTACTGAAATATAGCAAAATTAATTAATTCTAATCAAATTATTAATAATGTAGTTGAACAAATTATGGTAACACTATGTTATTATAATCATATTATAATAATTTTGTTACATAAAGCAATCATAATACTTTGTTAAAAGCAATATTGATACCATATTTCTAATGATAAAAGTGACACAATATTTATTTTTTAAATGATTCTAATATTTAATAAGCAATATAAAGGTTACGCATAAAAACTTAATTTATTATTGTTAACAGATATGTATAATGTTATGTCTAAATAAGATGGCAATAATTCAGAACCAAATATATGTTGCTTGCTAATTCAGTAGTTTTTCAAATGGTTTCTACGTTTTAGCACATGTCAGCGCTTTGACGTAAATGCAGTTACCAGAGAATATAGAACTAGATATTTATGTATATAAAAATTTGAAGCAGCCCCTAATTTGCGTTTTCTTATAAATTTAACGATTTTCTCAGTCATTGTTTCAAAACCTAAAGAATTATCACCCTAAGAAGATGGAAAATAGCATTTTGACTTGATTCTACACCACGAGGAATGAAATTGATTTCAGTGTCACGTGTGATCATGAGATTTTGTTTGCCATTCTTTTGTTATTCATTTCAAATAATAGTTAGCATCAGGCAATATAAAATGGCTGAATTTTCTTGTCGAAATATTGATTGAGGAGCCTAACTGCAGAACTTCCAACATCACACATTTTCAACCTCGAGTCCTGAATTTGCTTAGTAGGTAGCATCCACCACCACTTCGTGTTTATTTTGCCATTACAGCTAATTCTAAACAGAGTTTGAAAAATTACGAATAAGTACATCTTATCACTTTTATACGATAGGTAATCCTCTCCAATTAAAAATGCACTGATGACTATGGAATATGAAATTTCCTTAATAAGAATTACCACTTCGTGCTCACTTTGCCATTATGGTAAATTATAATAAATAAAATGTGAAAACTTTCTAATGAGTACATCTTATCACCTTTATATGATAGGTAACCGTCTTCAATTAAAAATACATTGATGAGAATGGGATATGAAATTCTCTTAGTAAGTACCTTCCATTTCGTGTTTATTTTAACATTATGGTAGTTTTATAACAAATTAAAAATGAGTACATCGTATCACCATCATTTATATACATAAAGCAGAGTTGGTATCTGTCTGTTCTCTATAGAAACCTACACCGCTCTACCAATCCACACCAAATTTGATACACTCATTCTTTAGAATCCTGCAAAAAACATAAGCTATATATCAACCCTTGTTCTATTTGTCCTGATCTGCAGAGGGGCTAAAAACAATTCGAAATTCCTATCGAAATAACAATGAGTAATATTAAGATCACACACTGCTGAATACCCACCAAAATTTGATATAAAATTAGTAGGTTTCGAATCCTGTGGGAAACATGAGCTATATATTAACCCCCGTTTGATTTGTCCTAGGTCTGCAGAGAGGTCTGAAAGCAATTCGAAATCCCCATCGGAATAACATTGAGTAATATTACGATCAATTACAACCAATACAACCTCAGCAAAGCCGTATAATTCCGCTAGTCGTTTATACGATATATGAAACCTTCTTTAATTAAAATATACTGTTGTGTGTGGGCTATAGAAATATATGTGGAGCAGATATACGGGTGGGATATATCAGATAAACACATTTATATCAACCGATAATTGTGTAAATTCTACATTGCCGATAGAATTTTTCTCCAGTGATTAAAACGGTAATTAACTTTTTTATAAAATAAAATTGTGACCACTCGCAATTCATATCAAATCAGTTCAACCCCACCCGGCTTCTTCAGCTGATGTTATTACAAAAAAACCCATTACAAATGAGAGCATCCTATTATACGAAAGGCAACGATTCTGAATTAGAATTCACTGAAAATGTTTACGGAATACGGAAGTACACGTGGAACAGATTCAATCAGTGACATACTGGTCATATAAGCTTATCCCAACTGGTGGTTGTGGAAAATTATTGAAATGTCGATAGCAAAAATAAGACTCTTCCCACGTACAAAATGACAATTTATGTTTTTCTGTATAAAAAAATTGCTGGAAATTAGATTCTGATCACTCGCAATGCCTATCAAATTCATCCCAAAAGTGCCAGATACTTATATAATTAGTATAGTATGAGTATGTATACTTTATTGCTAGATTTACTACTATATAGAATACTATATTTACTACTATATAGTATACTATATTTACTACTATATAGTATACTATATTTACTACTATATAGTATACTATATTTACTACTATATAGTATACTATATTTACCTATTATAGTATAAGTATACTTATATAGTATATTTTCAGTATACTATATTTATCTAGTATAGTATAAGTTTACTTATATAGTATATTTTCAGTTTACTATATTTATCTAGTATACTATAAGTATACTTATGTAGTACATTTTTAGTATATATATATATATATATATACTATACTTATATAGTAGAGCATAAATATACTATATTTATATAGTAGAGTATAAGTATACTATAGTTACATAGTATAGTACCAGTATACTCTTATATAGTACAGTATGAGTATTCTATACTTATATAGTAAAGTATACTATTTCATAGAGTATAAGTATATTATACTTAGAGCATACTTATACAGCATAAGTATGCTCTTTTATAGTATAGTAAAGTGTAAGTACAATGTCGTATAGTACACATATAGCACATAAACTATGTTGGCTAAAACAATCGAAAAGTAATTCCAATTTTTTATTCAATTATTCCAAGAATTTCTTTGGCACTTCTTAGCATATTTTTAGCTCGCGTTACATCCTACTATAATATTATAAACGGTAGGTTATCATGCTTACTAAAAAGGAAACCTGTATCTAATCCCAAAGTGCATGCCCCTGCTAGATTTGTAATTGATCTTAAGGCCATTCACCCATCATTCTCCGTTGCAACGAAATGCCTCGAAGTGCTTCTTATTTCCAAGTGTTTCAAGGGAGATCCCGCAGTAATTTATTCGTTGGTAGACTTAGCGCACCAGTTTATTCGTTGGTAGACTTAGCGCAAGAGACTGACAAAGCCTAAATTAACAAGGCGGTCGAATCCCTCTTCCCAGTACTTCTACATGGGAGTTCAGGAGGCAACACACAAATTTTCCCTGGGACTTGGAAAAGGGTGGCTGCAAAATCATTAGAATCACATCGATTCGGAGAGCGAGAGGCTGGATCTCGACTGCGCATGCCCTGTCGCGGGGGTCTGGGGTGGGTGTTTGCCCGAATTCTTATAATGACACCAAACGTCAAACTTTCGATTATTATTACTGTAATTATGACTGTCATTACGGAGACCCTTTCAGTCCTTTCGACACGATTTGCTGTTTTTAGTCATGCTCTTGAGTCGCTTTTAATGGCAATCGTCTCTTGCTGGCGAATCCTTTTGGTCTTGTGAAACAATGAGAGCCTTTTGGTGAGCGTCACAAAAGAATTTTCGCGTTTTATTCCTTTTCTTCCGACCAGATTGCGATCACTTGCTGAGGGCGGTCTAAAGGGAATAATAATCGTTTTGGACAAATTTCTGTCGCTTTTTTGTTACAGGTAGAATAGAACTTTTAATTGATACTGGGTTATTTAAAGCCTACTCCATGCATAGTGTATCAAGAGCGATAATACATTTAATTCATTAACCAAGTGGTTTCGACGTGATATATCGCCCATTAAGATCTGACCAATTTTGCTAATGAAGAGATATCTCGTCTTCAAGATATTGCTGATTTTTGGATGATGATGAGATCGAGAGATCTGATCAGTTTTACTAATGACGAGATACTTCGTCAAGAAAACCACCAGGAGATTAATTTGCGCAAGTATTCTAAATATTAGTAGCGATTAGAAGAACGTTACTAATTCATGCACGTTATGTTTAAATTAGCCACCATAAAAAAATTAAAATTTTCTTTCATATCCATTAAATTTTAGTTACGTGATGGATCACTCAAATATGAGATATTCACCTTTTATACGAATCGATGAATTTATTTCCGAATATTTTGTTAATGGTTTGGCTTGTCACTTTACGGTCATTTTATGCCACACGAGGACAAATTAGACCTTTTGAAAGCGATTTCTCAAGTAACGCACATTATTTACTAACAGGCGAGGTCCCGCGCTCCTGGAACCAAGGTGTTCGGCTCCAGTTGCGCGGACCCCCCGGCACACCACAATGAACTTTTATTGTTTCACTTCTTGTTGTGTATTTCTGATCTGTTTTGTATCCATTTATATATTTTTATTTTTTATATACTTCCGTGTGTGTACGGACTTTATTTCGTATGTTTTCCCTGGACCTTGTTACCAGGCCATTGAAATGCCCTTGTTTGGCCATGTAAACACTATTATTACATTGAATAAATGCTGGTCTGGGAGGGTTGGGCCCTGTTGAGCCTCTTTCTTGCTGCGGTGGAAGTCTACCACCTCCGGGCCATACATAACACTCTAAACCTAACGGTGAGTGGGCCCGGAGAGTGTCTCAAATTCCCAACAGGCGAGATCTAAGTACATGTAGTGATAAATTAAGCTTGTTTGGTTGAGGCAATGGATCAGAGATGTTAGAGACATGGACATTAAGAGGCTTAAAAAATAATAAAATGACTGATATAAAAATGCAAAGCCAAGGGTCCATTATTGGAGAGGGCAACCCATAAATGGATCAAATTAAGCCAACTTTTTGAGGCGAATATTCTGTATCTTGCAAGTCAAGAGAACACTATTGATACTTTCATTGTTGGAAAGGGTATCTATAAAAAAGAGAAATCAAACCAACTTGTGCTGGATATTCTGTATCTTGCAAGATAAGACAATACTATAAGTATTTCCATTATTGGAGAGGTTGTTAGTTCATTGTTGGAGAGGGTACCCATGAAAGGGAGATATAAAACTATTGACACTTACATTATTAGTCTATTGTTTGAGAGGGTATCCATAGAAGGCAGAAATTAAGACAAATTGTTGAGCGGGATGTCCTGTATCTTGCAAATCAAGATAATACTATGAACACTTCCATTGTTGTAGTGGGCTATCTAAGGGAGAAATTAAGCCTACATGTTCAGCTCGATATTCTGTATCTTGCAAGTCAAGAGACTATTGACAGTTCATTGGACATTGTTGGAGAGGTTGGTCCATTGTTGGGGTGGGTATCCACAAAAGGGAGAAATTAAGCAGTCTTGTTGACTGAATATTCTGTATCCTGCAAGATAAGAGAAATTGAGAATTCCATTGTTGGAGAGGTTTTTGTTCCATCGTTGAAAAGGGATGCCCATGTAAGTAAGGATTCAAGCCAACTTGTTGAGCTCCTATCATGTATTGTACCTTACAAATCAAAATAATACGTGATACATTGGAAGGTCAGTTTCGGGGTAGAAATTCGTCTGAGGGTCTGTAATTTTTATGAACCCATAAGAAAAAATTTGATGCGTTTTGCAAAGAATTTTGCTTTTTTAATACTTCGTAAGAGATTATTTGAGCATATGCATGATTATTTGAGTATAGCATTTCAGACTTTTTGAAATCACATTCATACTTTTTGTCTCATTCTTCGCAAGATGCTATACTTCTAAGAATGCTTTACGACATAATTTAAAATGATTTATATTTATAAGCATACCATTTATTTGATGAAATATACAACTTCGATAGTTGCTACAAATAAACGTAAAGCTGAAAAAATTATAACAAAGAAATTGATGAAGGATTTAGACGAGATAGTAATTCGGTAAATAACTTGACAGTAAGAGCTAGGAATTCGATGATTTTGTATCATTTCTTTAAAACGATACAAAAAATTTAATTTGAAACGTTATTATAGTGAATAGAAATGTTTTTCATAATATACTAAGATGATTTAGGTGCCTTCGTTAGGACATTATCACTATAATTTTTGTTATGGTTTTTATGCAAAATGACAGTTTTTCATGTTTTTGGTCTGTTTAGGGCACTGTTTGGTCATTGTGGAGTCATTGTTGGCCTGTTTTGGTGTTAAAAGGTAATTTTTGGATGAAGTTCCCTGAAGTCTATTTTTTTACCCTTGTTACGGAAAGATTTTCCCATAGTGAAATTTTAGGAGATTGAACAATGTGAGGGTAGTCAATTTAAAGTTTACTCTTGTGATTCTAGAAGTTAAGTGTAACTTTTTAATGTTCAGAACACTTTGCTGGTAGAAAAAGAAAATTCTTTCTCTTTTGAAAATGAGCACGTTTTTTGTGTTCTTTGCAATTCATAATATAAGTTCAACAAGACAGTCGTGCACGTGTGGGATGGTGAACATTAAATCTGTCGTGCCTCAAATGTTCTCACATCAGGGTAGTGCCGAAGTTCGGAAAGTGGGATGCCAGCTCAGGTGTTAAGCAGTGCCATCTGACCGTTGTTCGAAATTACGAGGTGTTGTCCTCGGATCTTTTCCTTCGGGATTCATCCCCGACCGTCGCCAATAGCCCGTCGTGCTGCTCCAGAGTAACAAATAAAACTACTTATCTACCTCATAATACAAGTGACTTCCGAAGTTTTATTAGTTTTCTTTTATAGGGATTAAATTTTTGTCAAAACAAAACAGTAGATGTCTGATTGGCAAAGAAATTATGAAAGGTAAATTGTATTTTAAAGGCATTTTTTGTCATGCAGGGATGTTTAGATTATAGTTTTGCCGTTATTTCACGCATCTCTTATTTAAAAAAGTTATGCCGTTATTTCACGCATATCTTATTTAAAAAAGTTTTGCTAACAATTCGATATTTGAGGTCATGCTGTTTTAAAGCATTATCTGAAGCTTTTCGGTCATAAATGCATTGTTTGCTAGGCATTTTGTAGCATTGTTTAGGTTATCAAAATTCTGGCTCTACTTATCAGTTTATCAAGATGCCATAAAGCATTTGGCAACTAGCGTCCTTTTCTTAATACTTGGTGCATAAACAAAGTTATTCAAAAAGGAAACGTTATAATTCAATGGGCAAAGAAATTCAAGAGTGTACCAACTCTTTACAACAAGGTTTTCCATGCTGTTGATAGATTTCCAATTAGTTCTTAGGGTTCTGTCTATCTACCACTAGAACTGCTTCCGTCACTAAGTCTGGGTAGGAGCGGTCGCTATAGGAACAAGACGCGTTCATTTTGTGTAAGGGTGACTGAGTTGGATGCCTTAATTTAATTTTGCTCCTGGCGAATGTTAGTGGAAAGAGGTAGATCTCGTCTACAAGATGAAATCAATTATAACAAATACATTTCCAATTTGCCTTTAAATGAGCCAATGTAACATACTTGAATACATTTCTAAAGCATCCCCTATGGTTGGTTGTTATAGGGTTCCATGGCACAAGGGCCATATTTGGCCAAGCTACGCCAAACACAAGACAAGTAAAAAAATAACGGGGAAAGGAAAAAGAGGAATTGGGAATAGAATAATAGGACGAAAGCAGAAAAACATAGCTTGGTTATCACGAGAGAGTGATCCCAGGGTTTATTATAAAGACAACAAACCCCATGGGAAAAGAAAGGATCACTTGAGTACTTCTGGTCCGTGAACCGGTACACACCTAAAGGAGGTGTGCCCATGAGGTGGCATCCCAGCATTCCTGAAAAATGGTAAAAGGCCCATTTTAATGTCAACAGACAGGAGTAGACTTTATGACGGGGGAAGTCTTCATGGTAAACAGTAGCTTTCTCATCATTCTTCTAAAGCAGTGTAAGATACGTCTATGATAGCAACTTTTACTTCGAGTGCTCCTCATTACTAATCGGTTTATGGGTTTTTTATGGTGTCAGTGCCAGAGGGAGAGAGAGAGAGATCTGGCCATGTTGCACCAAGAAATATTTTTCCTTCAACTAACTGGACATGCAAGGAAAGTTTTACAGTCACTGAAGAGAGAAATACATCCAGGTTAAGTCACAGGAATCGAACCAGCTCTCAGGCTGCTAGTACTGTAGACAAACTCACTAAGACACGGTGGCTCCTGTTAAATCGGATTTAGATTGGGACAGCGAGCTCTCTGTTCCAAGTGTAGAATGATTTCCTCCAGAAGGTGTAACTACCGGGTTATTGTATTCTATTACATCTTGATACATGAGTCTGGTGTATTTACGCCAATTTCACGATGCCTTCTATAAACCACATTCTATTTACACAATTGTATACCGGAAGAAAACGGAAGAGTGTATTTAAGAATGAAGGCCTTATATAACCCGAACAATTTCAGAAAATTTCAACGACTGGTTAGTTGCATTGAGTTTTATGGAGCTAGGGCCATACTTGGCCAAGCTGCGTCAAACACAAGACAGACAACATCATGTAATAGACAAACACACACAATGAAATTTTTACTGACACAGAAGAGAGAAATACATCCACTGAGGAATCAAACCTGACAAAAATCGAAACTGCGCCACCTACAACTCATAGGTTGCGAACACAGTGGACAAACCCACTGAGCCACCGCGGCCCTTTCAATGAGAATATATTTAAAATTGATTTCCAATCCGAATATTTTCGAGGCTAGTCTCCAAATCTGCACACCGGAACACAGTAACAGTAAAATGACGAGCCCCGCGTGAAATTAAAATATCTATCCCAAGCATTCAATATTTAATTTGCATAGATGTTTACTTTTTCTCTTTTCTCTTATAAAAATGTGTAGAAAGCATTAAATATTTAACTTACACAAATGCTTAATTCTGTTTCCTTCATGCAATCGTTGTACACATTAACTCGTCGTTGGTCACTACATAGGTTACAGTTGGTCGCGCGTGACCTTTCCACATTACAGTTTTCTTGTTTTGAGCGTAGTTCCTTCAATAATACTCCATACATTATATTTGATGAAAACTTTCAATATTTAGCAACAAGAACAATAAAATTGTTACATATGGTTGATTGAGTTGGATTTTATGGTGCATGGGCCATATTTGGCCAAGCTGCGCCAAACAATGCCAAGTAAATTGACACTCACCCACAATGAAAGCTTTGTTGACACAGAAGAAAGAAATGCGCTGGGTAAATTAGAGGAATTGAATCTAGCTCGGAATAGCTGTCTACTAGAAGGATTTCCTCTTGAAGGTCTATTGTATTTCATTAATTCCATTTACATAATTATATATGGAGGAAAAACAGAATAAATATTAAAATAAATAATAAATATTTGGTTCAAATGTCCAAAAAGGGAGAGTGGACTTTCAAAACCAACTTTCGCAGTTATCGATAGTTATGAAATCTGCAGACTGCTTGTTTTCTAATAAACAATCTAAAATATTAAATAATTAGGAAGTACTTCATAAAAAGTGGTCAAAAGTTTTGATAAATTAGAAAGAATTGATAGGTCCCACGTATATTAGTTTTCCATGCACAGTCAAAATTTTAATTCAATAGTGTTTGTATGCATATATAAATAAAATTATTTCCATTCGGTAAGTGTCGCTCAATTGTAAAGAAAAATAAAGTTTTTGTACTAAAACACCTAAAATATCGTCACAAAAGTATAGGTTAAGCAGCATTTTAAACAAAAATTTTAAAATTTGGAAGCATGATGAATTTCTTATTTGTTGCACTTATATATGTAAAACAGATTTGAAGGACTATCCAAATAAAATTTCAATCTAATCAATTAAAACTAGATGTCCAGGAAACATTGAAATTAGAAGAACGTCAAAATGTCTCAATCGGAGAAAAACGCGTTTTTGTAGTAGACTTACAATACTTATCTACTATATCTTTGATGTAGTATATGTAACTCCGTCAAAACGACAATCGTAGTTGAAAATTCCTTTTTACTATCGACAGAATTTTATATCAATTCATTTCTAACACTAAAATAAAAGAATCGATTTTCGATCTATTTTGAAAGTCTACTGTCCCATTAATATCTTGTAATCTTACCTAAAACTTCTTGTGGAATGATGTATCGATCCTGTACTAGCTATCACTGACTATAGGGGTTGAATTGTCTCGCCATGGTGGTCCAGACAATTCAACAACAAATCGCGTCGCCGTTTTGTGCAAAATTTTTGTACCTTTCTTTAAATGTTTGCATGATGTTATTGTTATTTCTTTTTGTTTGCTGCAAGAGTCACGTTTTAATTTTTAATTGTTCTTTAGTTTCGTTTGCTGCAAGATGTATACATCTTGTATTAACATTGCATAATTTTTTTTATTTTAATAAATGCATTGCGGCCATCCCTTGTCCTATCTTAAGCCCCTTGTTGGCAGGCAGGTGGCAAGGGTACGTCAAAACTTTTGATGTTGAATAGTCATTTTTGCCATTTTTCTTTCGATAAAATTTCAGTAATGAGTTAATAAATTCTACACTGGAAATTTTAAACGTCCTTTGACAAATAATTTTCACACATCCCTTTAGGTATTTAGACAATGATACCCTACCACTCAACCAGTTCGATTGTTACTATGTAATAAAAATAGCTTTAACGGAATATCGACAGTTGTATTATAAGAGCAATATGTAATACAACAAAATTAGGATAAGTTCTTACAAAACTCAGAGATTTATTTGTTCTTTAAATTGTTATTTTCAGAACATTTCGATAAAAAATATGAAACAATAGTAATATTCAGATTTTCCTTTTCATCAAGTTTTACGAATACACAGAATTCTAATATTCTGACTAGTGTTTCAAGAATGTCATTCGTTTGAGTGTGAATTATTTCGAAATTAGCATTTTCTTTTGGTTCATGTGGCATTTTTAGAAGTTTATTACAAAATAACAGGTTCAGGAACTGGAATTGTTAAATAATTTAACCTTAAACCTGTTCAACAAGCACAAAGGTCTAATTTTAGACTATTGCAGAATATTGACATTTTGCTGAAGTCATCTATTTAAGTTCGATTTGAAATTTCAGTAAATATTCGACTTTTCATCCATGACAAAGCATTGTTCAGCTTTGTTAAAATGACAACTTTTTGTTCTTCGAATGAGGTAAAATTATTTCTAGCATTAAAAAATTAAAAACTAGTAACTATACCATGAGTGAAAAAATCAATGAAATAATTATGAACAGTTAGTGTCGCCCTCTATCGAGCGTACGTATACTTAAATATTCCTTTCTCTAAGTTAAATGTTACAGCATTTGTATTTTCTACTCTATTCATTTTCAAAAGCATGGTACTATTTTTTCGAACGACGTATTTAAACACCAAATAAAATTCCTTCGATTCTTATTATTTGTTACTCAATTACAACTGTTCGTTAGAAATATCTGACCAATAAGTTTTTACTCCTCGGTTTGCGAATTTAAAGAACTGGATCGAATTTTGGACTCCAGGAAATCTACTTGACGTGCGCCATTTTCGACTGGAGCGAGACTACGTCTTTTATTGATTTTCAAACCGCAAGGAACTTCGATTCTTCCATCCATGAATCAGTTTTTCATTCAGGTTTTTCAGTTTATTTTCGTATCATTTATTCGAGATCCAGGACTTTCGTTTTTATTCCGATCGATTCTTTATCGGGGAAGTTTTGATATGCGTATTTACCCAAGGCTTTTTTCATATAGAAAATTTTATGAGCTTATATAAGTTATGTGTTCCTTTTTAAAATTGAAACCGAAGTAAACACGCTCACACGAAGCACGTGGGCAGTTTCTTCAGAACAACTTATTAAAAGAAGTATCCAATCAACGGGCTACATAAAGTCGAATAAAATTCATGTACAAATAAGTGAAGTGTAAGGTTGTCTATGTCTATTCAATTGCCGAGTTAGAATTCAACAGAAGTAATTCCTATTGGAATGTCGCTCTCGCCCGACATATAACTGTGTTTAACAATTAATAGACACAAAATATAGACAGAAGATTCGAAATGCTTGCACTATACAATGTGCCATTTGGGCTATATAGGAAGACCGAATGAAATTCCTGCACAGATTAGTGAAATGGAAGGTTACTATGCAATAATGATAGGTGATAATAAATTGACTGGATAGAATTCAACAGAAATAATTTCTTTTGGAATGTCGCTTTCGTGAGATGTAACTGTGTTTTACCATTTATAAATATGAAATATAGACAAAAGATTCTGGATGCTTAATTTTTGTGTACTTTGTAATGTATCATTTTGCCTTTTAGGAAATTACTAGGTGGCTACTTTGACATGTATGGAGAGGGAGAAACAGTCAATACGTTCCACATGCCAAGGGGTATCCAAGTCTCATTGAAAGTATTAGGTTAAACCAGGAAGAGAAACATGCAGGACAGTTCACATGCGAAGGTCCATTCAAGACTCACTGAAAGCATTAGATTGAACAGAAAGGGAAACAGGCAGGACAGTTCATATGCCAAGGTGCAACCAAGCCTCACTGAAAGTTTAGGTTAAATCAGGAAAGACACGCACAGGACATGATCCATTAATATTCCTCCTGAAGAAATTGAAAAAATTAATTCTGATATTCGTTCCTGTTGTCAAACTGGAACTCTTCTGCACTACATCAGTCTTCCTATTTTGTGCAGCAGTTTAGGCTACACATGGCTGGTAGAATTCCAAATACAAAGTGAAGGGAGTATAAGGGTTTGCAATCGTCAAAGATACGCACAGTGAACAGCACAGACTACCCCTGGCACTATGATAGGTTACAGAAAACTGTTTACAATTTAGATTGTAAGGTTTAGAATTCAAATATGCTCATAGCCAAATAAAATGTAGGGCCACTGTAGCCCAGTTGGTAAAGTCGCGGATTAGCAATGTGGAATATTGGAGAGTGGAGTGCCAGCTCAGGTTTTGACCTCGTCGTGGTTAAAAATTACAAGGTTTTGTTCACAGATCCCACCCTTTGCGATTAGTCCCGGTCAGTCACCAATAGCCACAGTGCAACGTAATAATACCTCCAGTGCAACGTAAATTCAATTACTTACCAAATAAAATGAAATGCAGGGTATTTAGCATGTGCTCTCTCTCCCTGCAAGGAATTTTAGACCTGACCTCCACATACAGCAGCATGGGATGTTAAAACACATGTCGACCACTCGTGTACTAAAGAATCGCGTGGTTCCTTAAAATCAACACTATCAAAGGCATAAGATTATCATTATAAAGTTAATTGAGCTTCAACACGACCTTATTGTCGCAAAGAATTGAAATAACTCTTGAGATGACATTCCTGATTATAGGCATCAGAATGAATCTATCTTAACCTTCCAAGTGTTTTGACGAGGTATCTATTCGAGACAAAACTGCCTCATTACTCCAAGGGAATAAGATACAAGTAGGAAGAACAAATTGCCTCTTGCCCAGAACTGGTGATAGTTTGGAACAAGTTTTTGCACCAGAGGATGGGCACTACAGGGCAGTTTTCGACACGAAGATGAACCATCAAGAGGGTTAAATATGTATATAGTAAAGCGATAAAACGTGATATTTAGGATAGGAAGGCAATCTCGGAGGCATGTTCGACCGATTCCAACTATTCTCAAGTGGCTAAAGTCGTGGAACCTGCAAGTCGCCAACAAATTGCCTTATGTAAAACCCATCATTCATCAATGACCATTGTCTCCAGTGCGGAGGACGGATGTCAAACTGACCCGCCTTCGCATTGGACACACGTTTCACTCATCGCCATCTTTTGTTGGACGAGAACCCCCCCCCCCCTTTTTGTTCATCATGCTCTTCAGATTTTACAGTTCATAATATTTTAATTATATGTCCTTCTTTTAATCCTCATCGCCAAAAATTTTTTAGAAGTGCAATTTTAAACTTACAAGATTTAGTTGGGGAAAATCCCTATCCAAAAATTTTTGCTTTTTTACGTTCAGTTGGTTTTTTACATCTCATCTAATTCTTTTCCAAATTCACAATGGCTCATCAATCTATTTTATCAAATACTTTTATTTGAATTCACACTTTCAAATTTTATGCATATGTAAATTGAATTCATTAGTTATGATGCAGTCAATGGTCCTGTTTCTATCATCTGACTATTTGTATATTTTTATTATCATCTACACATTTTAAATGTTTTAAATCTATCTTTTATCTTTGTCTTGGATTTGATTTTTCTATGTACTTTTATTGGGTTTTATTCTGTCTTGTGTTTGGCGCAGCTTGTCCGCTTTGGGACCTTGCGCCATAAAACCCTAACATCAAATCCATCCAGCTACTTGATAATATCTTACGACACTAGGCATAGGAGTGTGTGCTGGTGTTTATTAGATTCGGTGGGTAGGTTGGTAGGTATTTTAATTAACGTCGCACTGGAGCAACACAACGGGCTATTGACGACGGTCCGGGACAATCCCAAAGGGAATGATCCGAGGACACCACATAATATTGAATCACGGTCAGATGACGAGGCAACACCTGAGCTGGCACCCAATTCTCCAAACTTCCACACCACGCCACCGTGATGTTAGATTCGGTCTGAGAACTTCGATGATACTTCGGGTTCAATTCCTGGACCGAGTTGCAATTAATATTAGTAAGTATTTAAAACATTGTCGAAACGTCAGTAATATGTAAGTTAGGTATAGACTTAAAAGTATGTCGTATTTATAACCACTTTATATTTATAACCAGGACTGGTCAAGGGGGTCAGCTGGCCGCATCGAGATGGAAGAGATATCTCGTCAGTAGAAGAAAACTGATCAGAACTTGAACTAGTCATCATAAAAGAATTGGCACTACCTTGATGACGAGATATCTCGTCATTAGCAAATTTGGTCAGACTTTTTGGACTAGGTATCTCGTCGCAACCACTTAGATGGTTAGACCTATCAATTCTACGAAATCTACTTAAAAGCTCGTTTGTAGAGAAACAGTCTTTTTGTTGTGGTGTGTGCATCAGCAGTTTATAATTTTATTCTTTTATAAATTATCTTTGGTCTCATAATTAGAGACAAGCTTTTTTATGGCGTAATTTATTTTGCCACATTTGGTCAACCAGCACCAAATAACGTCAAGTAAACGGACAATGGACTCGGAATTCTCGTGATGCGCAGAGGGTAACAGTTTCACTTAGAAGCAGTGGCTGATTAATATCAACAATGTTTCTCTAGTTTCTGAAAAGTGCTCTTTTGGAATAAGAAATTTTCAGTGGTCAGAAGGTGTCTCTTTTTATGTTATAGAACTGTTCTAAATTTTGTCGGAATTTAATATTTTGGTTAATGAATTAAGAAAGCTTGTGAAGAAAATAAAAAACTCAGCGGTCACTGAAGAAAACCGGAAAATAAGGTTGAATGGGTTTTATGGCACAAGGGCCGCTTTTGGCCAAGCTACTCCAAACACAAGATATACAACGTTAAGTAAATGGAGACAAAATCAAGGAAAACTCTCTCTTATGTCTTTAACTGACACAAAAAGATAGAAATACACCCATGGAGGATTTGAACTTGCACCACCTACAGCTCGTGGGTTGCTAGCACAAAGGGCAAATCCATTGAGGCACAAGCTAGAAAGTCAAAGCATGGTGAGATTTTTTGGCTCCAATCGCAACATTTAGTAATTTCCATTCGTTAACTCACGAGTAAAATGAACGGAGCCCAATTCACTCAGTATCAAGGGGAACGAAATTCACATTCTGCCTCAGGGTCATTGGATTGGCAGGTAATTGAATTTACGTCTCACTGGAGCAAATATCTTGGGTATCAGGGTCAACACAAACGAGTCTTATTGACATAGAAGAGAGAAATACACTCAGGGTTCAGTTACAGAAATCGAACCTGAACCGCCTCTATCTCTCAGGTTATTCGCGCAGAAGAGACATACAGTGGATTCACAAAAAATAAGATGTCTAGGTTTGGGTTTTATGGCACAAGGGCCATATGGGGCCTAACTGCGTCAAACAACTCGACAAATAAGGTTGATTGATTGGTTGGCTTTTTTATGGCGTAAGGGCCATATTTGGTCATGCTGCACCAGACACAAGACATACAATATCAAGTAATGGACATGCATACACAAGGGAAATTTTACTGACACAAGAGGAATCGAATCTGAGCCGTCTACAACTCGCACCGAAATGTAAGGAGTCGCAAGGAAAAGAAGCATTACTAATATATATTAATGAATGAAATAAATTTTGCTTTATTTTTTAAACTATCTATTTGATATAAGGTTCGCAAGAAAACTGTATTTCGTCAAAGTGGTCCTGATAGTAATTTGGGTTGACCAAGTCTTATAATAATGAACTATGTAAAATTATTGTGTTATAGTAAAGAACTATATGAAGGAACATAAACTCCCTGGTAGAAACTCGCATGCATGTCAGCTTTCGATACTAGTGGCAGGATGAGTTGTTTAATTTGTAACCACATCAGGATATTGGTCACAGGATGGGGTCTTTATACTTTACAGCCGTAAGACGGGAAAATACACCGAAATATAAAGACACTATCCTGTCACTGATTTCCTAATGGTTACTAACTGAACAACCCATTCTGCCACTAGTATCAAAAGCTGACATGCATGTAAGTTTCTACCAAGGAGTTTTTTGACCATAGGTCTGTTATAACAAAGAACTATGTAAGGTTATAGTATGTTGTAGTAAAGAACAAATTGTGTGTGAAAGGAAAAAATCCCTGGTAGAAACTCGCATGCATGTCAGCTTTTGATACTAGCTGTAGGATAATTTGTTCACTTAGCAACATCAGGAAATCGGTCACAGGATTTGGTCTGATATTCCATGTATAGTCGTAAGACAAGTACAAAATGTAAAAGTACCGTTTCACTGTCTATATATGGTTGATTGGATTTTTATGGCGCAAGGGTCATATTTGGCCAATATGCGGATGATGTCAAGTAATATGACGCGGCTTCCCTGGAGAAGGCATTCGTCCTTGAGTCAGTTGAATTCTGAATAGGAATGAAAGCGCATTTTGTGGGTAGGTAGTTAATTAACGTCGGACTGGAACAACACAACGGACTATTGGCGACGGTTTGGGATCAACCTCGGAGAGAAAGGTCAGAGGAGAACACTTTGTAATTTTGAATTATGGTCAGATGACGAGGTGAACACCTGAAAGCGCGTTCGGTAGGTATTTAATTAACGTCGCACCGAAGCAAAATGACGAGCTATTGGTGACGGTCCGGGATCAATCCCCAAGCGAAAGCGCGTTAGAAGGATGAAGTAAACAAAACCATTAATAGAGATCGCCATGGATGTTTACCCTCTGCCAACTTATTATCAACGTTGTCGCTTTCGGCACCGAACGATAAATTTAGAATCAGAATCTACAGTAAACACGCCTTTAGGGGAAGGGATTTGTTTACATTACAACCAGTCTCCTAATTTAAATATAATAGACTCGGGTCAAGACAACGTGACTCAATTGCCTTCTCCCGGGAGCTAGAGTATCGACATACATGTAAAATTAAAACTTTACTGATACGGAAGAGGGAAACACACACAGAGTAAGTTACAGAACTCGAACATCTGCGCCGCCTAATACTCGCAGTTACTAATGCAATGGGAAAATCCATAGAGGAAATATAAAAGTAGAGTGAGGAATGGTAACCTTTTATTGTGCCCAGGATCATGCGACCAAAACTAGTAGTAACATGACCTTTAGACTGTTCTTGTCTTCGAATATTCCTCCCCTGATTGGTCCACGAGACGAGAGAAGGCCCCATCCATTGATAAATCATCTGATTGGTCCACGCGATATAGACTTTGCCGATTTCGCCACTTTTTAGTCGCCACTCTATATAAATGCGTATTCACATATCTACCCTCCTATAGGATGTTTTACCACCAAACGAGTCGATAAGATGACAAATCGGCCAACCAGTTAGTTTTTTTGCAGAACAGTCACGTGACTACTAGTCGACATGTTGGTCTCGCTTTTTGAAGTTCCCAATATTCAGTATACTTATATTTCACGTCTGTGGAGGGGGTATTTCAATTAACGTCATACTGGAGCAACACAATGGGCTATTGGTGACGGTCCGGGACCAATCCCAAAGGGAAAGATCCGAGGACAACACCACGTAATTTTGAACCACGGTCAGATGATGAGGCAACACCTGATCTGGCACCCCACTCTCCAAACTTCCACACCACGCCAACGTGAGGACATTTGAGGCCACAACAGATTTAACGTGCACCAGCCCCCTTTGTACACGACGGTGTTTGGCTGGATTCGAACTCGCAACCCCTCGGTTGCTAGTCCGTTACTCTTCCAACCGGGCCACCGCGGCCCCCTCACTGTGGGAAAATTCACTGTTAAATAGGTAGTTAAATTAATGTCGCAATGCAGCAACACACGGATTATTGGCGACGTACTGGGATCAATCCCGAAAGGAAAGAGCTCCTGAGCCACGGCGCCTCCATCAGTGTGCTTTTAAATCAAAAGCATGTTGGAAAGCATATCCCACTGCAGTTCTCGAAAGTCATTTTTATCATTCTTCAGTAGGTAGGCAGGTAGTTAATTAAGGTCGCACTGGAGCAACACAACGGGCTATTGGCGACGATGCAAGATCAAACCCGAAGGGAAAGAACCGAGGTTGGTATTTGGAATTTTCAATTAACGTCACACTGGAGCAACACAACGGGCTATTGGTGACGGTCCGGGATCAATCCCAAAGGGAAAGAGGAAAGAACCGAGGACAACACCACATAATTTTGAAACACGGTCAGATGACGAGATCACACCTGAACTGGCACCCCACTCTCCAAACTTCCGCACCACGCCAACATGAGGACATTTGAGTCCCCGATAGATTTAACGTGCACCAGTCCCCTTTGTATACGACGGTCTTTGGTTCGATTCGAACTCGCAACCCCCCGCTTGCTCTTCCGTTACTCTTCCAACCGGGCTACTGAGGCCCGGAGATTTGAAAGGAAAACAACCACCTGTTTTATTTTACATCAGTATTTTATTTTAAATACAATTTACATGTTGTCGCGATCGAAGAACCGTGAAAAAAAAGTTTCCTTAATTTTTTTTAGATTACTTAGATTTTTTTTGGACTTTTTTGTTGCTCAATGTTTTAGAGTGAAAATATAGAGGAAAAACTCTTTAATGTATAGGGCAGAACTCTTAATAGCAGCTGCCCTGTAAACTCTTTAATAGCTTACAGGGCAGCTGCCGATATTCAATTACGGATAGACTCGGATGATAGGTATGGGAAAATATTGCCATCCTAAGCTTCAAAGGGGCCGTCGTGGCTCAATGGGTATGCCCACTGTGCTAGCAACCTTCGATTTGTGGGCCGCGGTACCCCGTTTGGAAGAGCAACGGATTAGCAATCGGAGGGTTGCGAGTTCGAATCGAACCAAAGACCGTCGTATACAAAGGGGGCTGGTGCCCGTTAAATCTGTCGTGGCCTCAAATGTCCTCACGTTGGCGTTGTGTGGAAATGTAGAGTGTGGTGTGCCAGCTCAGTTGTTGCCTCGCCATCTGACTATTACTTGATATTGTATGTCTTGTGTCTGGCGCAGCATGGTCAAATATGGCCCTTGCGCCATAAAACCCCAAAACCAACCAACCAATCTTTACATCTCCTAGAAGCACCAGGGACCGTCGTGGCTCAGTGGATATGCCCACTGTGCTAGCAACCTTCGAGTTGTAGGCGGCGCAGGTTCGATTCCTGTCAGGTGCATTCCTCCCTGGGTGTATTTCTCTCTTCTGCGCCAATAAAACTTTCATTGTGTGTGTCTGTCTGTTACTTGATATTGTATGTCTTGTGTCTGGCTTCATGGCCAAATGTGGTCCTTTTGCCATAAAACTCTAACCAATCAACCAACCAACCTAGAAGCACTAGTCGTCATCTGACCGCGATTCAAAATTATGTGTTGTCCTCGGACCATTCTCTTCAGGGCTGATCCCGGAGGCGTCGTCAATAGCCCGTTGTGTTGCTCTGGTGCGACTAATTAATTACCTACCTACCTAAAAGTACCAGCTACTGGTGAATTTTCCGATTTTCCAGTGGTTTTCCGTAATTGAGACATTCACCAAACACCTCTGCAGTCAGCAAACTTTGTTATTACCACTGAAGCTTTTAAAATATTTATTCAGGGCCGCGGTGGCCCGGTTGGAAGAGTAACGAACTAGCAACCGAAGGGTTGCGAGTTCGAATCCAGCCAAACACCGTCGTGTACAAAGGGGGCTGGTGCACGTTAAATCTGTCGTGGCCCCAAACGTCCTCACGTTGGCGTGGTGTGGAAGTTTGGAGAGTGGGGTGCCAGCTCAGGTGTTGCCTCGTCATCTGACCGTGGTTCAAAATTACGTGGTGTTGTCCTCGGATCTTTCCCTCTGGGATTGATCCCGGACCGTCACCAATAGCCCGTTGTGTTGCTCCAGTGTGACGTTAATTGAAAATACCAAAAATACCAAATACCAAAAATATTTATTCAAAAAGAGAAAAGTTCAGTTCGAGTTCAGTTAAAGGTAGGTAGGCAGTTGAAATTACGTCTCGACAGCCTGTTGGTGGCGGTCCGAGATCAGTCACGAAGGGAATGTCCTGTGCAACATCTCATAAATTTGAACCACGGTCAGATGACGAGGTCAACACCTAAGCTGGCAACCCACGCTCCAAACCTCCCCGTCACGTCAACATGAGGATATTTGAGGCTACGGCAGATTTCACGAGCACCAGCCTCCACCGTATACAGCGGTCTTTGGTTGGGCGAATTTCGAACTCGAAACCCTCGTGTTGCTAATCTCTTTACCAACCGGGTTAACCAAGCCCCAAAAATTTTTAGTTGAATTATGACTGGACTATGTGACATAATCCATTGTTCTTGTTTTTAAAACTTTGTTCATGTATATTGCTTTTTATGATTATAAAAGACAAATTGAATGGAATCTACCAAGATATAATGTAATGTGGAAGCCGAATGGTTAGCACTATCACTTGGGAATTTGTCACACGCGAATTTCGAACTCGAAACCCTCGTGTTGCTAATCTCTTACTCTGCCAACCGGGTTAACCAAGCCCCAAAAAATTTTAATTGAATTATGACTGGACTATATGACATAATCCATTGTTCTTGTTTTTAAAACTTTTTTCATGTATATTGCTTTTTATGATTATAGAAGACAAATTGAATGGAATCTACCAAGATATAATGTAATGTGGAAGCCGAATGGTTTGCACTGTCACTTGGCTCCCAGGTTCTGGGTAAGAATCCCGATTCAGACATAGATGTCCGAAGTGGTTTTAAGTGGTAGATCCGTCTAATTAGTCTACGGACTGGTTGGATCGAGGGTTGAACTCGCAACCGGAAAGTTGCGAGTTCGACGGTTCCGGTCGTGGTTAGCAACCACGACCCAGAGTTGAGTTGAAGAAAATCAAGAGCTTATATCTGATTTTTTGAGTGTTGCGGATGACAGTGGTGCTACTCACATTTGAAGTGGAGGTACGATTTGCTTGATTTAACGACCCCAATGAAATTTTAACGTGGGGATGTATTTTGAATTTTATGGCACAAGGTTCTAACCAGGACAAGCTGCGCCAGATTAACCTAACCAGATTAGATCTATAACGTGGGACACTTTACAAAAAACAACTTAATACTCCTAATGCCTTAGAAATTCTTTAATTACATTTTTGAGGTTCAACCTAGTCGAGACTGCTGTCCACAAGAACACATCGATGCACTGAAGATTAATGTACGGACATTGTTTAGACACACCCAGTGAAATTCCCTCTACGGATTACCGCGGAAACTTTCTTTGGATAGGATCGCTACTACTTGTCCTAGAAAATAAATTAGCCAGAGGAAGTGATTTATGGCTCTAAAAATGATCGCTTCATTGTTCTTTTTAACCCTTTACGGGGAAGAGTTAGTGTTGAGTTAAAAACTGAATAAAAAGAAGCTGATCCTAATGACGAATGCAGGCGTGAACTAGGGCAGTTTTCTAAATTGCTTAAAACGCAGGTCGATTTATTTAGTTCAAAGTGTTTTTAACTGTTAGATTTTTCCACTAGAGCTTAAAAATGGCTTGATTGTAATTACAGAGGCCCAAACCGATAGGTTGATTTCTATCAATTTTAAAACATTATTTTTTAAATACATATATCTATCTTATTTATATTATTTTTTGAGGGAAATATGATTTTATATTAGTTTTTAACACGCAATTTTTAACTCTGCGAGTCACGAGATTTCCTAGTAGTGCAATATTGCTTTTTCTACACATGACTGAGGTAGGTAAGTAGGTAGGTATTTTAATTAATGTAGCTCTGGAGTAATACAACGGGCCATGGGGAATGGTCCGGGACCATTCCCCAAGGGAAAGATCCGAGAACATCACGTAATTTTAAACCACGGTCAGATGACGACACACATGACTTAGAAACCACATCTATTGATTGAAAGAATACCATGAAGATTATATTGGACAAGAAGGTCAAAGCTGGTTCGAAGTAATGCAGGGAAGACTACATGGATCCCTCAGAGTTAAATCACCAATTGTTTTAATCATATTCAAAACACATGCTATTTGAATTCATTTCGTTTTGGGTTGAGGTATTTGATTTTATGGCAAAAGGGGGCAATATTTGGTCAATGGTTTCCAATAAATGCGAAAAACTCCTTACTGGCCTGTATCGTATTGCCAAAAATACATTTGGAGTAGGCTATGGGGTTTTAAAAGTTATGCATAAACAAGGTATTGTGCCTTTCATATCTTATGGATCCCGGATCTGGGGACAGGCTTTGGAGACTAAGACCAACAGACGCAGGTTGAGGAAGATTCAACGGAGAATTCTTTTGCGTCTTTTCAGAGGTTATAAAACTTTAAGTTATGAAGCAACCTTTGCTATAGATGGAGTTCCACCTTTAGACTTGGAAATTAAGTGCAAAAATGAATTGTATGCTTCGATTCTAAATGATTTTTCGACGGACTGTGTTGATGGAAAATTGCCTCTCTGCGACATTCCTCATGCGGCTGCTTTTGAACCAATTCATCTAATTAAGTACGAGAAAAATGTGGAGAATCGTTTTCAGAAAGTCTATTTTACGGACGGTAGTAAGATGAACAACAAGGTCGGCCTTGCTTTTGTTCTATTTGAGGACAACTTCGAATGCGGCTTTTATAAACATCGTATCCGGAATGAATGCACTATCTTTCAAGCAGAATTGCTTTGTATTAATCTCGTAGTTAAGTGGTTTAAAGAAAATGGAAATTGGGTTCAAAGTACCTTATTTGTAGCGATACTCTTTCCTCTTTACATTTACTGAAGAATGTTGCAAGCACAGAAAAATTGGTTGTTGAAACGCTTTTAACAATTAGTTCTCTTAAAAATAGAGGAACTGAGATTTTTTTTGCCTATGTGTGTGGACACTGTGGAATTTACGGGAATGAAAGAGCTGATTTTTTAGCCAATGACGCTTTGAATTTAGCAATTGATGTAAATTGTAACATTCCTAAGTGTTACTTAAAAGGCTCATATTATGAAAAGCTTGTTGCTAAGTGGAAAGAAGAATGTCTCGTCTGAGAAAGCTGGCCACACCAAAAATTTTTTTCCTACTATTAGGCATAGATTGAACTCAGAATTATTTTTCTTCACAAACTTCCAAATTACACAATTTTTATCTGGCCATGGAAATTTTGCTAAATATCTATATAGGTTTCATCTTCGGACTAATGATTTGTGCGAGTGTTTTAAAGAGCAGCCACAAGATGTTGAGCATTTGCTTTTTAGTTGTCCTGCATTTAAAACTTCAAGAATGTGCCTAAAAAATGATTTGAGAAAATTAGGCGAAACATGGCCAGTGAAACTCAATGTTTTTGTAAAATCTAATCTGCTTTTCTACTCATTTGTCAAGTTCATAAAATCTTGTAATTTCAGTTAAATTGTTTTCCACTGTGTCTTTGTTAAATCAACTTACTTCTGTAAGCCCCGTGTTGTACGTGGTGCACGGGGTGCACTTCTCTGGTGCACGGGGAGTTTGCTTTTGTTCAATAAAAAAATATATATCATTCATAATAACTGACACTCAGGTGAGAAAGAACAGAAATGTCTATAGATCATTATACAATCTCTGATACTGCAGGTAAAAAAGAACAGACTTCCATAGACCATTTTTAATTTTTAATACTGCAGATGAGAAAGAAAGGAAAATTCCATTGATCATTATGGTATAATCTCTGGTACTGCAAGTAAGAAAGAACTGATATTTTGCATGTACAATCCCTCCCTCCGTTAAAAATAAAGCAGAAAATTTCCAAAGATCATACAAATTTTATCAATGCATTTAAAACTCTAGAAGCGTTCAGAATATTATTATAGGTATAATATTTGCCATTGCAGGTAAGGAAGAACAGATATGCCTGCATGTCATTATTCAATACTTTTTACTGTAAATCTGTTCGTTAGGTTAGGTAGTTAATTATCGTAATACTGAAGCGACACAACGGGCTTTTGGCGACGGTCCGGGATCAATCCTGAAGGGAGAGATCCGAGGACAACACGTAATTTTGAACTACGTAAATATGTTCGTATCTTCAGAAATTCAGTATACAATCTGGCTGAGTGACGTTGAAGATAGATTGAAAATTTTGGAAATTCTTAGTGTTTGCAACTAGTAAAACTCGACGAATATTATAAATTCTGCATAAGAATCATTATAAAATCTTCCACTGCAGTTGATACAGAAAGGAGGGATCAATCTCTGCCATTACAAATGAGGCTATCAGAGCAAGAGTGACCTAACCCACAAAAACCCTAAAATGTCAAAGTAATTATCTTTGGTGCAGGTTCAAGTCTTCTAAAATTACAAAATAACTTTTACTGTTCATCACAGAAAAACAAATTTTTAGAATATCAAATGATATTGTGGATAAATAAAAATATATATATAAATGGAGCCAAGAGAATCGAGGCCCTTCTTGCTGTGATAGCCTTAAATAAGACAGATGCGAATTGTACTATGAATCACCAAAGAATCCTGCGGTCAAACAGGCGTGACGATCACTATACTATAATCTGAACACAACTGAAAATAAAGTGATAGGTTTTGCAAATATTTTGGTTTCGGCCTCCTTTTTGAAGAGGATTTAAAGTTAAGAAATCGTGTTGCAATTACAGTAGCAAGAAAAACTTAGATGAATCCTTTTATCATCTGTTAGAACTTAGGGATTTAAGGCCATTCCAAACAAGGAAATCGGATTTGTTACTTTTTAAAATGCAGATAAATTTTCTAAAAACGCATAGAAAACTGACAACCAATTCTAAAATCGATACAAGCGCGAAATATGAAGTTCCACATTCTTACTCATTGCAATTAAAAACCGTTACAAATATCCTACCCTCACTACTCCCCATTCAGTTTCCCACACAATCAGCAAAACAAAATGCATATAAACCTCTCCTCCATTCGGGGGTTATGAAAGCACACATTAGCTTGAATAAAACTGGTAGCCCTAGCGCTTTTTATCGGCATCATCCACTCAACAAGCTGACGTCACCACGTCAGCTGGTCCATCGATCATGACGTCACAGGCTACGTCACTCGTTGCGCAAACTAGGAACGGTAAAATAGCTAGAACGGCTCAGGAAAAAGACCTATTAATAGAGCAGGCCGGTGCGGATGTCCTAGAATGAAGGGAGAGGGAGCAAAACAGCTAAGAAAACTGGATAACTTTTCTTCCATTCAAGAGAAACTACCTGGAAAACCATAAATGTGACTCAATTATGCAATTCTGCTGACGTAGCCGCAAAGTTTTTATCTCCGTGTTTAACATTTCGCGGATTCCTCTAGACTTGTTGGCAGCGTTAGGTGGATGGGGTTAGAAGAACCCGACTGGGATCGGTGGGATCAAGATACATACGTCCTCAATTCTATTGTAAATTAAGAAAAGAATATAAATTATTTTTAGTTCCTGGTAAGAGATGATAAAGCTCTTATAATCCAAGTGTATATTTCACCTTAATTTTTTAGACTTATTTAAAAATCAATAACACATTAGAGGCATATGGAGCATAAACCGATCTGACATATTTCATGTCAGTTTCTTATTTATAAAAACCTATTTTTCTCAATGCAGATGACAGATTAGCAACCGGAGGGTTGCGAGTTCGAAACTAGATTCAGCCAAAATATGTACGAGGGAGTTGGTGCACGTTAAATTTGTCGGGTCTCAAATGTCCTCACGTTGGCGTAGTGTGAAAGTTTGGAGAGTGGGGTGCCAGCCCAGGTGTAGTTCTCGTCATTTGTCCGTGGTTCAAAATTACGAGGTGTTGTCCTCGGATCTTTCCCGAGGGGACTGATCCCGGTCCGTCGCCAATAGCCTGTTGTGTTGCTCCAGAGCAGCGTCATTTAACTACCAACCTCGATGCAGATGCTAAAAAGGACATTGGTTTCTTTGTTAATGTGTCATAATTATTTCAGATTTAGTATAAAACAGAGTCAGTAATTATTTTTTAGATAATTTGCTTCGTGTCAAAGGGTTGTGCTAATTTAATTCACTTTTCAACAATTATCGCTCTCGATAACACCACTTATTATTTAAAGATTTTATTTGCAGCATCAAATAATTTATTTTGAGCTTTCTTTTCCAAGATCATTCTTAAGTCATGACTTAATCTCCAGTTTGTCTATGACTTCTCGATGTTTCTTTTTTGTTGTGTTCTTTAAATTATAAACTATTAAAAACATAAATGCACAAACATTAGCTTAGATTCACGACAAATATGATTGTAGGCTACAACAGGTATACCAATCCTGTCTCCGTAAGCTTCCACAACGTCTACGTGGGTTGGGTCTTATGGCACAAGGGCCATATATGGCCAAGCTGCGTCAAACTGCATGTCTAAGAAGGATAATCTAATACTCGTTGCTGGAGAGAGAATTTAGTTGATTTTAAGACATGAGATCTGTTTAGCACAATTACTATTTTGTAACAGCTTCGTACTATTTACATGTTTTTAAGCAGAGAACACAACGATGCGAAGTTGGTTGTTTTTATGGCTGAAGGCCTTATTTTTCCAAGCTGCGCCAAACACATCAAGTTGTAGTCACGCATACAAGGAAAGTTTTACTGACACAGAAGGGAGAAATACACCAATGGATGAATCAAACATACGTTGCCTACAACTCATAGGTTGTTAGTGGGCAAACCAACTTTGCCACGGTGGAGCCACGCAATACAAGAAAAACAGACAATAATTTGGTACTTAGGATATAATCATATACTATTTCACTCAATTTATCAACTCTTCTATTGTTGACCCTACAATTTAATTACTGTTTAAGTGTAAGTTCTTCAGCATTGTGAATGTCAGTCTACTATGAACTGATGTCAGAGTCGTCCATATTGATAGAACACGCATCCATCATTGTCGAGGTTTGTGTATGCCAATTCTTGATCAATGATCCATTGGTGTACAGAAAAGTACCCAAGAAAATTCTCACTTTTGAAATCGGTTACCCTGAAGTACAGGCGAGGGATTGACACATCACTGCACTACGTGAGTCTGCCCCTTACAGTATCGATACCCACCGACCACCTTAAAATCGTGTGGTTTAGGAACATTGTTTCTAACTCTTCCTCCTCGAGGGTCAAACTTATTGCCCTGGTGAAATTTATATACTCACTAGGACTTCTGTACTAGTTTGGAAGTTCAGTACGTTCTAGCGTCTATGAAGTTCTATACTAGTTTGCAATGGCAGTGGAATTTGTATGCAGCGGACACCACATAGCATCTTCTGTGTGTTCACAGCCTAGGCTCACAGAGGAAGATAAAGCTGTTTGTTTACAATGAGAGAGATTTCCAATGTAAATAAACCAGACGGAAAGCGAAAACTCTACTTTCGCTATCCAAATGCTCTCACATGATATATATTAGGGTTACCTTAAAATGTAGCTTATCGTCTTTTGGGCGACTTTTGTAGCGTTTGACATAATTGGCGTTGACCAATCAACTATCACATATCAGTTCGGAATTCAGTTTTTGGAATTTTAATTGGCGAAATGATGAAATCGTAATTGCAAAACAAGTTAAATAAATACACGTTCAGAATACGTATCTCAGCATAAATACTAGTCACTTACCATTTAGCTTGACAGAAAAAGCCTCTCATACAACAGGGTGCCCAATTGAGGGCGAATTTTACGTCCCTAAATGCTTTGTAAGATAATAATCAGAATTATATAATTTGTACCATAAACACGTGTCTTACAATTTTAAAATAAACAAATCGGTAGACAAAAGTCTTCTTTTTCTAAACCAATAACGAACAAAATTCTAATATATCATATAGAAGGAAACAAGATCCTCGTAATATCTCCTTTTAAGTAATTTTCATGATTAATCCAAACAGATAAATATTGAGTTATGAATAACAGAGCGAATAAATGAATTTTTCCAGTTTTTCTTTTACTATAATTTATTGATTTTATGAGATGCTACAAAATATCTCAAACAGGGTGTTGTTTAGAACCAGGCCTATTCGCAAAGCTTAACTTCAAGTGTCGAAAGTTTCCTTGAATATGTGTTTTCAATGTGTATGTATACAGGTATTGCGTATTGTTTCACGACAAAAACTTTTCGAAGACAAACGAATTCAGAGACTTTCTTGTTCGTTGTAATTATAACACAAATTCATCAACTAAATGTGCCCAATGAGGGGAGAATGCAGCAAGCAGAATAATTGGAGGTGTGGCTTGGCATCAGGTGAATAGTTTATACTGATATGTGTGCAAAAGTTTGTGGTTAGTTTTGAGCAATCAGCTGAGACAATCGCGTGATTGACAGATGGGTGTGTTTTTGCTCAGAACGGATTTACGCACGAGTTGATTCAGTAAAATTCCACGTGGCTAGGCATGCAAATGGGAGGGTCGTATATATTTACACGAATCTACAGATAAAATAGCAGTCAAAATTGAAGCCCATTTTTGGTGATAATGATAATATTCCTGTTACATTATCACTACCAATAAAATATATACTGTCTGGATCATAGTTCTCAAAAGTGGGCTCTGAAGAAATATTAAGGGGATGCAATGATGACCCATGGGGAATAGGGGGGCATTGAGGAACAAGAGTGGGTAATAAAATGCTAAAATACTGTCTAAAAATGTCTTAAGCAAACACTTGTCCACTTGATCATACAGACATACTCACTACATTAATGCATTGTCAGTGAATCTTTTATCTAAAAAAGGTGAAATGATTATATATAGGCATTATGGTTATTGTGGAATTTAAGGACGCTGCATATGAAAATAGAATTTAATAGACATTCGTTATAACACCATGCTCAACCTTCTCTTTGGTGATTATTTTTAATTTTCTGATTTGATTGATATTAATTACTAAAAAATGTTAGAAATTTAGTGTGTTTTTGCGCACAGTATTTTTATTTCACATTCTAGTAACAGAATGAAAAAATGAGTTTTTCCAGTTTTTTTATTGGAATTTAATAACTTGATCAGAATTTCTTCTATTGGAATTTGATGACTTGAATTTAATAACAAAATATATCACATGGCCCTTTTGGGAAACAGACTTATTCACAGAACTTAACTTCAAGTGACATATACAGAAATTTATGCAACTATAAATAGCTTTATAATTTCAGTTCAAATTGTTTCATTTACAAACTAGCTGTCTGAAATTCTAAAACTACACACAAAGCTGCATAAATATTTTGGCAAAATTAAAAAGTTATAGACATAGCTACAATTGCAATTTATTCTTATTTGAGGTTTTCAAAAGGTGGCGCCTAAAAAATTGGGCTTGGAGCAAAAAATACTTGGAAAACTATGATCAAGCTTTCAATTAATTTTGATTTTCTTAATGTAGAAAATAAATATAGCAATGAAAAGGATAAAGTTTGATGAGACCACAATATCCCTCTCGTTATGCGACACGTCCTCTAATCTGAAACACTTCGTTTCTTTATTGAAGTCATTTCTTTTTATTCTAAAATGTTCCAATGGGATAAACACCCCCCTCTTTTTATAATAATCATGGATATATATTGAAAGGGTAATGTAAGATTTTTTTTACACTTCTTTATTGATTAGAAAACCGTTAAAACTACCAATCTCGGATGAGAAAGAACCAAAGTTAAATTCTATACAATCCGACTTTTCAATGCAGAATAACCTTCATTTGAGGCATTGGCCGTTTATTATAGACTGGAACGATTATTAGGTTACATTTCAGCTAATGAGAACCCCACAAAGAGAGAAGTAATAAGTGCTTCAATGAAAAGTGCTCATTTTCTATTGCAACACACTTTTTCAGAATTTGCAAGTACAATGTTATGTATAATAGCAAAAAGAATTACTTTTTGTTCGACCTAATATTCTGACTGGTAAAGATCTAGGTGGATCTTTTTTCTCAAGAATTTATTGCACTGTAGTTATCTCTTTTAACAATACGGCCCAAACTGGTCACTACAGCAGATATCACTTTTGAAATTCGGACAACCTAAGTCAAACTTTGGAAGTTAAGTGTTTTTTAAGCAATAGTTTTCATAGAAAACAGAATGAATTTTCTTTGAAAACGTCATGCCAGCAGTCACAAAATGATGTGAATCAAGTTAAAAGATCAATAAAATAATTGAGTAATTAGAATTGAAAACTAAGCGGCTCTACAAGAATTGATTCACAGGAGCAGGCTTAAATTCAAGTTCTAGGCGGTGAAGGTTTGATTCCTGTAACGTACCCTGGTTACGTTTCTTTCTTCTGTATCAGTAAAACTTTCCTTGTGTGTGTATGTTCCTAACTTGACATTGTTTGTCTAGTGTTTGACTCAGCTTGGTCAAATAGGGCCTTTGCGAAAGAGAGCTCCAAACAAAGCAAGCTTAGGTTTGGAGCCTGACCATACATAAGCACCTTTCGGTTGGTTTTGGGGTTTTATTACTCAAGGACCATATTTGTCAAGTTGAGCAAAACAACGCCAAGTAAAAGGACACACACAAGGGAAGTTGTACTGACACTGAAGAGAGAAATACATCCAAGAAGGAATAAGCACCTTTTGGTTTCGATCTCAGAGCACTACACACTTCGAGCGAAGGTAAACATAATTTTGTTTAGATAATTAACCCTCCTGGTCTCGATGAGGTATATCGTCATTAGCAAAATTGACCAGATCCTGATGACCGAGATATCTCGTCATTATAAAAACTGACCTGATCTTGATCTCGTCAAGATCAATAAACGGAATATCTTCAGCATTTGGAATTCAATCGGAGTTCTTGATGACGAGATAACTCGTCATTAGTAAAATTGGTCAGATCTTGATGGACGAGATATCTCGTCGAAACCACATGGAGGGTTGATAAATGATACTAGTATTTATCTGTCAACGTTATTTCATGATTGCCGATGATTTACTGAGGCGTGTTATAATGTTCAAAAGTAACAAAGAAAATTTAAACCTTTTCACAAGGTTCTCACATTCAAAGTGTATAAGAGTAAAACTTTTACCAAATTAGACTATTTTCGATTTATTTAAGTTTATTAAGAATAAGTATTTAAGGTTCATTTCTACATAAGGTTCTTCACTTTCAAGAGGGACAAAAGTAACACTAATTCTAAATTAGATCATTTTCAATTTTTTAAGTGCTTTTATCTTTTTGATAGTGACCGGTTCTTAAGAAATAAGTGACTGGTTCTTAAGCTCTAAGGACTAGCTTACATAAAAAACAATTTCATAAGAACCCATCTAACCCTTCAGGCACATCCACGAATTTCTTAATTCAGGTATAACAGAGCTAAGGCGAAATATAAATCAAGAACAGAATAACTATTTCTTCCTTTAAACAGGGATTGCGGAGGAGATTCAATAACTCACTCCAGCCTGAAAAATAGAATTACCTCGTCTCTGATTCTGAGACCAACGATGATTTATGACTGAATAAAATTAAACTGCTGACGCACACACAACACGAAAAGACTGATTCTCCAGAAACGAGTTTTCCAAGTAGATTTTGTGCAGATTTCGTGGAATTGACAAGGTTAAGGTTTGAAAAATATTACTTAATTATCCAAAACGTCACAGTAAAGAAACTGCACATGGCAACGTGAACCGCCTTTTTTGTTTAAAAAATACTCATTTATCATAAGTTCATTCTTTTAATTCAGTGGAGACCTCATCATAAATAGGGATATTCTCTTAGAATTTCGCCCACACTAGGAACGTAATCGGGTAATGTAAGAATGTAAGTTTAACATTCTTACTGTCACGAGATTTCCGAGTAGTATTGCTTTCCCCGCAACACACAACAAAATAACCACGTTTACTGGTTGAAAGAATCCTATAAAAGATTTATTGGTTAAGAAGGTAGGTGCGGGTAGTTAACTAACATTGCAATGGAGCAACACAACGGGCTATTTATAATTAAAGTAGAATAACTTATAATTAAAGAACACAGAAAAAAGAACTATCGATAAGTCGTAGACAAAATGACTATTAAATCATACTTAATTCATCGAGGTAGGTAGGTAGTTAATTAACACTGCACTAAAGTCTATTAACATTGCACTAAAGTCTATTAACATTGCACTAAAGTTAATTAACATTGCACATTAGCAGCACAACGGGCTATTTATAATTAAAGTAGAATAACTTATAATTAAAGAACACAGAAAAAGAACTATCGATAAGACGTAGACAAAATGACGATTAAATCATACTTAATTCATCGAGGTAGGTAGGTAGTTAATTAACACTGCACTAAAGTCTATTAACATTGCACTAAAGTCTATTAACATTGCACTAAAGTTAATTAACATTGCACATTAGCCTATTGTCGACCGTCCGCGATCAATCCCCAATGGGAAGATCCGAGGACAAGCCATGTCATTTTGAACCGCGGTCAGATGATGAGGGCAACACCTGAGCTGGCACTCCACTCTCCAAACTTACACCCCACGCAGATTTATGATGGAACGACATGCACCAGCCCCCATGTACACGACGGTCTTTGGTTGGACCGAGTTTCGAATTCGCAACCCTCCTCCGATTGCAAATCCGTTAGTCTTCCAACCAGGCTACCGCGGTCTCAGGTTAGGAAGGTAAAAACTGGTTAGGAGCCATGCAGGAAAGACTATAGGTTACAGAACGGATATATACATGTGAACCCATCAGAGGGTTAAATTAAATGAAGGAAAAAATCAATTCCAATAGAGTTTCTAAGGTAAAATATTTATTGTTTCTCTGATAATTAAAGTTGTAAGCAATTGCTCTTTTGTCTTAAGAAATATCAGTGAAATAAATATTTTTGAAATAAATTTCATTTGAAAATAGATCATATCTTTTCTTATTTCATAATTATGGGACTAATAAGGTTGCTAAGTGACGCAATATGACGCAGCATTACAAAATTCTAAAATAGTACGCTGCATTGAATATTGTATTCGCTTGAAATCGTTAAGTACGCCAAACACAAAGTACAAAAGACATTAACAATCAGATTGTACCTACATTTCTTGGAAAATTAACGAGTAGTATGTTTATACTAAACAGAAAAAATTCACCCACGTCTTCACCCATTCTTCGAAAAAATTTTGATATTGTAAGCAAATTTTTAATTTACTACAGAAAAAAATGAAAAAGTTAATTAAAATTTTGTTAACTAAATCTGAACTACCTCTTATGCAACTCTTATGCAATTGTGTCCTAAATTATCACCAGATTGGTTGATCCGCCACTGATCAAAACGCTAGAGAGATTTAAACAAAAAAAATTGGTGCATAACGATTTTTATTGTATTATTTATTAATGGCATACATTTTTTCTTGCATCTGGATTAAAAAATTACAAAAAAAATGAAGTCTTTCAAATAATTCCATGGTTATAGTTTATGTATATTTACCTGGAGCAGCGATTTTCAACCAATGGGCCAGAAGAATCCCACTGGTGTGAATCACCAATGATGGAACGGTTTAAAGTGTGTAAGATTTATTTTACTTCTACAGGGCCGCGGTGGCCCGGTTGGAAGAGTAACGAACTAGCAACCGAAGGGTTGCGAGTTCGAATCCAGCCAAACACCGTCGTGTACAAAGGGGGCTGGTGCACGTTAAATCTGTCGTGGCCTCAAATGTCCTCACGTTGGCGTGGTGTGGAAGTTTGGAGAGTGGGGTGCCAGCTCAGGTGTTGCCTCGTCATCTGACCGTGGTTCAAAATTACGTGGTGTTGTCCTCGGATCTTTCCCTTTGGGATTGATCCCGGACCGTCACCAATAGCCCATTGTGTTGCTCCAGTGTGACGTTAATTGAAATACCCAATACCCTTTACTTCTACAGTTTAGTTTTTAACTTTTGACAAATATATTCAAATAATTTCAAGTAATACTCGAATTTTGAGTACTATTTTTTATGACAAAGTATCATAAATACGCTAGTGTCAGGAAAACGTAGCAACGCTATCTAAGCACGTCAGTGGTTGGGATCTGTTGGAATCGGTCTCAAACCTCCAATTATAGTGCCGTGTGGGGCACATAAATATGAAGAATGTAAATCTTTGAATGTATAAAAGTGAAGAAAGATTGGGGATCATGATCTGATCAGACTTCTTGTATGTTTTTAAACCATAAGACTTGGTCACGTAATAAAATTTATTTTTAATGTATAAAACTCTGTCTTCAATCGATAAAACCCAACAATTGGTTATGGGCCCCAGACCTTAAGCTGAACCTGAATTCTGCCACTACCGGTTTCCAGTATGATGGGTATTCAAGAAATGTCCATGTTTTCCTTCCCGAAGTTATCGGATTTCAACTATGCCACGTGGAAGACGGACATGAAGGTATTGCTAATGGACCGGAACTGCTGGGAATTTATCACTAAAACGGAACCTCTATTATTGGAAGATGCTCCAGAACAAGAAAAAAGAGACTATCGTTATAGGAAGCAGAGGACATACACAACTATCTACCAGGGCATAGACAGAAAATATCAAGTCTTAATTTCATCTACTGAGGATGGTAAGGAAGCCTGGGATATATTAAAGACCAACTTTGAACCAGCATCTAGAGCACGATTGGCAGGTCTTGTGGACGAGTTCTTTTCAATCCGCTACCAGCCGGAGGACGAATCCATTGGACTCTTCTGCAAACGAGTGCATGAGAAGCTGTTACAGATAAAAGAATGTGGATTCGAAATCCCAGACCTCTTAGTTTGCTTTCAACTAATAAGACATTTGCCTCACGAATACGATAATCTGGTACAACTGCTATACAGGATGGATGACAACGAGTTCACGCTAGACAATTTGTCTAAACATTTAATAACAGAATCCAGCCGGATCGACCTGAAGCGGAAGGACGAAGGCACAAAATTAAGTATCGTGGCCGATGCTTATGCTACAAGAAACAAGTCATCTAGATACAAGGAGACACAGGCGTCTACTCCTGATCACAGCAGATGCGTACTGGACCCTGAATTAATTCCTTCAAGCCCAAGAAAGTCGACAGTTTGTCGTATGGGGCCGCGACCATTCTGCAACTACTGCAAAAAGTCGGGACATTACGAATCGAAGTGCTTCAAGAAATGCAATCGGCAGAAACCTGGTGGTGAATTATTTTATATGGAGGACAATCCAAAAACTGATCTTCAACGTGCCTATGCAGTTTCAAATTTTCCAAATGAAAGACCGAGAGAATTTCTCATTGATTCTGCTGCATCTGCCCACTTCTGTAAAGAACGCGATATGTTTACGACATTCAGAAAACTACCACCACAGAAGATCCTAGTCGGAGACAAGGACAGCACCTCGGAAGTATTAGGTATGGGTGATATTCAATTTACAGTTTTAGATAGAAACAGAAATTATGATATAACTTTAAAAGATGTGTTATACTCGCCTAATATGAGAAAAAATTTAATTAGTGGTGCTCGTATTGACCTTGTGGGAAACCAAATTAAATGGGGAAATAACAAAATGATTATTTATAATAGTTATAATAAATATTTGTTTACTGTTCCCAGAATTGGAAAATTGTATATCTTGAAAGGTTATCCCAAGATTAAAAATTATACATATGTAACTGGTTTAGATCTAGAAAAAGCCCACCGTAGGTTTTGTCATGTTAACATGCCCTTAATTGAAAATATGAGTAAAATTAATTGTGTAAAAGGAATTGAAAAACTTAATTGTAAGAATATAGATAAAAATTGTAAGATTTGTGCTATTGCTAAATCCACTAGAATATCCTTAAAAAGAAACTATATGTACGAAAGGAAAACTAAACATGTTTTGGAAAGGATCCATATGGATTTGTGGGGTCCTGCTCCAGTTAACTCTCTAGGTGGAAACAAATACTTTTTATCTATTATTGATGATTTTTCACGTAAAGTAACTGTTTATATTATTCGAAATAAGAATGAAGTTTTTGATTACTTTAAAAAATACTTGGTTAGAGCTGAAAGACAGCTAAATGTTAAGTTAAAATGTGTCCGAACTGACAATGGTTTAGAATTTTGTCACAAAGAATTTAAAAAGTTCTTAAATGATCTAGGAATAAAAATCGAAAGAACTTCAACTTATACCCCTGAACAAAATGGCATTGCAGAAAGGTTCAATAGAAGAGCCATGGATTGTGTCAGAGCTATGCTTCAAGACAGTGGTTTACAACCACAATTTTGGTCAGAAGCACTTTTAGCATTTATTCATACTAAAAATAGATGCGAACACAAATTAACTGAGGGTATATCTCCTAACGAAATATGGACTGGTTTCAAACCATCAGTAAAACATTTTAGAATTTTTGGCTCTTTGGCATATGTTCATATTCCTAAAATACAGAGAAATAAATTACAACCCAGAGCTAAACTTGGTATTTTGACAGGATATGGTTTGAAAACTAAAGGTTACAGAATATATATCCCAAACGAGAAGAGAATAGTTGAAACAGTCCATGTTCATATCGACGAAAGTAAGAAAGCTGTTGATGTACTATTTGGTAAAAACTTTGAGTACGTTTCTTTCGATCTTAATTCTAATATTCCTGTTTATCAATCAAATGAAAATATAAAAGTAAAATCGGAAAGTGAAACTCAAGTTTTAGATTCTAAAGATTTAGTTAAAACTGAGGACTTAAAAAGTCTTAACATTTCAAATTGGCGAAGAATCGAAAAACCTAGAAATAAAAGCAATAGGATAGATGTATACTATTATTCTCCTGAAAATTTGAGAATGAGATCTTTAAATGATATTAAAAAGTACTGTACTAAAAATAAGATTAGGTTTGATCCTGTAAATTTCAATTTTAAGCCAGAAACTGAACATCCTAATGTGGATATTTCTAATGTGCCATCTACTTCTAGTGATGAATCCAATTTTTTAGACCAACAGATGTACGACATGTATGATCAGTGTTACAATGTCGAAATCCCCAAAAGTTATGAAGAAACGCAAGCAAGTAAGGATAAAATTAAATGGAATACTGCCATGAATGAAGAAATTCAGATAATGAAGGATAGGCAAGTATGGAAATTAGTGGACACACCCCCAAATACAACCATAATTGGAAGTAAGTGGGTGTACAGCATAAAAATGGACGAAAACAATATACCTAAAAGGTATAAAGCTCGTCTTGTTGCTCAAGGTTTTAAGCAAAAACCCGGCATTGATTTTAAAGATATTTTTTCACCGGTTGTGAATTTTTCTATTGTTAAATTATTGTTTGTACTATTGATTTCTATGTTGGGTTGGTATCACTGTCAAGTTGACGTGAAAAGTGCATATTTATATGGACACCTTAAGGATACTATATACATGAAACAGCCAAAAGGATTTGTGCTGAAAGGATCCGAAAACAAAGTATGTCTATTGGAAAAGGCTATATATGGTCTGCATCAAAGTGGTAGAGAATGGAATTTGGAATTAGACGGTATTTTAACTAAATTAGGATTTTCTCAGTTAAATTGGTGTAATTGTGTCTACAAATTTAAAGATGTAATTTTAATTGTTTATGTAGATGATATGGTTTTGTTTTCAAAAAGGGAACATTTGATAAATGAAGTAATCGAATTATTGGACAAAAAATTGGATCTTACAGTCCTAGGTAAAACTAAATATTTGTTAGGCGTAAACTTTCAAGAAATTGAAAATTCGATTTATTTACATCAAATTACCTACATTGAAAAATTAATGTCACAATTCAAAGATCTTCCTAAAAGTTTTGTGAATTTACCTTTTAAAATTGGTTGTAACTTACCTGATAAGGTTAAAGAGGAAGAAATAATTGAAAATGATTTAATGAGGAAATTTCCCTATCGTTCCTTAATAGGATGTTTATCGTTTTTGTCAGATAGATCCAGACCAGATATTGCATTTGCCGTTAATATAATGTCTCAGTTTTGTAATGGTTATACTTACAAACACTGGTCTTACGTTGTTGATATTATGAACTATGTTTTTCTTACAAAGGATTTTAAAATTAATCTTTCCAATGTAAAAAGTTCAAATTTGATTGCTTTTTCTGATGCAAATTGGGGATGTGGTCTCACAAACAGACATTCAAGCAGTGGCTATTTAATTTATTTGGGTAACATCCCAATATCATGGAAATCTTCTAAACAAAAGTGCATAGCTCTTAGCTCAATGGAATCTGAATTTATTGCACTAACCGATTGCACTAAAGAAGTTATTTGGTTTAGTAGAATTATAAATGAATTAAGTTTGTGTGATTACATAAGACCCCAAGTATATTGTGATAATCAATCTGCTATCTATTTTTCAAAAAATAGTCAGGAAAATCAGAAAACTAAACATATTGATATCAAGTACAAATTTATTCGTAAATTAATAAAAGATGAACTATTTAACGTAAATTATATTTCTTCGGAAAATAATTTGGCTGACTTTTTAACAAAGCCTTTATTGTTAAATAAATTTAAAAATATTATTAGAAAAATATTTTGTTAGATTTATATATATATATATATTGAATTGTAATACATCTGCTGAGGTTTTACAACCGATGGGGCCGCATGTTGGAATCGGTCTCAAACCTCCAATTATAGTGCCGTGTGGGGCACATAAATTTGATATTTGGTATTTTGGTATTTGGTATTTTGGTATTTTCAATTAACGTCACACTGGAGCAACACAACGGGCTATTGGTGACGGTCCGGGATCAATCCCAGAGGGAAAGATCCGAGGACAACACCACGTAATTTTGAACCACGGTCAGATGACGAGGCAACACCTGAGCTGGCACCCCACTCTCCAAACTTCCACACCACGCCAACGTGAGGACATTTGAGGCCACGACAGATTTAACGTGCACCAGCCCCCTTTGTACACGACGGTGTTTGGCTGGATTCGAACTCGCAACCCTTCGGTTGCTAGTCCGATACTCTTCCAACCGGGCCACCGCGGCCCTGAAGAATGTAAATCTTTGAATGTATAAAAGTGAAGAAAGATTGGGGATCATGATCTGATCAGACTTCTTGTATGTTTTTAAACCATAAGACTTGGTCACGTAATAAAATTTATTTTTAATGTATAAAACTCTGTCTTCAATCGATAAAACCCAACAGGATCTGCCAGTGCATATACACTGCTGGCCACCATAAATGCAACACGCTGAAGGAAGCATGCAAATAATATGAAATTTACAACATGCATTAGCGGAGGTGAGATATGCAAATGATTAGAATTTCAGCGCAGACGCACATCACGCGCGCCTGTGGCGCCACTTCAAAGCGCTATTTAAGGCTTGGAGATTTCGACGATTTCAAGTACGGCAATTGTGTTTTTCTTGTGGTTTTTTCAAAAAAACGATCAATTATGCCTCGTAGAAAACAGCGATCATCTTTTCATCAAGTATCCGAGTTCGACAGAGGAAGGATAGTGGACTACCGAGATTGTGGATTATCTTTCAGGGAAATCGGTAGTCGTGTTGGACGAAACCAAACAACTGTAATGCGGATATGTGATCGTTGGATGCAGGAGGGTACGACGGACCGACGTGTTCGATCGCATCCACCTCAGTGCACCACTTCACGTGATGACAGGCATATTGTGCGTATGGCAGTGACGGATCGCTCAGCCACATCACGAACCATAGCACAGCACATTCAGTCTGTACCGCATCATCCAGTGTCTGCGCGTACCATTCGACGCCGTTTACAGCAGAGTGGTCTGTCCGCAAGACGTCCATTGCGTCGTCTACCCTTGACGCAGAACCACAGACGTTTCCGCCGCCAATGGTGCGATGAAAGAAGGATGTGGACGGCAGAATGGAATGAAATTGTCTTTACTGACGAGTCACGCTTCTGTCTGCAACACCACGATGGTCGGATTCTAGTCTGGAGACACCGTGGAGAGAGGATGCTGAACAGCTGCGTTATGCACCGCCACACTGGTCCTGCACCGGGTATTATGGTATGGGGCGGTATTGAATATCACTCTCGCACTCCTCTAGTACGCATTGCCGGTACTTTAAACAGCCAGCGCTACATCTCCGAGGTGTTGGAGCCAGTTGTCCTTCCTTACCTTCAGGGCTTTCCCACAGCCATATTTCAACAGGATAATGCGCGACCACACGTGGCACGCATTGTCCAAGGGTTCTTCGTCAATCGCCAGATTGAATTGCTTCCCTGGCCAGCTCGCTCTCCGGATCTTTCGCCGATAGAAAACATGTGGTCCATGGTTGCTCAACGATTGACCCAGAATACATCCCCAGCTGCCACACCAGATCAACTTTGGCAACGTGTGGCAGCTGCTTGGTCTGCTGTACCCCAAGAACACATCCAAAGTCTCTTTGAATCAATGCCGAGGCGTGTGGCAGCGGTGATCTCCAACAATGGCGGCTACTCTGGCTACTGATTTTGGCAGGAACCACACTTCACAGAAGTCTATAAATTTAATCATTTGATACTTGGTCAACATGTTATCTACAAAATAAATTTTGTTGTGATATCTCTTGTCTTTCTTGGTGTTGCAATTTGGGTGGCCAGCAGTGTATAAAACGATAGACATCTGTGGAAGTATAGAGCTCTTTCCTAAATGGCAAGTTATCACAATTCAAGCGATTTTCAACGCAGTTTAATAGTTGTAGCTCATGAGATGGGTCAGAGAATTGAGAATGAGACTCGGATTTCAACGCACAATAATTTCCAAGGGTGCACCGCGACTACTAGAATTCTGGTAAAACCTGCAACTTACGGTGAGTATGACCGTAGAAATACTCTAGGTGAACTTGACCAGCGTCGAATGTCAAGAATCGTTTCACGAGATAGGTGTGCGAAACTGTCTCAAATAACCTCGGAATTCAAAGACGGATCCTCAACAGATGTCAGCGTGAGGACCGCAACGTTCCGTAAGAGATATGGGCTTTAGGAGCCGACGCCAACAACTCCCAGTTTTGAATACTCGACACACAGCTATGCACCTCACCTGGACTCGGGAATGCCGCCACTGGACACTTGATGTCGCGTTTCCAATTATTTAGGGTAGATGAAAAGATTCGTGTTTGGAGAAAACACCATAATGCCATGGATCCCGCATGCTAACAGGGGACTGTAAAGGGTGGTGGTGGCTCCGTAATGATATGGATTTTGTTTAGTTGGCACTAAATGGGACTCCTGGTATGCCTACAAACGTCTCTGATAGGATAAACCTATGTGTGCCTCCTTTCTGACGAGTTACACCTGTTCATGTCTGCGTTCATTCTGATGGGCTTGGCATCGTCCCACAGGACAATAACACATCCACAAATATCTAGACACGCCAAATTATGGTTAGATGAACACTCATCCGAGTTTGGGGTGTTACCATTCCCAAAGTCACTAGATCTCAACGTTATAGAACACATGGGTTGCCTTGCAACGAGCTGTGGAACACGGAAATCCTATACCTCGGAATAAAGCGGAATTGTTGACCGCTCTGCAGGAAGTATGGTATTCCATACGTATTTCTGCATTTCTACTCTTGGGCCTACAAGTATTAGACTAGTATACAGTTTTCCTGGCACCTCTGTGTAAATTGTTTCACTCTGGAGCCAAAAAAGGGGGATAGGTAGTTATCATTATCTTTTTTTGTAAGTCAATCAAACTTATACCGTTTTTGAGCTAGTCCCTTGAGATGGAAAATGTTAAAAATCGCTGATCTAGAGAATATGGAATGTACTATTTTGAACACAAAAAACAATACACGATTTTCAAAATTGAATTTGTTTAATTTTTAAATATAAACTGCTCTCAAGCAAAATGTTCCACATTGAAAATTATTTGTAACACAACAGAAATATAAAATTTAAGATGGTATGGTAATTAATTAACGTCGTACTAGAGTAACACAATGGGCTATTGATGACGGTTCGGGATCAGTCCCGAAGAGAAATCCGAGGACAACTCCACCTAATTTTGAACCATGATCAGATGACGAAGCAGGACCTGAGCTGGCACCCCACTCTCCAAACTTCCACACCACGCCAACGTGAGTACATTTGAAGCCACGACAGATTTAATGTGCACCAACCCCCTTTGTACGCGACGGTCTTTTGGTTCGATTCGAACTCGCAACTCTCCGGTTGCTAGTCCGTTACTCTTCCAACCGGGCCACCGAGCCCCCAAAATTTAACAAATCAAAATGGATTTATTGATTGTTGGGTTTTATGGCGCAAGGTCCAAATCAAAATGGATTCTGATGAGCATTTTAAATTAAACTGGAACAGACATATTATCATAAATCTTCACCACCGTAAGTTGTTCCAATTTATGAAAAGAATAATATGTTATGCTTAACAGAAAAACATTGATGGTATTTAATGCTATGTACTCACGTGACAAAAACAAATGTTCTCTTTAACTTTCATTGACAATGGTTTAGTTAAGCCTTAACATGTCCTCTTGCTTTTGAATGTGAGGAAAAGTTGGAACTTATTGGAAGTTAAGTTTAAAAATAACGTCATTCAGGGCGTAGCTGACATTTTTATTATTTAGGCCGCTTGAAATGAACGGTTTTCCCGCTCAGGAAGGAAGTTTGATCTGCTTAAGCCCCTTGGACTTTAATTACTTGCTCTTCGATTTGGGTTGATGCCTCTTTTGAACGTTCATGCCATAGACTGGTCTTTTTCAAAGGCTGCCTTTCAGTTCAAAAGCAGTCCATTTTTTTTGTTTAAAACCAGTTAACTTTAAAGGAGAGTTTATCCGCAAGGGAATTAGTCGTTGAATAATTTTCATGTAATTTGCATGCATCGACAAACTAGTGGTAGTCCTGGATTACAAATCCACCTCTAAATCATTGCGCATTATACTAAAACACCAACATCTAAATCATAGTTTCTCAAATTATGTTTGGCTCAAAACCCCCTTTTTAGAGACCATTATTTGGCGCTTCACTATGCAAGACTATCTCAAATAACATTAAATTACAAGTGGAATTGTACCTATAATTTTTGAATTTCATTGAAACGTTTATGTAGCTGTGTTAAAGAATTTCAAAACGCTAGTTTGGAAACAAACTGGAATTGAAATTAAAAGCAATTTATTAAAATGAAATAACAAAACATAAATTGGCACAAAATTGCTAACTGTTACTAGTGATTAATATCAATCAATCTAGTAAAATTAAAAAAAAACTAATGAGAAGGATGAAACTAGTGTTGCGCAACCCAATTTGTCTATTTTCGTCAGAAGCATCCTTAAATCTCTATGGTCAACTATTTGCAGTCGGTTCCTCTTTTTAGTTAACAGGCTTGTTACTCACAAAATCCACGTTCAACTAAATAGGATGACGGAAATGCAATTAAAAATTTTTGTCGAAAGCGAGCGCAAATGCATGCTAACTCTCGCTCGTTGCGACCTATCGCCTTGCTTTCAGACCGATCAGTTGTAACTTGCATTTTACAAAGTATAATTCTTGTGACAATGTATCACTGTTGAGAGTGATTGTATGGTCAAGAGGATAAGTGTTTGCTTAACCACTTAACGCATTTACCCGTGTCTGACGCGGGCGAAAGTTACCGGCAAATTTGCACAAGCCCGTGTCTCACACGGGCGCTCTTGTATCTCGCGTTATTTTCTTTCTAATGCCCCCCACAACTGAAATTGCAAAAAATAACTTACACTATACCTATATATTCATTTTCTGTCAAAAAAAACTCGATCATTTTTTTACCAGTTTTTCCGAAAAAAACTCGTGCTTTAAGTGGTTAAAACATTTTAGGTGACAAATATTTCTAACGTATTGCCTCCACTTGCTCCTCAATGGCCCCTGCTTCCTCTGGGGCCAGCATTGCCCTAAATTCACTTTGGGAAACAAATGATATAAATGAAATCGAAATTTAATCCCCAAGTGGCTTCGACGAGATATCTCATCAATAAATATTTGATAAAAATTTTATATTTGAGATGTCTCGTCATCAGGATATTGCTGATTTTTTGATAAGATCAGAGTCTCCAGTTTTTTTCCTAAGGACGAGATATCTCGTCCACCAAGATCTGGTCAGTTTTGCAAATGAGATATCTCGACGAGACAACCACCAGGAGGGTTAAATTGAAATACAATGCATAAATTTTGCTTTTAGCTTTGACTGTTAGATATTAGTTTCTCAAGGTCTTGGAAAAATTATCATAAATGTCACATTATACTAATGATATCGAGGCTATGTTACTTTGGCCATACCTATTATATTTCCCATATACCTATTATATTTCCCATTATATACCCGGGTATATGGGAAATTCATTATATAATAATATATTTTGATAGTCTTAGAGGAGTAGGAATGTTAAACGTAGGGTGAATGTTAAGGGGCATGGAAAAGTCAATACTAACAACGATATTTACTTAATTTCTGTGTACCTTTTTTTAGAGCACACTGAAGATGCTGATTTAAATTTTGTGTACTCAGTATGCATTTACTTATATACTGCAGTGAGAATTTAATATTATATTGAATAACACATTAAAAATACATAAAAAAATAAAGCAATCAAGAAAATCACAAATTTATTTATAAACGATTATATCAATATAATCGATGATGTTGTAAAATGGGTTAAGAAAGCTTTAAGTTCTAAACATTGGGAAAAAATACTTTTATTGCTTTTTCTCTTTCCTGTATAGTAATACGATTGTAGGGGGTACATGAAAGAAAGAATTCACATCTGGGCGTTGCATTCTAAGAATGGAGCACATGAAAGCATTCATTCCACACGCACAACCCTGGAAAATATTTTTGTAACAAGGGTAAAATAGTGTTTAAATAGTAGCAAAATAGTGTAAAATAGTAGCAAAAAAATCTCCTCTGAGCCCTATTTTAGTAGCAATTTTAGTAGGTCAGATAATAAATGAATAGGTTAAAACACAAAATGTACTAATTATGCATGAAGCAGACGTTGAAATCACGTCACGGCTTGGTGCCAAAACGTCAAAATTGGCATCGCTTAAAATATCTGTAAAGAAAATTTAAAAAATATTTTTTCTTCGGCTATAGTTAAAAAATGACTTAATTTCCGTTGACCTTTGGTGAGCTAAAAAAAGTCGTCAAATTTTTGAATTTTGCTTTTGAGATATTTTGCTTAAGATGGCTCTAGCCGCCAAGGTTGAAAAATAGTAGCAAACCCTGCTACACAACTTTTTAAAAGTATGTCTGATATGCCGCCCCTGTAAACATTGGCGCTTGGACCGCCACATCTGTCGCCCCCCCCCCTTAATTATGTCACTGAATGTGATGACGTCAAGTGTGACTTTTCGCCCCACACCTACTCTCCCCCGATCGTCCATCTTCCCTCATTTGAGGCTCACCCCCTCATGTTTACACCACTTAGATTCTAGAGTTTGATCGGGATTGACGCCTGTTTTGAATAGAACTTTTCTAATGGCATGGATTAAACTTGTGTTTTCTTCTGTTTACAGTGTGCACAGATTAACCAATAATTAAAGCTATTAATTATTCATTCATTATAAAAAGCTATTAATTATTCATTCATAGAATTCAATTACATGGAGTTGAGTAATTTTGCGTTTTATTGATTATTATTAGCACGGTTTAGGTAAAAACCACAGAATCACTAGAAGGCGATGCATTTTGTCAGACGAAGCATTCATTTTTGAAGAACAACGTGGTACCTAGGTAGTTAATTAACACAACACTGGAGCAACACAATGAGTTATAAGAGACGGTTCGAGATCAACTCCAAAGGAAAATGCTTTGTAATTTTGAACCCCGGTCAGATGACGAGAACAACACCCGAGATGGCACCCCACTCTCTAAACTTCCACAGTACGCCAACGTGAGGCCATTTGAGGCCACGACAGATTTCGCAACCCCAGGTTGCTAATTCGTTGCTTTTCCAACTGGTTTACTGCGGTACGAACAACGTAGGTAATAACAGCAACGATCAGGTCTTTATATGCAGATGAATCGGAAAAATTTGGTGTAATGCCGCCGAGCTCAAACCTCTTGGGAGACACGCCATTTTGTTTTTCATTGGATCTTTGCCAGATCATTGCCGAACTCGTATTAAATTCTGCTTCAAAATGTGGTGTTGAAAATTGCCATCGTACAACGTTTGAGTCGGAAATTGAATAAAATATTTTCTTATATTTTGGTGGTTATTTATTTACTTACGTTCCGCTACTGCTCATTAAATATAGATTTCCCTCTGCATTGGAGTCAAATGTTGATCTTTCTCAGAAAATATATACGATAAGAAATCCTTGTGCTTGAAACAAATCTCATTTCAAAATGAAAATAAAAAGATTTACGAAACCTTTCACACTTTGATCATACATTTTATACTGTGTATTTTTCATACAATGTGGTACAAAAGAGAAATTTATACCATGATGTGGTTTATAAATTAACTAGAGAAGTGTTATATGCCATAAAGCTCGAGATACAAATTTCGGGCAGTCATTTGAAAAAAATATTTCAATAGAAAGTTTTAAAATTTATACATTAGAACGATGGGAAACGTTTAGATTATCAACAGTTTAGATTTTCAACAGATTATTTAGATTATTAACACATCAAAATCTTGACAACTGGAACTTTTTTACAATTGTTTCAGAACATGTTTCTACATTTTATTAGTAGAGCTTTCCAGTTTTATTATGAGTCTCTAACTTAAGAGTCGGCATTTAAATTAGTCTTAACCAAAAGAAGAGATTAGTTGTTTTGGGGTTTGACGGCGTAAGGGCTATATTTGGCCAAGCTGCGGCAAACACAAGACAGACAACTACAAATAAAAAAGGTCGTGGAAGGGAAAAAGAGGGATTGAGGAATAGAACAATAGGATGGAAGCAGAAAAAGATCGCATGTGTATCCTTGGAGTAACAAACCCATGTTTACTAGAGACAGCAAACCCCATATGAAAAGAAAAGATCACTGGAGTACCTCGGGTTCGTGAAGTTCGTACACACCTAAAGGAGGTGTGCCCCTGGGGTCGAAAGGAAAGAGAAGATATAGGATGTAGAAGAGTAGTCTGAATAAAATACGAGGGTGGGAATAGAGTGGGAACACTGAAGAGTAGATAAAGACAGAATAGAAACTAAGAAGAGAGAGAGAGAATAGAAAATAAAGAAGAGAGAAAGACATAATAGAAAAAAGAGAAGGGAGAGACACTAGAAAATAAAGATAGACAGAATAGAAAATAGAGAAGAGAGAGACACTAGAAAATAAAGATAAACAGAGTAGAAAATGAAGGAGATAGGAAATATCGACTGAAGAATTTCAGGAAAATAGGGAAAATCGACTGAAGAATTTCAGGAAAATAGGGAAAATCGACTGAAGAATTTCAGAAAATAGGGAAGTACTGAGGTGGAGAAGGAGATTGTGACACTAGAAAATAAAGATAGGCAGAATAGAAAATAGAAAAGAGAGAGAGACACTAGAAAATAAAGATAGACAGAGTAGAAAATGAAGGAGATAGGAAAAATCGACTGAAGAATTTCAGGAAAATAGGGAAAATCGACTGAAGAATTTCAGGAAAATAGGGAAAATCGACTGAAAATTTCAGAAAATCGACTGAAGAATTTCAGGAAAATAGGGAAAATCGACTGAAAATTTCAGAAAGTAGGGAAGTATTCAGGTGGAGAAGGAGAATGTGAGGAATAAGAGAGACGAATAGAAAATAATGTAATACAATAGAAAACAGAAGAGAGAATGAGAGAGACAGAGAGAAAGTGTGAGAAAATAAAACGGGCAGAAAGAGATGAAAATAAAGCGATGGTATACCTCATAAGAATGTAAGAGAGTAAAAGATTGAGAGTGAAGAGTACGAGAGAGAAATACACGAATGAATAAGGGGAATAGGAAGGGAAAATACAAGGAAAATACATTAAGAGAAAAATGTGTTCGAGTGAGTGAAAATGAGAAAACATGCTCCAGAGAAAGTCACAAGAGATACACTAAAGTTAATGTGAGATACAAGAGTTTATGTTTAAAGAAGATAAATAGGTGAGAGTGACTTGTTAGAGAAAGAGAAAAATGAGTTAGTGAGGAAAAAGTCGGAACAGACAAGAGCAAATGATTAAAAATTAACTATGATGTTTTTAGAAACAGAATACAAAGAGAAAGGGAGGAAAGAAATCGTGTCAGAGAGAGTGAAAAGATAAGAATGAGAAGAGGTGTGAGAAAGAAAGGGAGAAATAATAAGAATCACAAGTATTGGACAGAGACAAGAAATAGACAAATGTGAGAAGAGAGAAAAATATTCATGTGCCAACTGACTGTTGCACCTTTGGATCAACCTTTCCTTGAGACAAGAGTGATAAAGAGAGGAAAGAAAGAGTGGAAATGAATATAGAGAGGAGAAAAAGAAAGATAAGCATGGCAGTTGAATTGGTGAGGGAGAGAGAAAAGAGAATTATATATAGAATGTGAGAGTACAAAATAATAAGATAAGGAGAGTACAAAAAGATAAGTTTGACAGATTTATGAGAGAAAGAGTAAAAATTATTCGAATGTAGGAGTGGGATTGTATTAGAGTACTAAAAAGATAAGGATGACAAGCAAATTGTGTGAGGGAAAGAGTAAAAAGCATTTCAATGTGGGAGAGGGATTGTGTGAGAGCACAAAAAGATAAGTATGACAGGGTTAATTGTGTGAGAAATATTAGAATGTGAATATTAGAATGTGAATAATAAATATTAGAATGTGAGAGTGGGATTGTATGAGAATTCAAAACAGATAAGTATGACAGGTAAATTGTGTGAGGAAAAGGAGTATAAAGGATTTTAATATGAGAATGGGATTATATACGAGTACAAAAATAGTATGACAGTTAAATTGTGCGAGAAAGATGGAAAAGAATTAAAATGTGACAGTGGAATTATATGAGAGGCAGAGTAAAAAAGATAAACATGAAACCATGATTCTGCATATGAGTGGGAAAGTAATAAATATATGAATTACGCTATGAGAAGTACACAACAGAGCAAAATACCAAGACTGAGTGAGATTGTTAGAGAAAAGTAAGACAGTGACAAGTTAGAGAAACAGAATAAAACAAGTAGTTAGAGATTAAAAGAACTTTATGTCTTAATTGTATCCTTTCGGATAAAGCTTGTACAGAACTCGTTAAGACATTTAATGACTTTAGTCTGCTACATTACAATTGATTTCTTTGTTAAGGTTTATGGTCTGCCGTTATCCAAGCAAGATAGGAGAGAATGCCCTATTCTCGCATAGGAACTCCAGTTTTAAAGAAACTTCCTAGAATTGTATCGAATGACTTGTTATTTCGAGTGTAAACTTTCTTATAAGTATACAGTAAGATGAGTGCAGTTTCAATTTTTGTCACCCGAACTAATAACAATAGTTCCATATTCACTTCATTTTTATTTTAAATTTTAGTCACAAGTAGCTTTAAGTACTCAAATTTAGAAACACAGTAAAAGTCCACTATTCAAAAGTTTATACCTGGTGTTTTAAAATTTCACGTGCAAATTTTAAGGGAATACAAGATCAAATTTCATTACATAGAGATGTAATCCCGCAAGTAGCTGGCACGGGTATTTTTGGAACTGCATGGATTGATCGGGGTGGACTCTTATCTCGGCCACCGCGATCACCCGATTTATACTGCATTGGTTTCTTCCTCTGGGGACCCATTGACCCCGAAGCTGACCATAACCGCAAATGGGGCCACCGTGGCTGAGTGTACTGTACTAGTAACAAGAGAGTTGTAGACCACACAGGTTCGATTCTTGTAACTTTTCTTGGGTATATTTCTCTCATGTGTCAGCACAACTTTAATTGAATATGTACGTTCATTACTTGACGTTGTCAGCCTTGTGTTTGGAGCAGCATGTCCATGTCCCTTGCGCCATAAAACTCAACCCAAGCAACCATAATCTCAAAAGTCCAAAGGTCAAGAATTTTTGAACAGGTACGACAATCCATGCATCGAATCTGTTAGGCTTACATTATATTGTTGTTGGTGGTAATTTTAAATATCTACTAAGAAACTGTCAGTGTACTATTGTCAAACAGTAAAATTAGGGCTCCTGAAAATGTTGTTCACATATTTTGTCTTTCATTTCTTCAACTTAGTGTGCCTTATACCACATCCGGGTGGTATTTTAGGACATACATTTATATGTGAATACTGTTTAATTCTGCGTTTCCAACCTTCCTTTAAAGTTTGCTCAGTTTGCATTGGAAAACTCCGTATAATACAATTAATTTGAAAGGTTTTGACATTTAAGAATCAACTGCGAAAGATAAATAGGTCTACATATCGAGCAACTTTAAAACTAACGATATTTTTCAGCGGAAGCTCATATTCCCACTTGTTTGGTTGGGTTTTATGGCGCAAGGGACATATTTGGAAAAGCTGCGCCAAACACAAGACAGCCAACGTCAAGTAATAGACATACACACGCAAGGAAAGTTTTGCTGTCAGGAAAGAGAGAAACATAGGTACACGGAAGTTATACTAATCGAATCTGCCTCGCTTACAACTAGCAGGTTGCTCGCGCAGTGAGAAAAAACACTGAGTTATGGCGGAACCCCCCTTAATTATTTGGACATTGATTTACAATGTTAAACGAATGCGTGATTTTCACATAAGAAATACTGACATGAATTAATGGACAGGTTATGGATGTGATGACATAATTAATGGATAACTTGGGTGCATCGGATTTAGAATTTTAAAGAGTCGTTAACAGGATATATTAAAGATTGTTATCGAAGTTTTATTCTTCGCATAGCTGCAATATTTCCTTTTTAAACAGATTTTATCCCCCTACATCATTGAACAAGCATAATGGTTCAAACTGGAATTAAAGTTAAAGAACAATGCTGTCATGAATTGTTTTCACTAATACTATAAATTGAAAAAAGGAAACTATGCTGTCTTTTGAATTTACGATTCAACGAAGAAATTGGATCTGACATTTCTACATCTGTGCATAAAGATATAATTTTAAAATTATCCCAGATGGGTTGTGAAATCACCATTTTTATATTATCTTTCCCTCCATAATGTATGTCTGCAGCCGTAAAAATCATCTCGAAAACTTAGGATTTCATGCTGAAAAATGCTATTGCATTGATATTTTTAACTTCATCGTTTTAAAACAAATTTCTCTTGTCACGTGTTGCACTGAGGTATTTTCAGGGTAAATAAAAAAAACAGGTGGAAAGCGAAGATCTCACACGATACAAATCGGGGATACCTTAAAATGAAGTTTAATACAATTAGCGTCGACATTCATATATCATTAAATTCCAAATTCATCCCCTGTAATTTCAAATTGGCGAAGCACCAAAATTGTTTAAAAAAAACCGAGCCAAATGACAACATGTTCGGAATGAGAAGGTATGTAGGTAGTTAATTAACGTAGCACTGGAGCAACGCAACGGGCTATTGGCGACGGTCCAGGATCAATCCCCAAGGAAAAGATTCGACAACGATTTGAACCATGGACAGATGAAGAGAACAACACCTGAGCTGGCACCCCAGTCTCCAAACTTACGCACCGCGCCAAAGTGGGAGGGATTTTCACTATAAACAAACACACCAGACGGACTGCGAAGATTATTTTATTTCCGTATCCAAATGTTTTCGTATGATACACAACGGGGTTACCTCAAAATGTAATACATCGCCGTTCTGATAACGTTAGGGCGTTTAATGCCAATTGAAGTTGTCCAATCTATCATATACCAATTCAGAATTTATTCCTTGGAATTTTTGTCGTCGAACATCTGAAATCGTATTAGATAAGTAAGCCAACTGACGTCATGTTCGGAATACGTACAGGAAACACGTATCGCAGCTGAAACACTACAGCTACCCATGCTTAGCTTGACAGAAAATGCCGCTTATGGAAGAATTCGAATAAAATGTTCGAATTCAAAATTCAACAAAATGTTCGTCACCGATTCGACAAATGTAAAATGAACCTCTGAGAAATTTACACGCATGTATCTGTTTTGCCACCTGAAGTCGTCCTTGAATAATCAGCACTTCACGGATAACAATTCCACAGAATGAATTCTAAATCGTTATGCAATAGTTGATCGGTCAGCACCAATATTATTAAATGCCAAATGGCAATAAACAACATTTTAAGGTAACCCCGATATGTATCATCGCAGACCATCTAACTTATTTGTTTACTCTGAAAATCACTCTCGCAGGATGCCGTTTGAGAGAATTACCTGCGTGGTTGATTATGTCCGAATTGCAACATCTTAAGTAATTGTACAGTATATAATCTCTAAATATATGAGCATACGATTTCTTACTTTAAAGAAACCGTTGGGAAGACAAAATTGATGAAAAAGGATGAAACTTGGAAGTGCATGGTAAGATCTCATTGTTATTCACGTGCTGTCATCATTACCAAAACAGTATGATACAACTCTTAGTGCACTTAAGATAGAACAACTCTTTGTGAACTTGGATAGTACAAATTTGAATCAATGTAAATAAATAGTTAGTCCTCTAAAGTTTGTATTTTTGTATGAGGCACAACAGATACTTTAAAAAAGACATTTCGAAAAATTTATTTTTCTTTTCAACATCACTTCTTTTATTTATGACTAACTGTAAAGCCGTTGAGATAATAATACAATGGGCTCTAGAAACCACTTATTGCTATTTAAGTGCTTATTATTTTCTGCGGAGTAATCATAAAAAGTGAGTGAGTGTTGAAACATACTTTGATATGCTTCAATATTCACGAATATTTACAAATCAAAATATTTAGTAATTAACAATAATAACGTCAGCACATTAATAAATCTCACAGCTCAAAAATACATTTGTCTCAGTAATAATATAACAAAAACAGTCATACAGAACTTAATACTCCAGGTAATTTATATTCGCGTTGAAAACTGCCCTATAGTGGCCAGACTGATGCAAAAACCTGTTACAAACTGTCAACAGATCTGGGCAGGGGACAATTTGTTTTTCTTATTTGAATCTTCATTCTCCTTGAACAGTTTTGTCTCGACGATACTACATCTTGTCCTTAACAAAATTGACCCGATCTTGGACGAGATATCTCGTCGAAACAATTGTAGGGTTAATAACTCAAACTCACGGCTAAAAACTGCTTCGCAATTAATAATTCTAAATGGAACTGCAAAAATTAAACGTATTACTGGCGTTGCCAAACAGAAATTTCATAAAAAAATTATAAAATTACGGAGTAATCGTAAATAATGAGTGCACGTTGAAACACACTCTTCATATGTTCACGAATATTTACAACTCAAAATACTTAGAGAATAGGTAAGTCAATTAATAAATCTCACAACTCAAAAATACATCTGTCTCAATAATAATCTCACAAGAACTAAGCAATACAGAACTTTATAACACATTTAAACTCCCAGCCCAAAACTACATCTCTATGAACAATTCTAAATTGGACTAAAAAATTAAACATTACTGGCGTTCTCAAATATAGAAAATTACGTACGTATTAAAAATTGAATTGCACTTTCGCAAGCGAGCTTTCGCTAAGTTTCTGTCAAATGTATTTGTGTGTGTTTTCTACAATTTTATCATTAATATTATGGTTTGCATTACTCCATTCTTTACATAAATTTAGTTAATATTTATTGTGCTCAAGCAATTTTTCGTGAAAGTATTTAAATATTTTATTTGACTCGAAAACCCCATGATAGAGAATAAAGTGATCCACGTCGTCGTAAGATTGGTTTTATATAGCAGAATTATCAAAATTTTCGTATCGATGTAAGCATGACTGAAAAAGAACCACAGCAAGCTTCTGGAGTATAACTTTAAACGGTTCAAATCATTTTGATGGACCAAAGGCGAACCGTGCACTTTAATAAATCACATGAGATTGTTAAGGATAAAAAGTGATCCATCGTCGCAAGTTTGGCTTTTATATAGCAGGATTACAAAAAATTTCAAAGTATCAATGTAAGCATGACCCAAAAAGCCACAGCAAGTTACTGAAGTACTATAACGTTTAACGGTTCAAATTATTTTGATGGATCAACAGTAAAACGTGCACTTTAAATCACATGAGATCGTGTAGGATAAAAGTGATCCACGTCGTCGAAAGTTTGCTTTTTATATAGCAGGATTATCAAAATTTTCAAGGTATCGATGTAAGCATGGCTCAAAAAACCCCACAGCATGCGAACGTTAAACGGTTCAAATCATTTTGATAGACTAAACAAAAGCGAAACGTGCACTTTACACAACACAAGATTCGATCCAACCTCGCTTAGACTGAGGAACCTCAGACAGTCTCTGGGTGGCGCGAGGCAATAATCTCGTCTCCTCAGATTAAGCAATTCTCCCGTTATTTTTTATTTACAAAACTGATTCGGGATCACGGAAACAGGCAACGGACAATAGCAGACTGCGCGTGGCACGGATATTTCACCGGAGGAAAGGGAACCCGTCATAAATTCCTGACAAATATCAGTTGGTGCAGCGGGCCGCCACTTCCATCTGAAGAGGAAAGTCGTGTTTTCGGAAATGATTTGTCACTTCACGCCTCCTAATCATGAGATACGACTGGCGAGATCTAGTGATGACGTCATCATATTCCTATGTTTGTGGTGTGAAGTACGATTTGAGACAACTGGAACGCTTTGGATAGTGCTTGTCCTGTTTAGTCGGTATCCTCTCCGTGAAGAAAATTTCAAAAAAGTTTTTTTGAAGACTGGACAAATATAAAGGTAGGTATTTTAATTAACGTCACACTGGAGCAACACAAGGGGCTATTGGCTATAGTCCGGATCAATCCCGGGAAAGATACGAGAACTAATTTTGAACCATGGTCAGATGACGAGGTCACACCTGAGTTGGCACCCCACTCTCCAAACTTGCACACCTTGCCAACGTGTGGACATTTGAGACCCCGACAGATGTAACGTGCACCAGCCTCCTTTGTACATGACAGTCTTTGGTTGGATTCGAACTCGCAACCCACCTCTATAAGATTATAAGAAAGAATATCTCATTCACACTACTTAAATTTGAATTTCGGAGTTCAATGTATGGTCTGAATAATGGAATAGAAATTTCCAATTATGCGGCGTTCAAAATTTAAGTAACTAAGGTTTTAAGTTGCTACTTTAGAATGAAATGACCTGGATGTGAGAAAATGATACAAAATATACGCCGAGAGTTACGAACCGATGAGTAAAACATAATGATAAACGATAACAAGAACAGAAGCGAACAATAAAATAAGTCTTTGAACTGAGTGGTGACACTGCACTGAATTCCATGATACAGAAGGGTAGCTGCAGAAACTTAAAAACAAAGGAGAAGATAAACGGTCATTTTTGGGCTGTATGAAACCTCAAGCACTGATGCAGGCTTTGCATCGCATTTGTTTACAGATAATGAGGTTTGTTTACGGATGAGTTCCTGCAGCAGGAGAACCCATTCCTGTTTTCGAGCCTCTGACGTCACGATTCCGAAATTTGAATATGGACCAGCTTCTTAGTATATCCCCTGTTATGCAAATCGCCACTGTCGTTTCATTTTGAGGTTGTAACCTTTAAAAATAAAGGCGTTCCTTAAGTTTTGCACACCAGTATAGTATCAATGATTGGGCATTTGCCCCACCAGTTATTAAGAAACTGGTTGGCTAAAGCGCTTGGTTACGAGTTTTAATCTCGAAGTCAGGTTGAATGCTTGAAGTTTCCTGGTTTCTTTAAGACGATACGTAAATGTGGGCCAGCTTCACCAAAGTCCTCCAGGAAGGAGTAGGCTACCCTCACAATTCAAGCTGAGTGACAGCACCTACATGTGCCAAGGGGTAACACTGAGACTCAAATTCTCTCTAATAAATGCTCGAAGAATTATGTTTCCATTAGCTGGCATTCTAAAAAATGATTGGGCATTTTTATGGATGTTTAACAAGTTAAACTTATTGTATAGCATTTTAGGCTATAAAAATTAACGATTTCGTGAATGTATTACGTGTCACGCAATATGATATGAGAAGGAAATCAAATACGTATTAATTATTTTGTGACTTTAATATAGCGTAAAATTACTCCTTTGTTATATTTTCAATATCAAAATAAAATTTAAGAGGTGAAAATAACTTAGGAGCATCGACTACAGCCTTAGAGGAAATAGGAGTGTTTATACCAGACATTTCATCTAGGCTCCACCTACCAACAGCTGGTTGGTTTGTGTCATATTATGGTAAAAATTAAACATAATTCAAAACTAGATACGAATGAACTAGGTTGTGGGTCGAATGATACGACAAAGTTTCCTCTCTGCTCTGAGTTCCCAGTGTAACGTTACTAGGGCACACAGAGGAATATCAGAATGCAATGCTCAACGAATTATTCTTCAGAGTAGCATCCCCATTACCAACAGGTTCTGACATTCAACGAAGTCGACATCGAGATTTTCAGATTCTGACAGATTATTAAGCCTAGTTTCGATAGTGAAATACCGCCTTCCTTTGGAATACCTGCTATTCCTTCAAGTGGGAGCCCCGGTAGCTCAATTGGAAGAGCAACAGATTAGCAACCGGAGGGTTACGAGTTCGGTCTCGAAAACTCGGTCCAACCACAGACCGCCGTGTACACGGGGGCTGGTGCACTTAACTATGTCGTCGCCTCAAATGTCCTCACGTTGGCGTGGTGTGGAAATTTGGAGAGCGGGGTGCCATCTCAGGTGTTGCCTCGTCATCTGACCGTGATTCAAAATTGCGTGATGTCCTCGGATCTCCTGGGGATTGATCCCGGACCATCTCAAATAGCCGTGTTGCTCCAGTGCGACGTTAATTAATTACCATCACCCTTCCAGGGGCTTCGGCGAGACACTTGGTCCATCAAGATCTGACCAGCTTTGTTAACGACGCGATACATCGTTGAGACAAAACTGCCTTATTACTCCAAGGGGAATGCATATCCAAATAGGAAAAGGTTTTTTTTATCAGAGGCTGGTCACTAGGAAGTTTTCGACACGAAGATAAACCAGCAGAAGGGATAACTAAGTTAATTGGGTCAAACGAACTACACATATGTACAAAAATGAAGGATAGTACAATCCGAGATGAATCCCGCGCCATTACCAGGACCGAAGTACCTCAAATACAAATGAATATTCCACAAGCTATGTGGAATAAAATAAGAACACAGACATGCCTCTGATGCCTACTGGGAATTAAAAAAAATTATAAACAATGCTTATGTGAACACGTATTTTCCGAAGAAATATTTTTTTTGGTCTCTTTAACCCTCTCGCTGCGTAATTTTTTTTATCAAAATAGGTTCAAAAATTGCGTATTTTTTATTACATATTTCAAATCTACATATATTTTAGAGTTAAAATATACAAAAATTTTTTGTAAAAGAGTTTTTTTCAATATAGAATTAGATCATAAAAAAAGGTTGTCGGAATATTGAAATTGAAGAATAATCATATAAAAGCAAAATTTTGAAAATTAATCTTGGTTAAATTATGATTTATTTTATGAAATACAAAGGTAAAACGTATATACTAATGAAAATATGCAAAATACTTACAAAACATTGATTAGAAATGAAGAATTATTAGAAATCACTATCCGCAGAGGAATCCGAGAAATTCTCGTCAGTTTCGCTATAACTATCTTCAATATACTTGATATCAGAGTCAGAACGGCTATCAGTGACGGAAATATTGTCAGGAATGTAGATTCTATCACTCGCGAAACGCTTCCTGCCAGACATCTTTGAGCTTTGAAAAGAGCGCGCAAAATGCTGCAAAAAATGCTTGTATATTTCGCAGAAATGTGGACATCTAAAGCCATCTGTTAACCCAGATTTGGATAAACAATCAAACATCACAGAAAAGTCAAAATGAAACCATGAACGGGGAAAGAGTGGGTTGCACAGTTAAATAGACGGCAAAAATGTATCCCCGCGGAAATCGCGGGCAGCGCAAATTTTGCTACTACGTTGCCCGCGGAAATCGCGGGATGTGCAGCGAGAGGGTTAAAGCAACCTAATAGAGAACGTACTGGCTGACCTTAATGCAGGATTCACAAGATGCAGGCATACTTTCAACAAGGCTGTACAAAAGTCCCAATAGAGTACGTAATAAAATCTTTGCTCTTTTGCGATCCTTGTAAAGATAATTCTGAGTATGCTCTATTAGATTGAGATCAGGTGATCTTGACGCGAATTCAGTATTATCCTCAATTTTTGAACATGTGTATAGGTTTCGGGTTGAATGAAACGGTGGCGTTTTCAATCTACTCTCTAATTGAGTTCTGATGATCGGTATTTGATTCTCGAAATGACCTAATTATCAAACTGATCTTATTACCATTCCTGGGTGTGAAGAAATTCGATGGATTTGAGGTGTCAACAGCAACACATGCCGAATCATCGCGTCTACAAGATGGCATGCGAGTAGATAAATGAAGTTGTGTGAACATCTTGTTACTAAATATTGATCGTATCGCATATAACTTTAATATGATTAGATTTTATAAATATGAATTTCAATTTTATTCACATTTATCATACACGAACCCACATAGAGCAGATTGACTAATTAACACAAGATGAATAATACAAGACGTCTTCTGGCCAATGCGATAGCTTGAACTTTCTCCACTTGTGAATCTGGGAAAATTAAGGTCACTGACTATGCTCTTCTAACGAAGATGAAACTTGAATCATAATCAATACCATAATCGGCAGTTTCCGAGGATGCAATTCGAGGAATTATGCACTTAATATAATGCCATTTTGAGTGCTATCGAATGAATACCCGGCATAGTAAACTATTGAATCAAGTATAACTACTTGATTCAATCCTATCCTGCGTACTCATTAGTTTGTCATAAATCATCAAAATAGAAATCTTGGTCCCGGTCTAATTAGATCTAGATTAGCAAAATATGACCATAGAGACCGACATAACCGTACCAAATAAAATTAAAATTCAATCATAACCTACATACTACTGTTTAATGTTCTAGTTTCATTTTCATCGCTCAAAACTCCTTATATGAATCTGTGGGATATTATTAGTCTCTCATAGGAGTGGACCATAATCAATAATACATAGTCGACTATCTCTGAGGTCCTAATTGGAGGTTCTATAAACTTAGTACAGCGCTGTGTTGTAGAATGTATGCTTTATATAGTACAGAACCCATTGAGAGAATCAAGTAGTCATCCTATATACTCATCATTAGTTTGTAACATAAATCTTAAAAATAAAAATTCACTTTTAACCCACTTGTATCTTTAAACTAACTACTAAATTCATTTTCATTTTTAAAACTCTCTTTATGTGAATCTATTGGATATTATAAGCGAAGTGGATAATTTTTGGAATTATAGATATCGTACAGGCGCCATTTTATCGAATGTATACAGTACAGAATCTTTTTAGTTAAGAATTACACTGTATACTAATTACTAGTGATATAAAATTAAAAAAATTAAATTTAAATTTACCACCTCACTTGGCTATGTGTTTGTTAAGCTTTCTTATGTGTGTCTGTTTCTCCTTAAGAATTTACTCTTTCTAGTAGTGTATTACTAAGAAAGAGTTATGTATAGTAAGAGCTGTAGTATAATATTAATAAGAAAAAAAATTGTTGGTTAAAACGCATTTTTTTTAAAGATTTAAGACAACTGAAACGCTTTGGATTATGCTCGCCCTGTTAGTTGATCCCTGCCCCAAAAATAAACTTCTAAAATGCTAAAACTTTTCAAGATTAAGACAGATTACTGGCTTAGAGTAGAAACTCATTAACTGAAACTAACCCACACATTAATGAAATACGCTTTTTACTGCACAGCTGTTTAAACCTCCTGATGGTTGTGTCGACGAGGTATCTCGTCATGAGCAAAACTGGCCAGATCTAGATAGGCGAGATAGTTCGTCATCGTAAAAAAATCGGCAATATCTTGATGGCGAAATATCTCGTCATAGAAAAATTGGTCAGATGTTGATGAACGAGATTTATCGTCGAAACCGCTTGGAGGGTTACAGACTAACAAAGACTTTTAGGACAAAAAATAGAATAATATAATCATTTTGAAGTTATATATCTTTTAAAGATAATATAATCAGACAATGTATCTTTTATCATCATAAAAATAAGCCTTTAGCATCTCGGAAAAAATGCAGTTAATGGAGTATCTGCTCTGACGACAAAATGTACATTACTAATATATGGAATCAGTTTAATACTACACGTATACTTTTATATTGCCGTCAGTTGCTCTGAATTTATTAACACACACATAAAATCGGTAATATCTTGATGGCGAAATATCTCGTCATAGAAAAATTGGTCAGATGTTGATGAACGAGATTTATCACACAATATTAATATAGACAGAGCGCTGGACTTCTATCTCAAAATATTGTTATTTTTCTAGGAAATAAACTGCACGCATCAATATGTAACAATAATTTATTGATACAATGTGTCCACTTTAACGTTTGAGAACCATGATTTGACCTCAATTAGAGTTCAACGGAACACGTTTTAAGAGACTTTTATTCCGCGCTTCATGAAAAAGAAAGGAAATTTGTTTGTAAATAAAACAAGCATCTCGTTTTGACGTCAAGAAAAATAATTGAAAGGGTCCTCAAACATTTCCCGTGAAATTACCCTCTTCTGCCCTTGCCCATTCAGAAGCCCCTCTCAGGTGTGCCATTTTGTTTTTAAATACCAAAATAATTGCAAGCTAATACACAGTACACCCCGAAGTACTCGAGAAAGCATCTGGCAAACACAAAAGGGGCTAAGAAAACAAGCGAACTACAATAAAATAAAACTCAAGCCTTACCGTTTCCGAGAACTTAGACGCGAAGGAAGTAACTACCCCAACAAGGCCCGAGGCACTTTTCAAAAGAAAAGCAATAACTCAACGGCTTCTATTTTCCTAAAACTGCTTTCTTATGCTCCGGTATTTTTTAAAGGCACTTTTTTCTTCGTCGAAGCAACAAAGAAGGTAGAAACGAATTACATTTGCCCGTTGAATAGGACCGTTTGCAACAAAGGGATGCAATGGCCTCTAACGGGACGTGAACAGCAGCAACCTCCTTTGCCGAGGTATTTATATACCCTATTACCTTGGACGCAATCTGTTGAACTTCTGCCAGTTATCAAAATCTGAACCCTGTTACCTCCTGAGGCATATTTGTCGACATCATGCATGGAAGTATGGAACTTAGCGTTGGAGCACGTTCTGGGTAGACCCATTTGTCTACCAACAATAACTCTACTCCAGTTAGTAGTCTTTCCCGAACGTCTTCGTTTCTTCAGAGGAGATACACGACAACTCATTGAAATGTCGTTACTGCATTTTTCTTTTATGGGGAATTCTCGCGCTGGCAGATTAAATAAAACAAGCAGACCATTTTTTATTGCTCGTGTCTATTGATGGAAGTGTCGTTACGTACATTTCAAACCTTATTTAAATCAATTTATAATGTTTCACTAAATTGCGAGACACAGATATCGACGTTATTTGTTTACTGTCAAGCGTTGATGTTTAAGTATGGAAGTATGGACGCTAGCGTTGTTGCTTATGTGTGGAAATATGGAACTTAGCGATGGAGCACGTTCTGGGTAGACCCATTTGTCTACAAAAAATAACCCTACTGCTGCAGTCTTTTCCGAGCGCCTTTATTAGAGATTCACGATATCGCATTGAAATGCCGTGACTGTATTTTTCTTTTATACGGAATTTTCACTGGCAGATTAAACAAAACTGGCAGACCATTTTTTATTGCTAATTTCAATCGATGGCGGCGTCATCATGCACACTTCATACCTCATTTAAATTCATTTATAATCTATATATTTATATAGTATTTCACTAACCAAGTGAACAGAAATCGACGTTATTTGTTGCTTTCAACCACTGTTGTTTATGCATGGAAGTTTGGAACTTAATGGTTGTTGTTTATTCCTGGAAGTATGGAACAACGTTGTTGTTTATTCATGGAAGTATGGAAACGTTAGACCACGTTCTGGGTAGGCTCATTTGTCTGCCAACAATAACCATACTCCAGTTAGTAGTGTTTCCAAACTTCTTTACTTGAGATGCACGACATCGCATTGAAATGTCGTTGTGCCTTTTTCTTAAATGCGAAATTCTAGCGCTGGTAGATTAAATAAAATTAGCAGACCATTTTATATTGTTTATATCTATTGATGATAGTGTCGTTACATACATTTCAAACCTTATTTAAATCAATTTATAATACATTTCACTAAATTCGAAGCACAAAAATTGACGTTAGTTATTTACTGTCAACCGTTGTATATGCATGGAGGTATGTAACATAGAATTGTTGTTTATACCTTGAAGTATGGAACTTAGCGTTGAGCGCCCATTTGTCTACCAACTATAACCCTACTCCAGTCAGTAGTCTTTTCCAAAAGTCTTCACTGGAGACACACGACATCGCATTGAAATGTCGTTACTCTATTTTTCTTTTATACGGAATTTTCGCTGGAAAATTAAGTAAACCTAGCAGACCATTTCTTATTACTTACGCTCATTAGTGGCAGTTGTTTCGGTATGCATATATCATATTTAGTTTATCTATATAGCTCATAAATTAGAAAATTCGAAACGTTTAAAATAACCGAAAAGAGACAAAGCTATAAATATATTATAAATATATTAACTGAGTATTAACTAATTGTTAGAATACATTCTCTGATATACAGGTTTAGTTGGTTCACACGAAGGACTGAACCAACTAAACCTGAGAAATTGTTGACTGAAATGAAAAACCACTGAATTTTAAAAATAATGATTGGCGCTGTTTATATTGTAAGTCAAAACTATTCTCATATTGGCAGAATAAAAAATAAGTACTCTGGAATTTGAGAAGTAAACAATCTTTGAAATCATAAAGTAAATTTTAAGGGACCAATATAAATATTGAAAATACCTACCAGAAGTTGAAGACTCAAATATTAAACTATTTAAGTCAAATGATATTACTTTCACATTTTAATTTAAGTTTTCGAGAAGAAACCTGTATTTCTTCACATATGCTTTTATCTGGGCCTCAATATTTTTTAGAATTCGAAAATTTTTCTTTCAATCGAATGATAAAAATAGATCGCGGAAGAAATGTTGAGAAGTATTTACATATTAACGTGGGTTTTAGTCTATTGGACGCGTTTCATTCAGAAAGAGTCGTTTCTGAACAGCACACTATGACGCTTGGCAGTACAACCCTTACTGCAAGTAAAATCATACAAATCGTGCAATTTGTGATCGACAGGAAATTTGAACTGAGGAAGGTAGTTGAATTTATGTCGCACTATAGCACCCCAACGGGATATTGGCAACGGTTCATTCTTTTGCCTCTAAAACTCTCACAGCAAATTTTTTAAGAGCATCACCTGATTTTGCATTTAATAACTACAAAATTTTGCTTAGATTTAAAAAACTATTCCTCGTCCACTTCTAGCCATTTTATACGTTGCGAAATTTTTTTTACCCAAAACCCTTTGCAAGGTTGGTACCCCATGATGGAGTTGCGTTGAGTTGAGAGAATATCAAATAGGGCAATTGAGGTATTTAATTCAACATCTACTGAACTCAAAGCAAACTTCATAAATCACCGTTAACAGCTACCGGGATATATTTCTCTCAGCATATAAAACTGTTTCTTTTCGTGTTTTACGAAGTCATAGGAACATCTCACTACCCATTGGAAACAATCCTCTCACTATAGTTCTTTAAATACAACTGCACAGGGCTCTGAATAATTAATTGATATAATCAGGCATGCAATCCTCCTCTGTGCGATGATTATGGCGGAATACCGTAAGGAGTACCTGTTAATGCGGTGCAATCAATGAATATTTTGGCGAAAGACCAACTAATTGTCAGAGGACCACTACGACCCAGTTATTGGTGGGTTTCACCAAAGGGTCGATAACAAAAACATGCATTTCATTACGGCTGGCTAATTGCGTTGGCGCATTTTCTTCTCGTCCAACAACACCAAAGGCATTACTTCGATTGCTCTGGTCATGCTTTTGATTCTGCAAGGTATTTTTTGGGTGTTTAGTGGATTTAATTAAAAAAGGATGGAAATTGATTCTTTTAATTATACATGCTTTACCTTTAAGTAATAATTGCAATGGTATACGTTTCGGGGGCCTTGCGATTTTTTTTCAATCTAATCTTTCTACATCTGTTTAATTAGATGAACCAAACACATTGAAATTCCGATTTCAAGAACACATGCGTTGTGTCAAAAATGAGGAAATCAACAAATTTGACATAGCTCGACACTATTGGAAATTTTTTCATCAGTTTGATCTCAAAGAGAAAGTGGTCCAATCTCCGAGATCTACTCTCGTATTGAACATCCTAGAAGCCTTATCTACTTTTACGTTATAGAACACACTAGTGAATGAAACTAGTACTTCTCCACCTTTTCACGCGGCCTGGAAAGACTTAATTAAAAAATGAGTTGTGGCAACACTATTCTAGAATAACATTTATATACTCGCGTTTTCCTCTCGTGATGTACTTCTATCCTGATGATGGTGAACGCTTTGCTCCACCGAAATGGCCATTGACGATTTGTCACATGTTTTTAATCTTCATCATTCATATTTTGAAATTTTACATTTTTCTGTGTTCAACCGCCGGGTGGTTTATCTTTACTTTGAAAACTGCCCTGTGTGGTTGCCAGCCTGTTCCAAACTGTCACCAGTTCTGATCAGGGGACTTTTTGTTTTTCCTGCTCTTGGGGTTTTCTTTCCACCTTAAAGAAATAGGGCAATTTTGTCTCGTAAGTATCTCATCATTAGCAAAATCAATCTTATCTTAGACGAGATATCTCGTCCAAACCACTTGGAGGGTTAATTAATTTTAGGTATCTGCTGTTGGGGAATTCTCCGAACAGCCGATCAAGCAGCCTGTACTGTTGATGAGTTTTTGTCGAAGTCTCAAGAATGATGGAAAAAAGCAGAATTCGTTAGAATTAGGAAGATTTGGAGGAATAATTTTTCTGTTTTGCGTTCATGTTCATCCTGAAAATGAATCGTCTATTTGAATGAAAAGAATATAGACAATCATATTAGGCTCATCACAGTGTGTTGTGTCTAATATATCCAACACCTTCAATTGGTCACGATTGTTTAGTTGACCAGCTAAAGGTTGCATTTAAGAAATAGTGTAAAAATAACTACTATTAATTTCCAGATCTTCATTCAAATCTTGGGATCTCCCGTACAAACTGTACATTAAATAATTACACGGTTGTTATCAATATACCCAGGAAACTAATTTTGTTTAAGTACAAAATGCTGACTATTGAATACGTAATGAAAAATAGGTTGGTCACACAAATGGGAATATTTAACCGATTTGAAATGAACCAAAAATGTAATTTATTCGTCAGTTTTGAATGCTCTCCTACATCACTAATCTATTTTTATTCATGCACTAAAATATTAGCAATCTGCTTTTCCACATTTAAATGATTGAAGATATGTTGTATAAAATATAATACAAAAAGTTGTATTTATTGCTATTACTGAAGGTACCATTTTTATTTACATTTCGTTTAACACTAAACCATATCTATCTTTGAGTATTATCAGTTTTGTTTGTCCCTATACGGTCATTTTGTGCTACACGATACCTGCTGCTAGAAGTATTTGCGTAAAAAGTAAAAATTAGCAATATTAAACAAAACAACTTATAATTTAGACTCGACTTGTTATATTGAAATGCGAGCCCAACAATGTTGAGTCCATGAGAAGGTTTTTAGTGTAAGCAAACAAACCAGACGGTCTGCAAAGATTTTACTTCTGCTCTCGCATGAAACATATTGGAGTTACCTTAAACTGCAGTTTATCGCCGTTTGTGTAACGTTTGACGTTTAATCCAATTGGTTTTGATCAATCAAATATTATATATCAATTCGGAATTTATTCTGTGGAATTTTTACAGGCGAAGTGCTGAAATCGTATTTGAAAAAAAAGTCGTACAAGAAAAACAATACATACAAGAAAAATGTGTATCCTCAGAAATATACTACCGCCACCTATATTTAGCTTGACAGAAAATGCCTCACAATTCAATCCAAATGAGTCATTGACCTTTACTTTAAATACCTACGAATCTGATGTTTTAGTACACTAACTGAATCCTACTGTATCAAAGGCAAAACCAAATCCTACTGTTTGTGCAACGAAATGAATCACTAATATTCTATCATGGTTGAAATTAAATAAAGTATTTAAATACTTACACGAGAAATTGATCGTGCACAATAAATAACTATTAAATCATAGCATAGATGTATAGAAGATGGCATAGATGTATAGAAGATGGCATAGAAATAATGCAAGTGATACTATTTATGATTAAATAATAGAAAACGCAAGCGTATTTTTCAGAAAATTATCGAAACGGTGCATGCGCATCAACCTTAAAATGAAAGAGACGGAGCATGTGCCCGCAGCATCGTGTTATTTCTTCCAGTTGCTCGGTTTGAAGATCTGTCACGTGGTTGTTGGTAAAAGTATGAATCCTAAATTATTGACTAGTTAAAGTGATTATCCACCGTGATCAAAAACACTAGTCTGCTCTTCCATAGCCAATCGGCTAAGTCGATTTGTGATATACCCTTCAGAGATCTTACGACAGCGACTATTCATCCGTCTATTTCATTAGAAGGTCGATGCGCATGCGATTGTTTCGTTACATTATTAATGAGTATGCAATTTTTTGTATTTGGTAACGCAAGTAATGTTAAATTTTTTAGTTTAATTTAGAATTATAAATTGAGATGTAGTTTTGAGCTGTGAGTTTAATCGAGTTACTAAGTTTCTTTATCACTGAGTTTTTGTGAGATTATTACTGAGAAAGATGTATTTTTGAGTTGTGAGATTTACTGAATTAACTATTCTCTGGGTATTTTGAGTTTCAAATATTCCTAAATAATATAGTACATGAAGGGTATGTTCCAACACGCACTCATTATTTACGTTTACTTCCCAATATAATGTGAAATGTAAATGATATAAATAGGGAAAGCAAGCACTTGAACAACAATAAGTAATTTCTAGCGCCCAATTATCCTTATCTCAACTAGTCTTACATCTAGTTTATCATAATTCGATTGTGATAAATTGAGATAGATGGGTAGAATAAGATAAAAATAAAAGATAAATAAATTTTCGATTTAAGGTTTGGCCATTTTTTCTAATTGTTAACTTCATGTACTTATTGCATTTTACATTTCTAGTTGTAACCAGGTAACCTTTATTTGCATTTTAATTTGCTAATTTGAGTGAAATTCCGCTATGCAGTAATGTGGACGTTGTAATTCACGAAACCCAAATATACTGAACGGAAAACCTAACAGTGACTAATAAAAGTACGCCATGTTAATCAACAAAGTAACGAAAACACGACTCAGTCTAAGGTTCGCTTAATTACTTCCTAAGAGCTATTTTATCAAACAGTCCTGATGGATGACTTTTTTATTATTTTATGTCCGTATGGAGAGAGGAGCTGATTATCAGCCGTTGGCGACCGCTCTTGGCTCGATTCCAGAGAGAGCGAAGTCGATGTTTTATGGTAACCCTTGTTTACTGCAGTGAATCCTGAAGTCGAACGGAAACGTAGATAACGAATTTTCTGGAGAGTTTACAGGAAACTGGATAAAAATAAGGAACAAAATTAAAAATCTGGAATTAAAAGGCACTACTCGGAAGTCTGAATGAAGTTTCAGTTTCATAGAAATTTAATTCTCTGAGCGTTGTAAGATTTCCAAGTAGTCAGTGTTGCTTTTACCCATAAGACGCTTAATGACTAAATAACCACATCTTTCTAAAGAATCCATAAATTATTTCAGCCCTTAGAAATAATCTTTTGGTCCTTTCCTAAGAAATGGATCTTTCTTTGGAAAGATTCTTTCTTTGGAATAGAATCCATTGGAACGATTCCACACATTGACCCATTCTGTATAACAGAATCCTTTAGAAAGATTCTATTGGTCCTTTTTTAGATTAGTATGCTTTGGAGAGATTCCATTGCTCATTTCCTTAGAATAGAATAATTTGGTATGATTCCATTAACCCATTCATTGGAATAGATCCCTTTGGAAAGATTTTATTGGTTCTTTCCTTAGATGATAATCTTTTGGAAAGATACTATTGCTCTTTTAAGAATAAAATCATTTGGAAAACTTCTAACAGTCCTTTCTTTAGAATAGAATCAATCCTTTGGAAAGATTCTATTGACCCAAGTTGAATTGACCTTGAAGGTTGGCTCCCTTAAAGTAAGAAATGGTTATCCATGAAGGGAAGACTAAAGGTTGCAAGTTAGAATTATGCTTGTGAACTCCTCAGTGGGTTAAAACTATTCCATAATCTTTCAAAGAAGCTAAAAATTTATGTGCCTGAGCTAGATCAAACACAAATAAAAGGAAACATGTTTTTGCTAGTCTTTCAACCAACAAAAGACATTGCAAAATAGCCGAGTACTTGGAAACATTTGAGTTTCACCACAAATCTATATTTTAACACATGATGTAACATTTTATGCCGCTTTTCTGGATTCCAAAGAATAGCAGTATTGCAGACACACTTTGATGTATTATTTCTATATTATACTTTAAAATTTGTATACATTGAACACAAGGATTTAAAATTACAACACAACTGAAATACAAAAGCCATTTTTGAAATTGAAATTTCAGAGGAATATATTTTTGCAAATAAATAAAATTAATAGTAAACAAAAACAACTAAAATTTTCATATAATGTTACGAACTTCTCTCCAAAAATGCTAATTATAATAAATTTGTGTTCAATTTATGAATTTTGTCATCTTGTCAAGTTATGAATTGTCTCTGAGATAACATTACCAAGCTAACATTTATACTAATTAAATGCATTAAAATGTAATGCATTCAAGCTAAAATTCAGCACAGCATTTTTTAAATAAATGGTTTACATTTTCCCCTAAAACCTTTATTAATAACTTTACATGAAAAACCTTGTCTGATCTTGTGAACGTTCAGGTTTAAAATTTAGCTATTTTTTCCAAACTAGAAATTTTAGTATCAAATTATTTTTAATTTTAGCATTCAATATAGCTTGTCGCGTTTCCATATTTATATCATTTTAGAAAAATATCTGATAGATTTACGGAATTTATGCGTTCAATTTTAAGTTGGAAATTCACACATTCATAAACAAAAGCATGGCATTAAATATTGTGGTAATGTACGAAGTTGCTATTTAAAGTTTTTTGTAAAATACAAAAATAATTAGATAGTAATGTTTTAAAAGGCAAATTTTATTTGTACTTGAAATAGCTTCCGAAATTGTGTAACAAGTAATTTCGACTTCAATGTTTCATTAAATATGTAGAAATGAAGTGTGTTTCTCACTTGTGAACTCAGATTAATTGTCTATGTGTGTCTTAACACTTGTTTCAGACTTTTGAAGATAAGAGCAGTTCGATTTCATTATAATTAGAGGTGGTGATTATAATAATTTAGTTAGATCTTGAGAAATTGTGTACTTGTGTGTGTGTGTGTGTGTGTGATTCAACTTAACCTATAAAAGTGAAAAACAAAATCCTAGCCCTACTCAACACTGTTCCTTTTAAACGGTAGCACGCATTGTTTGTTTTGTTTGTGAAAATAGGTTACATGAATCCAGCATAGAAATCATGTTACGCAAAGTTTATCATCCATAAAACAGAATTACAGACAACTAATACAAGAATATAGCAGTTTTAATACAATTCAGGATGCAGTGAAGAATTGTTGAGTTAAACAAATTGATAGTAGTGAAATTGAAGATGGTGCACAGTTGCATCTAAGTGATACGTAGTAGATCTTAGAATAATGGAATCTTTTCTAACGTGGGTTGTTTTTAAATGGTTAATAAAAGAAAATTCCATTGTATATGAGATATTTGGTTGTGTTTGATTTTATAGTGCAAGAGCATTTTCGGCCAAGCTGCACCAAACACAAGACAAACAACGGAAATCCTCCTGGTGGTTATATTGACGAGGGATCTCGTCAGTAGCATAACTGCCCAGATCTTGATGGACGAGATATCTCGTCATTAGAAGAAACATGATCACGTTCATTAGAAAAACCAACCAGCTTTAATTTTCGTCATCATAAAAAAATCGGCAAAATCTTGATGACAAAATATCTCTTCATTAGCTAAATTGATCAGATTTTGATGAGCCAGATAAACCACTTGGAGGGTAAAATAATCAACATACACACAAGCAAAGTTTTACTGACACGGAAGGGGGAAATACGGGCAGGGTAAGTACAGGAATGGAACCTGCACCACCTACAACTCGCTAGGTTGCTAGTGCAGTGGGCAATTTCCCTGAGCCTGTTTTTCAGAAAATAGATTATTGATATAAATAGATTTAATGGCACATTATGCAATGAATAACTATTTTCTTTGTCCGGATGGTAAATTGATATCCTTTACTCATCTAAAAAGTATCAAATGCCAACTATCACGCACAAGAAATATTTGTTTTTATTTCAATGTACTTCCAAATTAAAAATCAAATTTTGTTTTTGATATTTAACATCAAATCGCTGGTGAGCAAAATTTTTGAGTCCCTTATAAAATCTTAAAACCTTGCCGGAAACAGTTTTCTAAAAACAAAACACAGGAAACTAAACCACTTCCAAAAACTACCTTTCTTTCTGGACTACTTTTCACAAATCGCCATGACTGTCGAATTCGAAAAAAAGCAAGATTTGCTTTGTGTACATATGTCAATGTCAATCCCCCGTCAGCATGTCTCCTCACTCTGAGAAATAAAAATCCATCCTCACTTTCAACAGTATATTTTTATATATATTTGTGGTTGAACAAAACCCTGGACCAAAACATTTTATCTAGTAAATCTAAATCGAAATTTACTTTGTTAGAAAGGCAAATTGCTTAATATTTTCAATGCACAGTTTTCGCAGAAGTTTGGGTTTAGAGTTTTTACTGGTTCGTTTGAATGGATGTGCATTTCTACCAAATAAGTCAATGACTCAGTAAAGAATTAGGTTCAGTCCATTTATGCATTTGATCAAGATTCGAATGTCATATGGATCAGTGTTTTCCAACCTTTTTTCACGAAACAGCATTTCCTGTGTTTTAAATAGCGCAAGTACCATTAAAATTTATGGTTGCACAAAACAGGACAAAAAATTGCTAAATATTTCCAATGCACAATTTTCGCAGACTTTTGATTTAAAGTTTTCACAGATCCTTTTGAATGGATGTCCATTTTTACTAAATTAGTCAATGACTCCGTATAGAAATGTATTTAGTTCATGTGTGCATTTAATCATGAGTTTTGTGACAGAAATTGTATAGACCAGTGTTTTTCAACCTTTTTTCCCGAAACAGCATTTCCAATGTTCTAATTAACTAAAATACAATTTAAACCTTGTGATTTCAAAAAACAGGGCCAAAACTATCTGGCAAATCTAGGCCTAATAGTTTACTCTGCTGGAAAGGTAGATTGCTTACTATTTGAAATTCACAGCTTTAGCAGGATTTGGTTTGGATCTTTCACAAGTACGTTTAAATGGATGTTTATTTCTTCGAAATAAGTGAATGACTCCGTACAGCAACAAATTTAGTATAAGAATGCATTTATTCCAGGGTTGAATAATAGTCTTCTTCTAATGTCTTATAAAGATTTCTGCATGCCTGCGAGATGGCGCTATGTCACAATTAGTAGAGGGATTTTGTTTTTGTCTTGCACGACGTAATACCTCTCAACCCTTCTGTGTTAAGTTGTTTGTTCCTAGAGTAAACAACTCAACAAACCGTGTGTTACGCTGATGTTGGGACTCTCGCTTTTTGCTCTCAATTATTGATGAATAAAAGTTTACTTATTATAGTCCATTAGCTTTGTTTCAATCGCAAGTATATCGTGATTATAAATAGAATACATTGTGTTTTTCAACCTTTTTACATGAAACAGCATTGTTATGCTCTGAATAACGTAAGTGCCATTAAAAGATAAAGTACTATCAAGGAAAATTATTTTATTATCCAGGGAAATATTTAATGAAATTGTGTTGCAGGCGACAACTATTTGTGTATTCTTGGTACATTAAACATATATAGTTCTCTGGTTGAGGTGGGTTTCATGGAGCAAGGGCCATTATTGCGCCAAACACAAGCCAGACAACGTCAAGTAATGGATATAAACACACAATGAAAGCTTTGGACACAGTGAGAATTTAGAGAAATGTACCCAAAGTAAGTTAAAGGAATCGAATCTGTGCCGATTACAGTTCACCAAATTGCTAGCGCAGTGGACAAACCTACTGAGCCACAGTGGCTCCCATGCAATATAGAGAAATATATATTGAGATGAAGCATTACAAAATAACTAAAGAGACTTTGACGGACAATAATTTAGGTACTAATTGAATTCAATACAGTGCCAACAACATATTAACAATTCAATAATTTTTGTAAAGTGTCACCGAACAATGTCTCGATGTACCAGTTGGTGGGACATGTAACATCAACCGAAAAACGCTGGTATAGACACCTAAGTACTTGTGAATCTTAGATCAAGATCTTGAAACCATCAAACTTAACAGTCTATCTTGCAATCCGAAAGAGCACATTTTTGCCGCGATGGACGTCGTGTATTAATTACTAAATTTTAAATTATCGAAATGAAAAATCTATAAGCTTTGCCAATTTAAGAAGCATATTTTTGTATTAGAACCCATAGAAGTAGAATGATTATTGCTACTGAGAGGTGTTTCAAAAAGCATCAACATGCCGACCATTTGTCACGTGACTGCTTTGTGAAAATTTGCTTGGTTGGTAGTTTCGGCATCTTATCCCCTCGTTTGGCGATATAACATATCATGATAAAGTAGAAAGGTGCATGAATGCAAATTTCTATAAAGTGGCAACAAAATTGGTGAAATCGCCAAAGCCTATTGTGTCGCGCGGATCAATCAGACGATGAATCAGTGGATGGACGTCTTCTCCCGTCACATGGGCAAATCAAATGATGAATGTTAAGCTCCACCTGGTAGACAAAGTAGTCGAAATGTCATGCTACTACTATTTTTTCTTCATATGATCCAAGTCACATAAAAAGGTAACCATTGCTCACTACTTTCCTATTTTTTCTGAGTGGGATGTTGTCTCAGGTCTTGACCGTGTCATCTAAATGTGATTCAAAATTACGAGGTGTTGTCTACGGATCATTCCCTCTGTGATTGATCCCTGATCTTCCGCCAATTGCCCGTTGTACTGTTCCAATCGATATATCACGCCTCTTGGGGACAAGAAAAGTGCTATCTTACGAAGGGAGCGATATATTGAGAGTTTAGAAAGACTTTTATATTTATAAAAGTATAGGTACAGGTAGTTAATTATCGTCGCAATAATAAAAGTATGAATCATTCTTTAAAAAATATGTTTCTGCATATAAAGCATACTAAAAGTTAAGCACAAAATCGATAGCAAAGTTTTCAAAATAATACTAAATACAGTAGAATATTTTTGAAAGCAGTAATTCCTTCTATGCATAGAAGACACAAATATCTTACAAAAACAATTTAAGAATCCTTTCGAAAAAATCAAAACATTTCTTGAATTATTCATTGATAATTAATTAAAATAGTTTCAGTTTATATTACAGTTAACATACCTTATGTAGTAATCATTGAAGAGGAAAGTTTGATATAAAAATGAATAAAATCTAAAGCTTAAAATATGTATATTCTTTCGTACATTTATGATTGTTTGGTTTTCGGTTTTATGGCCATATTACATTTACAATTGATCCCTTCTCATGTGGACATCAGCGGAAATGAAATGGCACATAGCTTGGCAAAGCATCTCAAGTTATTGCAATCAAATTATGTATATTATTAAGAAATTTTTGCGAAAAAACTCTTCAGAACAATCTCTTGGAAAATTCCTTCTACCCATAACTAGTACGAGAATGCATCCCCGAAGCACCCTCGAATTCGAGGGTTATAGATATTAGCAGACTCTAGACTGGTCAGTGGAAACTTGAGATCAATTTCATTTGATCATGGTTTAAAGATTTCCTGACTTGCCGGAAATTGCAGTACGGAGAAAACCTTTCCTGGTCACTTCTTTGCTTACCTGAAGCTGTCCAGGAAGGATTTTTGTATATTATTAATCTTATGCGTTTCGTGGAAATTTTGAAAGTACTCGCACACTTGGTTAAGCTTATCCAGACCAAGTGGGATAAGAATTATCAGAACTACTTTTTAAAGAAGCTACCTTAAAACTCTCAATTATATAGAAACCATTTAAGAGTTCCTCTGTTGTTTAAAAGCTTGAAATTCATCAGGGGACAAGTAAAAGATTGCTATAACCAAATGCGATATTTTGAGGCAATACACGACGAGGGGTTTTTCTTTCATAGTCTTTTAAATATGTAAGAGGAAAAAGATATGAAGATTCAAACCCCACTTTAGTCATTTTTTTCCACACCATAAATCGAGATTAGTTGAGTTAATTTTGTGCGCAGTTTAATTTTGATCACTTTATATCAATACATCAATACACTCTAGAATATTCCAATACGTATTGATTTGAGAGTATATTCAGACATAGTTGCATAAAAGTAATTTTAACGAGTTTTTGTGCAATAAAAAGTATAGACATGCTTTCAGTACTTTTAACCTATACTTTGCTTCATAACTTGTTGGCTTTTAGATACATAATTAACTATTTTATTCATATAGTTTAGAATCATAAGATCATTTCGGTTACCTCTTAACTCTTGATATGGAATTTTCATGGTTATTACCTATTTATGCCTTGTTTAAGAATACACATGGTGCAGTTTGTCCTTTTCATTACCATGCGCCATAAAACCCAAATTCAATTCAAAATAGACACGTTACATTTTACTCAAACAATAAACTGTAATAAATGCATCCCCATCTTAAATCGTAACTAAATAAATCATTAAGAAAACAAGATTTTTTAAATTATGAATGTTTGCTAACAGCATTCAAGCATGCATATTGATGCAAATTAGTACACAACTACCTTCAAAAATGTTGGGTTCTTCAGATCATTAGATTCATATTTCTCTATATTCTTTAGCTTTATTCTGTTCGGCAACCCAGTACGTTAAATTCCAATTATGAGTAATTTAATACAGAGTCGGGAAAAGCTTTTTAAAAACTTCCTTTGAACATACGACAATTCCGTACACCTGTTCCATTTTTTGTGGCTCAAAAGCAAAAATCCCAGAATAATTAGCCTTGCCATTAATTATTGTTAATTGCCGCAACAACCAACACACATGTGGCCGTAAAACTGAAACCTAAACTCATGACATTTTCGGAGACAAGGGAGATCGGATTTTTATTTGGATCAAATTCAATTCTGAGCGAATTATTGGAGTGTTCCATTCCAGGGAATAGGGGGCGATTGGTTACGCCTTTAATCGAACTCTAGAACCCTGGTAACAGGATTATACCCGTTGGGAGAAGTTCCGTCTGATTAACTCCTTGATTGATTAATTAGCTGCAGCTGACTATTGTCCCAAAGCTCTCATACGGATTGAAGGTAGATAATGAAGAATTATGATGTAATTGACGTTAAATAAAATTTCTTAGCTACTTGCTATAGTGGTCATAGCGTTAGCCTGCCATCCAATAGGTCTCGAGTTCGAATTAACTTGAATTCATTCATGGATGTTAGTGATTCAGCCTGTTATTGGAGTGCTCCATTCCTGGGAATAGGGGAGAAAGGTTACGCCTTTAATCGAGCTTCGGAATCCTTTTAACAGGAGTATAACCATTGAGGTTTTTCCACCTGATTAACTTCTTGATTGATTAATTAGCTGCAGCTGACTACTGTCCCAAAGCTCTCGTATCGATTGAAGGTAGATAATGATAATGAGCAGTATGATATAGTGATATTAAATACATTTTCTTGGCTACGTGGTTATAGCGTTAGCTTGCCATCCGATAGGTCTCGGGTTCGAATTAATTTTCTCATGGATGTTTGTGATTGTACCTGCTATTTGAGTGCTCCATTCCTGGGAATAGGGGCGATTCGTTACGCCTTTTTAATCGAGCTCCAGAATCCTGGTAACAGGATTATGCCCGTTGGGAGAAGTTTTCATCTTATTAACTCCTTGATTGATTAATTAACTGCAGCTGACTATGGTCCCAAAGCTCTCGGATTGAAAGAGAGAAATACACACAGGAAGGAATGCACCTAACAGGAACTTGCGCCACCTACAAAGATCTCGTACGGATTGAAGGTAGATAATGAGCAGTATGATGTAGTTGACGTTAGATACATTTTATTGGCCACTGGTATAGTGGTCATAGCATTTGTCTACAATCCAGTAGGTCTAATGTTTGAATCTGACTATGGATGTTGGTAATTGTCCCTGTTGATGAGTAACGGCGACTACCTACAAGATGCTTCTTACAAATAGCCCCCAATTCGTCCCTTACAGTGCTGGTGGTCGAAGAAGTTAGTGGTATGGCTTTAGAAAAATACATTTTCTTGTTTGCATCTAACACAACTCATACATAGAAGGATCAAATTTCAGTCTTAATAAAAATGATTTTTTTCTTCCTCCTTTTTATCTCAAATTGGCGCTTATTATTTCACTAGGTTGGTTGGTTGTTTTGGGGTTTTATGGCGCAAGGGACATATTGGTCATGCTGCGCCAGACACAAGACATACAATATCAAGTAATAGACAGACACAATGAAAGTTTTATTGACACAGAAGAGAGAAATACACACAGGAAAGAATGCACCTGACAGGAACTTGCGCCGCTACAACTCGTAGGTTGCTTGTTCAGTAGACATACCCACCGAGCCACGATGGTCCCGGTTAGACTAGGAAGTTCAGTCAATAGCAATATTGAATGGTAGGACAGTTCACGTGATATTGCTAAGACTATCACTGAAAGCAGCAAGTTGGTCGAGGGAAGAGACATTCTTTTTCACAGGACATGGTTTATTTCCATTGTATCTGAAGAGATTTAATTAGGACCCGAGTTCAGGGATGTTCCAATTTCACCAGAGGTGAAATTGAAATACCTCTGCACATCAGTCTGCTATCTGGCAGTATATCATACGAAAAACCTAACGACCACTTTAGAATCGGAGGGCTCGGGAACATTGCTATTAACAAGGTGTTGGTTGGGTTTTATGGTGGAAGGACCATATTTGACCAAGCTACGCCAAACAGCGCCAAGTAAATGGACATACACACAAGGAAAGTTTTACTGACGCAGAGGAGAGAAATACACACAGGGAGGAATCGAACCTGCGCCACCTCAACTCGCATGTTGCTAACGCAGTGGGCAAAACCATTTTGTCGGTTCCTCTACCAACAAAGACCAGAGGGATAAAGTTATTTGCATGATGGAATTCTTGGAGATTCATTTGAACTTGATAATCGGTAATAATTCATTACCTAATGTGCATTTTGTAAACGTAGTACAAGATTGTACGATAAAATATATACAATGTAGCATAACAAGATAGAACGTAACGTTCCGGAAAGGCATGTTTACTAGGTGGCATGTTCTGCTCATTCCAAACATTTATTTAAACCGATAGTGTCTCACGTCATTAATCAGGGGGCTGCTTGGTGTAGTGCTGGCTAGTTTTAAAAATTTAGATTCTAGGCTTCGATGCTGTCAATTATCACCCAAACCGCTTCCAAATTAATGTAACTGAACTTGCCGCAATTCTCAGACTAAAGCATGGACTTTCTAATATTACTGAGATAGGTACTTTGTTTTTCGAAAATTTTCTTAAACATAATAATTCAGAATTCATTGTTTGTAATTTTTATACGTAAAATGATGAAATCGTATTAAAAACAAGCCTAATGACGTCACGTCCAGAGCACGTAATACCGCCTACATGTAGATTGTCCTTTCCTCAACCTACATGTAACTTGTCAGAAAATGTCTCATACACTTTCCTGAAAAAAGTATGTCTTATGATACTATATCCAAATCAGTATATAAGGTTTATGTGGAATGGATTTTGATTTCTTTTGAAGTCCCTCTGTTCTGCATGAGAGGTATTTTCTGTTAAGGTAATGTAATGTTTAATCAATGGTAATGTAATCAGTGGTGATACGTGTTTCCTGTATGTGTTATGAACGCAACGTCACTTGGCTTGTTTTCAAATACTATTTCAGCAGCTCGCCTATAAAAATTTCCAAAGAATAAATTCCGAATTGATGTATGATAGTTGATTGATCAACACCAGTTAGGTTAAACGCCATACGTTGCAAAAACATCAATAACTTCTTAAGGTAAATCTGATGTGTATCATTCGAAAAAATTGAACCAAGCAAAATCTTCACAGACTGTCTCGTGTGTTTACCCCGAAATCTGTCATACATAAGATGTTTGGCGGGTTGCTTACGTTAAAATCAAATAACATAACTTACATAAAATTTTACTTGGATAGATCTATCAAATTGTCCATTGACTAACAAACTTTCTAATCTAATTCAAAAAGTTTATTGCATACACAACCTAGATTTCGTGATTTATTATCCAATATATTTTATTTAATTTTCGCAGATATTTTACGAAGTGAGTACATTGGTGACTTTAAAAGAAATAAAATCGAATTAGCGCAGTGCTTCAATTTAAATAAATTTCACTTAAGCTTGAGCTAATTTGTTTTATAACCATTTTATTTTCCCGTTCCATCCTTTTTAATCGATTTTAAGTCGACAGTATCGATGTGGGTACTTGAATTAACGTTCCACTAGAGCAACACAACTGGCTATTGGCGACGGTCCGGCTCAATCCTGAAGAAAAAGATCGAGGACAACAAGTCGTAATTTTGAACCACGACATAATCGATGGAAATGTTTAACAGTGGTAAAGACAATACAGAATTAAATTGAATCGCAAAATTAAATGAGACTAGTCAAGTTAAGCGAGTAAACTAATAGGAATGTCTTCGTATGAGAGGCATTTCTCTCACGCTAAATATAGGTGGTGGTATTGTTTTAGTGGCGATACGTGTTTCCTCTACGTATTCTGAAAGTGACGTCACTTTCAGAAGTTAGTTCCCCTGACCAATTACCCACAAGTTGGTTCAGACTAGCTGTCGACTTCTAGAGGAGGGAGGGAGTTGGTCAAGGGCAGCTGTTGATTAAGAGAAGGGAGAGGGGCTATATTAATCTACAATGAAACTACTTCTATGACCACAAATCTACACAAATTCTTCAACAATTTATTTATACGATTTCAGAGATACGATTTTCAATTCCAAAGAATACAAGCTGGACTGATATCTGATAGTTGATTGGTCAATACCAATTAAATCAAACACCAAAAATTGCCAAATCGGTGATAAACTATATTTGAAGGTAATCCCGATATGTATAATGTGAGAGTACTTGGGTAGGGTTGTTTTTGGTTTTATGTCCCAAGGGTCATGTTTGGCCATGCTGCACCAGATACAAGAGAGACAACATCAAGTAATAGACATACACACAGAAGGAAAGTTTTAGTGGTACAGAAGAGAGAAATACATCCAAGGAGGAATAGAACCTGCGCCGCCTACAACTTGGAAGTTGCTAGAATAGTGGGCATACCCACTGAGCCACGACAGCTCCGCAAGAGAATTGAAGTAATATTTTCGCAGAACTGCTTTGTTTACACTGAAAATCGCTCTCTCTCCTATAGTACATTTAAAACATAATCATACACACACAACATAGTACAAGTGAAAGATAAAAATAAGGATGTTTTCATTACGAAAACGCTCAAATTTGTCTATTTGTTTGTATATAAAATGTAGTTTCGTGTAGAAATCACTCCACATGTTTAATTGCGATCTGTACAACGATATTGATTAAATACCTATACTGTCTCTTTTAAATTAAAATGTAATCCTTTACATATTAAAACAAATGATTATTTTTGGTAAATATTGCCTTCTTTACTTGATGCGTTACTTCTTTTACATTACGCGATATTGATTTATTCTTTTTTGCAGAAACATGAAGTCTAAATATTTTCCACATTTAACGCTTTTGTATTAATTTACAATCCAATCGAAAGGAGTATTCAACACCACGGTAGCTAATTTCGATAGGAAACTGACAATTTGCTTTCATCAATACCTCAGTTGAGAGATACAACTGTATGCACCTCCCTTTTGAATATATGAAATGATATATACACTGTTTCATTGATCTATATACATAATTCAATGATGTACAAGGTTATGTTATAAAGTTAGGATACAAATGGAATTCAATCTAGCCCGGACGACACTATTGAACCTGTATTAGTGACCTGTGTGTACTTTGAAAAAGTCGTCGTGAGCATTATGGATTAGAAAAAGCTATACTTTTGAGATTTTAGAATAGTTTGTTTCTTATATCAAACTATAGTATAATAAACAATCTGAAAATTCTGTTTAATACAACGCATTTATTTTCAACTGTCTGCAAGCTTTGAAACCAAATATTTTCGACACAATGATATATATACCACGTTTGGGGGTAGTTTTATAGGTGTTTAACTTCTAAACATAAATTACTTTTAAAAACAAAAGGGACAACATTAAAAGAGTACCTAACATGACTAGCGTATTTATTCATAAACAAAAGTAATCCTCTCAACGATCTCAGCAAAACATCAAGTAGCATTAACATAAAACAAAAATGAACTATTAATACACACTATTGATGGCTTATTAGTAGTTTGACATTTCTAGCAATCTAAGCACCAAAATTTGAATTTCACTTTTTGAAATTGTAACTATTTTTCAGACAAAAATAAACAAGTTTTTAATATTATTATTGGTTGGTTGGTTGCATTGAGGTTTATGGCGCAAGAGCTATATTTGACGAAGATGGGCCCGAAACAAGACAGACAACATAAAGTAATGGACAAGCATACACAATGAAAGTTTTTCTGACACAGAAGAGATAAATACCCCAGGGAGAAATCGCACCTGAGAAGAATTGAACCTGCGTCACCTACAATTCACAGGTTGCTAGCGCAGAAGACAAAACCACTGAACCATGACATCCCTAATATTATCATAGGACAATTTATTAAATTGTTTTAATGTTTTTCATTTTTTAATACTAATAAATATGTCCTTGTTACCTAAAATATCTATTCAACACACAATTTCTAAAGAAGGGTTACTCGATAGTTTCACATTGCTCAATGAACTTGAGAAAAGGGAATATCTCAAGAAATGTTCCTGACATACATTCGTTCTCTATAGGTCCTCTATCAAGATCAAAATAAGTACGGTATAAAATAACACAGACCAGTGAAATTGTCTAGAGTCACTTCCAGGGAAACCAACTCATGCTTCTTCACAAAACTCCTCAGTAATATACACTGTCGGTTGGTTCGCTTGGTTTTACAGCTAAAAGACCATGTGTGACCAAACTGCGTCAAACACAAGACGGAAAATGTCAAGTAATGAACATACACACGTACATACACTGCCGGAATACTTCTTGGTACATTAGGAACGTGTAAGAAACTCAATCTTAGAGGCTTTCAAAATGAAAATTGTAACGATTCATGTACTACTTAAACTGGGCATTATTTAAAAGAAATGCTCCAGAATAGATCAGAGGAAAAAGTAACTAAAGAGAAAAAGCATTTATCGTTATTACAAAACGTACGTTTTGTATATAGGGAAGTTATATACAAAACGTACGTTTTGTATATAGGGAAGTTATATCCAAAATGAAACTACCAAGACCTCAAATCCGCGCTTATTCTGGAACAAGCCATTTAGTCCCACCCTTGACCAACAACCGACAAGCTCTTGACTTCTGGAGAAGGGGGAGTTGATCAAGTATAGCTGACTAATGAAGAAGGGAGGGATCATATTATATCCACAATGAAATTACTTCTAACACCTCAAATCTACACTTAGAGTGGAACAAGCCATTTAGTCCCCTCCCCCGACCAACTACCCACAAGTTGGTCCAGACTAGCTGTCGACTTCTAGAGGAGGGAGGGAGTTGGTTAAGGGCAGCTTTTTATTAATGGAGAAGGGAGAGAGGGGCTATATTATATCTACAATGAAACTACTTCTATGACCACAAATCTACACTTATTCTTCAACAAGCCATTTTACCCCTTGACCAACTACCGATAAGTAAAGGATAGCTGTTGACTAATGGAGAACGGATAGAGGGAGGACTATATTTAATCCACAATGAAACTACTTCTAAGACCTCAAATACACACTTATCCTTGTACAAGCCATTTAGTCCCTTCATGACCAACTACTGACAAGTTGGTCAAAGATGGTTGGTCACTTCTGGAGAAGGAAGGGCGTTGTTCAAGGGTACCTGTCGACTAATGGAGAAGGGAGGGACTATGACTTGTTCAGGAACATTGGTAGAGACATGTTTAGGAGGCTTTCTCTAAATTAGGCTGTCGAACACTGAACTTAAAGGATATCTCCAGTTAACATCATGAGAAGAAAATGTACCCCTGGCAATTATCCTTCACGAAGTTATCACCATCCTAATTTCCAAAACATGAGAAGCAATGCACTGAATGGGTAGATAGGCAGTTGAATTTACGTCGCACTGAAGCAACACAATAGGCTATTGGCGAAGGTCCGGGATCAATCCCTAAGGGAAATAACCGAGGGCAACACCTGATAATTTTGAACCACGGTCAGATGACGAGGTCAATACCTGAGCTAGCACCCCACTCTCCAAACTTCCACACTACGCCAGCAAGAGGACATTTTAGGCCACTACAGATGAAACGTGTTCTCACATACACGACGGTCTTTGGTTGGATCGAGTTTTGAACTCGTAATCCTCCGGCTGATAATCCACGACTTTATTAACTGGTACAATCAAGGCCGCATCGATGAATGCGAATGACAATGTTAGGAGAAAAACTGCTATTCGGACACTGCTACTACGCTACCTCAGATACAGCATTCGGTAAAATAATAGCTTTGTCGAGAATTTAAAAAATTTAAAGAGTCAATTGCCAGTTATTCTGGACACTAGGATTACCTTATTTTTTTAGTTTTATTACGGTATCTTCGAGTTTAGTGAAGATGCAACTCCTTTCCTCGTCTTCTTTGTAGCTATTTGTAAAGTCTGTTGTGTATTTTCAGGGTTACAATTAATCACTTGCAAGGTCAACTGTCTTAGATAATCCGAATGGTGTGAATTCTTGTTTGCTGGTGAATGAAGTTCTGTATGAAAATAAACGTGAAAGAGATTAATCGTAGGGTTCAGGTAGATCCACACCCAGGTCTATCAATCCTCTTTTTACACAATAAAGCGAACTTACTTTTTTTTTGTTTTGCTTGCTTCCCCACTCGTCTAGAAATCGGAATGTATGATCTTGCAACTGTAGCTTTTAATTTACACACGTATTTTACCAAATCAGAAGCCTTTTTTACTTTTCTGTGGCAGTGTGTCAATCGTATTCAGCATCGATATCGTTCCCAAGCGTTTTTCAATTTATCGTATCGTTTCTATTGTATCTCTTTGAGCGTCATTATATGTCCATTGCCTTTACCTGCCAAATAATGAATAAACAGCTGCATCTATTTGATGAATAATCCAAGCTCTCTGAGGACCACAAGATTTTAGAAAAGCGTAATACTGCTTTTCTAAAATGACACATATGATGAGTAAATAAATCTGTTGATTAAAGTAATCTTAGGAGAGATTCTATTGGTTACGTTGGCCAAAACTGGTTAGAAATCACGCATAGATGTTTGAAGGTTGCAGAACGGATATATGGGATATATGCGTGTGAACCAGAGGTAGGTAATTAATCAAGATCCGAGGACAACTCGTAATTTTGAACCAGGGTCAGATGACGAGAACCACACAGAGGACTAAAAAAATTCTACTAGGTTTGGATTTTTCTTAGACTGGTAAGAAGCCACGCAGAGAAAACTGCCAATTTCATAGTGGAATAATGATGGTATAGATGGAATGAGCCTCAAAAGAGAGTAAGATGGAAAGTTCCAAAACTAACAGGTTTCACGAGCTATGGAGATTTCTATAACTTTAAGTGTTTTTCAATTGCAAAACTAGTCAACTAAGTAAAACTAACGCAAGAAATAGTTAATGCACAGAAAGAACTAGCTGATATCTGAGTTTTTCAAGTTAATGCCGTTCCAATGCAAGGGCGTTATCATATTTGGAAATTTGAACATTAAAAGTTCATGTGAAATAATATTCTGGACTTGACTTGTTTTTAGTCTGTTGCTCTACGGTTATTTTCTGTAACATGAGAATGAATTATACCGGGACTTGCGACGTAAAGTATAATATTCGAGGAATTATATTGGAAGCTAGTAGAACAGTATTTTTTGTGTGTGAATTATAATCTAACTAGATTCCCTTTAAGTGTTATTCTATTTTTACATATCAGTTTTGCAAAACTAGCTTTGTAAGTATTCTAGGTAATAAATAATTTATGTACAATAAATATTCAGACATAATAACGTAGAGTGTTGAATTGTGTTTTAGGAGTTTAATGTCATCAGTTTTGCGGTCAGGTCATCAGGTTTTAAATCCTATGAGAAGAAAATTCTGAAGTTCAATAGCAATGAACCGATATAAATAATGAAATAGTAATGCATATCATTTCGTGATGAATTTGAGTGTTTTATATTTTTTTATTTATTATAACAGGGTAGTTATATTTGTTATCTCTATGTCCAAATATGATTTCTCTGACCCACCTGGTGACTGTTTCGACGAGGAATCTCTCGTCATTAGAACAAAACTGAGATATTGATGGGCGAAATATCTTGTCATAAGAAAAACTGACCAAATCTTGATCTCGCAATCATAAAAAAATCGGCAATATCTTGAGAACGAGATACCTCGTCATTCGCCAAATTGATCAGATCTTGATGGACGAAATATCCCGTAGAAACCGCTTGGATGGTTAACCTGAATTACAGTATACATTGATTGATAAACATTGGTCCACAACATCAGCGTTCTGATCTTGACCATCCAGAATATAACCCAAGAGCTAAACTAACTGGTCTCACGCGGTTGGATATTTTCTCGTCCTGTGTTGCGTTTGTCTACAAATACGACTAAAACGTTTGCATATTTTATTCACGTGTTGCCGTTCAAAGTTTATTCCAACATCTTTACGCATTTGTTGTTATCAGAATGACGACACTTACATTCCAAATTCAAGTCATAGGCCCCAATCTAACTAGCCTTCTTATGGCACAAAAGGATTGTAGGGCTGCAAACCTTAACTCATGTGACAAAAACGAAAGCCATTTTTTGTATTTTAATACGAATTGGTAAAAACTATGTTATTTTATTATTAAAACAATTCCATTTCTGTCAAATGAACATTATTAACTAGAACTATGAGCGAAACGTCTGATAAGGTAGTATTTCTTGACTCTTTACAAATAGCGACACTACAGAAACAAATGGTTCTGCTTTTCTCAAGTGTGACTGCTGAATTCCGTCTTTAAGCAGTCGAAGTCATGTCAATCGGAGAGAGACCCTAACTTGCGAAATCAATGCTATTTACCGTAACTAATGATGATGAATCATCATGGAGTGCGACACAAAGAAGCAGGTGGGATCTGTCCATAGATTCATTTCTTCCACAGAATGGTCAGGAAGATTCAGTACGGTCATGACGGTAAAGGGAACTAGTTTTCGGCATATGATTACGAAAGCGTTACGATTCATTAGCAATATCAGCAGGCATAACGGGAATGAGAGTTCTATATTTTACTATTCATACAAGTAGTTATTTTTAAGTAAGCATTCACAATTTTGTATTCCCAAATGGTGGGGGAATGGGAATTCCCACACATCTGTACTACAATTCTTTTACTACCAAGTTAGATGAGTGGTCCGAGTATTAGTTTAGATGAACCCCCATGGAGTAAAATATGTCCCAAGAATTCACTGTTTTTTATAGCAAAGGCACTCAGACAAATACTTCTATTACCCCATGTGTAATAATGGGACACATGGAAATTAGAGCATAGAAGAAAAAGTAGTAAAAAGATCAACAGCTTTTTCAAAAGCTCTCTAGCCTTCTAATAACATTGTTGGACACCTTACCCTAATAATGCTGAACATTCTAAAAGATGGTCAACCCATGTCAACCATTCCTCTGCGCAGGACATATTTTGGGCTATTATAGATGCCAGAACAATGTAAGTACTTGTCTAGGCAATCACGTCCTGTCAATAATCTGAAAGTCGCCACCTTTATATAGCGATGGCCGGCAGGGATATCGTATCCCACCACTTTTAATAGTTTGGATTCTCAGTCACTCTGGATTTATGTCTTTCAATTTATTTGTTTGATTATAACAGTAAATCCGTGGTGTATACACTTTGGAAAGTCTGAACTATACGCTTCCCCTGGCTAATAAGTTCGTCCGCCATCTCATTTCCGTAAATACCACAGTGGGAGGGGGATACATCGCATAATGACCTCAAACCCCGAGGTTGGTAGGCAGTTAATTAAAGTCGCCTGGAGCAACACAACGGGATATTGGCGAAGGTCCGGGGTCAATCCCGAAGGGAAAGATGATAGGACACCTCGTCATTTTGAACCAGTCGGATGACGAGATCAACATCTGAGATGGCACCCCACTCTCTAAACTTCCACACCATGCCAATGTGAATAATCAATCCCTAGACCCGAGAGACTGAGTTCAGAGTATTCAAAGTAATAGTTTGCATAAATTTTCTTTTCGTTTTCTTTGTACTATTGTTCATCTGTATTACAAACACTATCAAAGGATTGATAACTTTTTAACCAAGAAAATAGACTACAAACAAAACTTATCACGTTTCAGAGGGGAGCCTTTGGACTGGGGTCCGATACCATGGTGCCAGCTTCCCATGAGAGGTGGGGACCTTATTATGATGAATTTTTCAAGCAATGGTTCCTAAATTTTGCGTTTGAATTCCTGCAAGCCATTCAGAATTGCATAGAAATCAAATCCCTCAGATTAAGACCAAGATAAATAAAATAAAAATATATTTTGAACGATACTCACAAACAACAAATTTTAAAGTATTATCATCCAAATATACGTTTTAAATTTGATATGTAAAAGAAATTACGATATTCAGCTTCATAAAAATTTGTTTTTTTTTGGGACAAGAGGTAGTATTCACCTATTTTAATCTTTTCAGTCGGTTGCCAATCTCAAAATACTCGTTTCAGCGGAATAAAGATTGCCAGACGGTATTTATATTTCAGATAAAAGTATAAAAATGCAGACCTACTTCACCCAAACGTTTTTGGCATCCAACATAATGTTCGTGATCATATTGTTCCACAAGGACTTCAATGATATTAAATTAGCATATCTTGTATTATTAGGTATACAGATAGTTTAATAGTTGCATATAAACGGGTCTCATAGCTTCATATATACATAGTATTACAGTTATATGGATGTTTTGGTATAGTTTTGAATTAAAAGTTTTTGTCATACATTAAATATACTATATATTAATAAATACATTACCAATGTGTTCTAAACCTACGAATATAATAGCCCTATATTTATATAAGATTATATTTACGTAATATCACAGTTGAAACTCTCAAGTAACGTTGTATAAAGAGACGAATAAAATCTAAAAATAGTTTGTTATTTTTTGAATTATATCTCGGCTTCTGGTCAGATATCAGAAGGTTGTGTGTTCAACTCACGTCCGGGTCACCATCGCGGAGTGGTGTGGAAAAAAGAACTGAAGATTATTTTACTTGAATTTCTTCAAATATCTTTATTTCCTTTTGTTCACATAGTCTTAATATTCCTCTATTATATTTTAATAAACAGCCTTTTTAAGTCATGTCTTAATCATTTTAATACGATTTACATGTCATGCGGTTAAAAGATATTTTGTTACAAGTTATTTTGTTAAAATTGAAAAGATACTTTGATACAATTTCTGAAAGTGCTTACGAAAATTACAGAGTAACTTAAGTGTTTATATAATTAAGCCATCCATTTTCAAAGAGTTAGCATAGATTACTCGTTCCATTATCAGTTTACATAAAATAAATTTCATTTTTAGATCTTTCCTACATATATTAGATTTTCTATTGAACTCATCTAGTTAAAAATTGCAATCCAAAGAAACATGTAGTTTTACTTACATCAACTAATGTCTTTAGATTTAAAATAATCTGGACAAAGCCTTAAAATTTGATGATGTGAAGATATCTTGAAGAATTTTCCAGTGCTATCTTGATATTTTTGTTTCCTAAGTTGTAACTTTGTTTTCTACCTTTACACCTGGTTTCGAACATCTCTGAGTAACGTCAAACGTTTCACGAAGCGCAACGTTTGAAATTTCATTCCACATAGCTGTTAAATCGACATTTCCACCCATTAGGATTCGGGGCTAAACGCGAGTTAAGCGATTTTTGATTACTTAAAATGTTGTCGCGCGCAGTTCTAGAATTTCGCTTAAGAAGTCATTTTCATCTCAAGTACGTTTTAAGATTTTTGTACCGTTATTTGTTTCCTTTAATCTCGAATAGAATTCATTACATTTTACGCGTTCTATTTTTATTACATTGTGATATAAATATAAAATTAATTTTTGATAATAAACAGAAAACTATCGATCAAATCTTAAGCGTTTCGTATGCTTTTACGTTTAAACCTCAAAGGGATTTACGCACATCCTGCAACTTTCAGTCTTCCCTGCATGACTTGCAACCAGGTTCCACCTCCCTGACCAATAGAATCTCTCCTAAGATTCTTTCAACCAATAGAGTATATCTTAAGATTCCTTCATTTTTCAGATGTGGTTATATAATCAGTGGCGATCTTCTTCGTATGTTGGTACCGACAGGGTCCATAAGTCATTATGTATGTTGTGGGGAAAAGTACTACCTGCAAATCTCTGACGCTCAAAAGGTTAAAATACTTCATACATGTAACGAAAACCTGAAACACTTTCGTTTTACCCTCTCTATTTTTATTAATGGACCGCGGTAACCCGGTTGGAAGAGTAATGGACTAGAAATCTGTGGGTTTCGAGTTCGAATCCAACGAAAGACCGTCGTGTACAAAAGGGGGTGGTGCACGTTAAATTTGTCGGGCCTCAAATGTTGGCGTGGAGGTTTGGAGAGTGGGGTGCCAGCTCAGGTGTGACCTCGTCATCTGACCATGGTTCGAAATTACGTGGCGTTGTCCTTGGATCATCTTTCCATTGGGGGGTTGATCCCGGACTGTCACCAATAGCCCGTTGTATTGCTCCAGTGCGACGTTAATTAAATACCTACCAACCTACTATTTTTATTCACTATTTATTTCTAGATATTGTTCCCAGGAGCACTCATTATTCATTCAATACCAATGTATCACGCCCTCAGAATTCTGTGAATCAACATCTAAATTAGATGACACTACACTATTCACACTTTTCTGCTTATCGGTTCACACATACTTTTCTTCTACTTATGAGTATAACCTCCACGTAGCTTGCATGCCTCAATACCTGCATCCGTTATTCGCAATTTATGTTTATAATATCGATATATTATTTCTTAATATCGTTATATTATGCCTTAATAAACAGTTGTAAGTTTTGACTACTGCCTTATGGCTGGTTGGTTGCTTTGCTATGGCGCAAGGGTCATATTTGGCTAGGCTGCGCCACAAGACAGATAACGTCATGTAATGAACAATACACACAGAGAAAGCTTTACTGTCACATCTAAATTAGACCTGCACAGCCTACAACTGGAAGGTTGCTAAAATGGTGTGAAAACAAACCGAGGACATTTTCAATTAACGTTGAAGAAAGACAAATGAAATTTGAGGCATTAGGGATTAATTGAGAATCAAGAAAAAGATAATGCAAAACGGGAATATGAGTGTCAGATTGACTGCAAATTTGATTAAATAATTCCTGTCAGTGACTTGGAGTCAGATGCATATCTATTGAGAGACAGAAAGATAAAGAGGGAAAGAGATGAATAAATAAAATTGTAGAGAATAAGTGGAACATAAAAGAGGGAACACGGGAATGCGAAGTTGAGTGTCTTTAAGAAAATATGACTGTCAGAGCTAGTGCAAATTTGAACAAGAGGATTTTAGTGACTTTGAGGTATAGATGTATATGTATCGAGAGATAAATAGATTAAGAGTAAATGAGAGGTAGAGATGAATGACTTATAAAAATATATTGAGTAAATTACCATTAAAAAGAAACACAAGAACACAAATTCGAGATATTACGAATTAATTGAGAATTAAGAAAAATAATGGCGAATGTGGAATATGAGTGTCAGAATGACTGCAAATTTGATTAAGATAATTTTCGTCTGTGACTTTGAGGTAAAGATGTATATGTATTGAGAGACAGAAAGATAAAGTGGGAAAGAGAGATAAACAGCTTATAAAAGTGTATAGAGTAAGTGAACATAAAAATGGAACGCAGGAATACTAAGTAGAGTATTTTTGAAAAAAGATAATGCACACAAAACAGGAATATGAGTGTCAGAGAGGGAATGACAATTTGAACTAGAGAATTTTAGTGACTTTGAGATAGAGATTGTATAGGTATCGAGAGATAGAGGGAAAGAGATGTAGAGATGAATGAGAGTTATAAAAATGTAGAGAATAAATTAACATAAAAAAGGGAACACAAGACAAATTTGATGCATTAAGAATTTATTGAGAATTCAGAGAAAAATAATACAAAATAGGAATATGAGTGATAGTGAATGCTAATATGAACAATAGAATTTTAGTAACTTTGAGCTTGAGACGTATATTTATCGAGAGTCAGAGATATATAGACGATGAGAGAAATAGAGATTGAGTTGAATGAGGGTTATACAAATGTAGACAATAAGTGAACATAAAAGAGTGACTACAGAGAGAGAGAGAGAGAGAGAGACGAATTTGAGCGTATTTTAAGAAAAAGAACAAAACAACTCTTCTAATCACAACAGATGCTGTAAACGGAATATGAACGTTAGAAAGCGAAAGCAAATTCAAATAAGAGAATTTTTTCTGACTTTGAGATAGAGATGTATATGTATCGAGACAGAGATAAAGAGGGAAAGAAGGATACGTAGAGTTGAATGAGTGTTATAAAATTGTAGAGAATATGAGGCACTGACATATTTTAAAATATTGCTTCATTGCATTTCTAACACAAAAAAATACAACTCTTCGAATTTTCTTAGAAAGCGCAATTTAGTTCAAATTTAGATCTCTCGTAAAATAACTTGTTTTTGACGTCATTTTAAATTTTTTAGTCAGTATTAGACTATGTAATTCTATGGTATTAGACAATGGTTCTCTATGGTAATTCATTGAGTAGTTCTCTCATGGCCTTCTGCTCAACTTAAACCAGCCGATGAAAACCGATATGAAAAATCAATTGCGATTTAATATCTACTTTAACCCACATGTAATAAGCACCAAGTGTTGCGGGGCCGCAGAAATGTAATGAAAGAAAACAAGTCCAGTATCAAACTGAACTCTAACATTAAGTCACTCAGAAATAGCATTCCCTTCTCGATAAGATACCGGCAAATAAAAACGGACCATTTCCATATTACTTGTTACAAAAATACCCTGGAAACGCTCCGATTTTATTCGATAATATGATCGCTATTTGCATATCTCAACTGCTGCAGTATTTACTTTCCTGAATGAGAATTTATTCTGGATGCTGTAGCGTAAAAACCCAAAGTGACGCTCCGGGGCACCCACATTTGGCGACGTTATCGCGCTCTCGGGCCAACGATCGCTGCGTCGATAAATCGGAGCGACGGAGGGCGCATGCGCGTGGGTCGATCCATTCTCCGGCTTTCGGAGGTTGGGAGGGAAGGTTCCTTGGGATGAGACGGAGCAGAAGGAGCCAGCTCGCTAACCGCAGTTAGCTGAATGATCGATGCCACCTTACGGGGAGAAAAAGCATGATATCGTTATGTTTGTTTCGATGGTTTCTGCGTGCGAGGAGCTATTTTTTATTAATCTGTTCGTTCCACTCTCGCTCTCTCTACCCTCCGCTCCCTTTTATTTTCTACTTTTGAGTTGTTCTCGTGTCTTTTTTAAACGGGGGTGTCTTGCGAAGTCGTGGACGGTCGGTGTTGCGGTTTGTTGTTCGGAGCCGCCTCGGTGTGTGTGCCTACGCGCGGTGCAAACGATTATTCGTCGCATTTGACTAAATGCTTTTTAAAGAGAGATGGCAGCATCGCTGTTTCAAGGGGTAGCAAAGAAGGTGGAGCTGCTTTTCGTTTCTCGACTTTCTTAAGGGAATTCTTTACGGAGAAACTCCCGTTTCGTTTACCATATAGGACGAGAATTCTAGATTTCTTTATTTTTCACAAGGATTTGTACTATTTTCAGGAAAAACATGACCTGAGAATTTATAATAGGCACACGCAACATCTGTATTAAACAAACAATTAAATTATAATTTAACAAGGTTGGTTGGGTCGGATTTCATGGCGCAAGGGCCCTATTTGGTCAAGAATCGTCAAACGTTAAATCGACACACACAAAAGGACAAATTTATTGACGCACATGAGAGAAATACACACAGTGAGAGGAATCAAACACGTGTCGCCAAGAACTCGTAGGTTGCTAGCTCAGCGGGCGAGCCCACTGAGCCACGGCAACCCCTATAATTTAACACGAACCAAATACTTGTACAGGACTAATTTGAGATTTGGGCTGAAAGTATACACACATTATTTTTACAAGAAATGCTTTTGACTACCTAAAGAAATGAGTAACAAAATTATTATGTCAAAAGACAGTCTAGTAATCCAGAATATCCATCAATAAAAAACACCATCTTTCTTAATTCTTTAAAAAATACTCTTAATCATAAGCAAATTTTACTTCAGAATTAATATTAAAATTAAATGTCGGGTTTAAATGCGATCGGACATCTTTCAAACTACTCAATTCTAGCATAAATTTGGTCTTAAGTCAAATTACTCACAAGAAAATCTAAGATACTTAAGGCTTTAATATATATACTCGGTCTTCACCATAAGATTTGATTTTCAATTTTACCTCAATATGTGCAAGCCAAATTCGTAAGTTGGTAAACTTTGGTGAGTATATTGGCAAGTGACCATTGATCCCACAGAGCAGATCCTATGAGTCGCGATGGATATTGGGTAGAAGTTGGTAAATTTAACGCAGATCTCCCGTAGAGTATGCAACAAGACGCAAAATCGACCACGCGTCTTGTCACCTCTTCACCTAACCTACGTTTAAATTAAAAGCGGTTGATTGGTTAATTAATTTTGGATTTTATGGTGCATTAACCACATTTGGCCACGCTGCGCTAAACACAAGATAGATAGTTAAGTAAACAATGTCGCGAAAAGGAAAAAACGAAGGATCGGAGAATAGAGTAATGGCATGAAAGCAGAAAAAAATCAATTGGGTATCCCGGGAGGCCGACGCCCGTATTACTAAAGACACCCCATAGGAAAAGAAAAGATCACTAGGGTACTTCGGGTTCATGAAATCCGTATACACCTAAAGGAGATGCGCCTTTGAGGGTCAAATTAACAGAGAAACTTCTGTAAGCAAGGGATTGTTAGTTGTTTGTTTTATGGTTTTGTGGCGCAAGCTGCACCAAACACAAGGCAGACAACTTCAATCTATAAGCATGGAATGTGTCACATAAAAAGTATTTTATGCAACAAACAAAACTGATTTGTAAAAAATAAGTTTTGTCTGCTTTGCCCAATACAGTTTATAATTAATTGTAACAAAATCATGCAATTTTATGATATTAGAATCCTTTAAATTATTCCATAAACTTGAATAATGCTCTGATCATTTGTTATACAATCCCATGATAAAACTGTATGAGAAAAATTAAAATCACAGGGCAAATAACTGATATGTTAAAGTAAAAGACTAGTTGCCATCAAAATTAGCACTGTGATCAGATGGTGTACAGAAGAATAAGCATAATTTTCAATCACTTTCACTTTAAAATTGATTTAAGCTTAGGCCATATATTATACAAGCTTAAAATTTTAAAGCATCACAATCACTTGTTGCATAAAAATCAGTTTCACTAATAGTGATTAAATTATTCTCTGCTTACACACTTTCGACCAATCGGTCTAGTGGTTAGGGTGTTAGCTTTTACATGAATGTGTGGCCTCGAGAAGGGT